>JAGDQO010000631.1:0-600000 GCA_018342035.1 Solanum appendiculatum | reverse complement strand
TTTAATCAATTCAAATAAAAAAAGAAGAAGAAGATAATTAATATTGATTACAAAAAAATTGATCATGATAAAGTAGCGAATTATATGGTAGAAAGTAATAAATACTAATACACCTATCTATAAAAAAAGATTAATTAGATGATTTACCATTAGATAATATTATTTATATCTCGAATGCAATTACAAATAATATCAAAGTTACTTTATTGTAATTAGTAGCTTATATACAAGATATACACAGGTAAAATGTGTGTTCATAAAACAATGGTTCTCATATTAATATGGTGGGAAAATGCACCATAAAATATTACTCCCTCTGTTCAATAATAGTTGTCCACTATTGACTTGACACACCCCTTAAGAAACTATAAATAGAAGACTAATTTTACTATATCACCATTTGAATATAATAAATGCAGTGTCTTGAAAAATGTAATAGAGAAATGAGTATAATAAATGATAAGGGTAAATTAGGAACTAAGTGTAAATTATCCATTGATTTCATAAAGTGAACAAGTATTGTTGGCCATCCCAAAATAGTATAGTGGACAACTATTGTTGGACGGAGGGAGTAATCAAAATTCAAGTAGATTGATTCTTAAGAAGTGAAACATGATAAGTATTTTGGGATAGAAAAAAACCTTTTTAAAGTTGAGCTTTAATTTCTTATAATTATAATAACAAGTTACATTTTCTTCGAGAGTATTTTATTACATGTATGTTCTTTAAATTTAACTTCATGTACCTAGAATAATTTCAAGTTGAATGTTTACGTGATTACTCAACTTACTGTAATTAGCTTCATGGTCAATTTAGCCCTATATACAATTTTCAGTATCTTTTTTTAGAAACTTTTTGAAACTACAAATAAGTATATACCGTCTTGATTTAGGAATTTACCCTTTCCCTGTCAAATATGGATTTTGTGTTTTGCAAATGCAAAAAGTTACCAAATAAGGAAACTATGAATAAGTGTTATGTAAATGCAAAAAGTTACCAAATGTGTTCTGGAAGCTATAAATAAGTGTTCTGTAAATGCAAAAAGTTACCAAATGAGTGTTCTGGAAACTATAAATAAGTGTTCTGTAAATGCAAAAAGTTACCAAAACAATAAGACGGTTAACCCTTCTCCTTTTCCATATCAACTAAGGATTTGATAATATTTTCCTATAAAACGGCAGCTACCCTTTTATTATATTTCACAATCATTCAATAACAAACAAATTAGTGAGAAGAAAGTGAAAATATTATTATGGATCAGTGGAAGAAGCTTTATGTTCTTGGCGCTGGCTCTTATGGCCAAGTCTATTATGCAGTGAAGATGGATCCTTTTTCGTTATGTGTTTCTGTTGCTGCGGTTAAATGTGCTGATATTCGTCGTTCAAATTCACTCAAACAAGAAGCACAAATCTTGACAATTCTCAAAGGTTCTCCTTACGTGGTTCAATTCTTTGGAGCAGACGTTAGCATCGACAATGGTAATATTCCAACTTACAATCTGTTTCTTGAATATGCATCTGGTGGATCATTGCACGATTTGATCATTAATTCAAAGAGGAAAATGATAAAGATGTCTGAAGTGGAAGTAGGTTTCTATGCATATCAACTCTTAAAGGGTATTCAAGACGTTCATAAGAAAGGGTGGTTCATTGTGATATTAAACCTGCTAATGTTTTGATTTTCGACAATGTTGAACGTGGTGGGATGCACAAGTTGAAGTTGGCTGACTTTGGATTGTCGTTGAGAGTTGCTGAAGGAATGGCATATATGACTGGAACTACGATGAGAAATAGAGGGACTCTACCTTACGCACCGCCAGAATCTTTGACTAGTGGTTTTCATGCCAGAGCTTATGATATATGGTCACTAGGGTGCACTGTGTCAGAGATGATGACTGGGTGTCATGTTTGGATTTATCGCGACACTAAGGATTTGCAATGGAAGATTATGAATGAAAACCCGGTGATTCCGAGTAATGTTTCTGAGATTGCCAGAGATTTTTTGTACAGGTGTTTGATAAAGGACCCTCTAAGAAGATGGACAACGGAACAACTACTCCAGCATCCGTTTATTCAGCAAGCATTAGTATGTACTTGGATGCCTGAAACTCAAGGGATGACAGCAAGGGTTAATCCTTTTGGATGCACACGTCCAGTACCTGAGAAGATTCACTCTTTCAGACTAGTTTAAGGATACAATGAAGCCAATAAGATTGCAAAATTAAGCACTTGTTGACTGCTCCTTATGTATTATTATTTTACAGAACACAAATATTGTGTAATGCTACTTGGATATTGCATATCTTTCTAATAATAGTGAAACAGTTGCTTGTTCCTACCTGAATTTAATTATTATTTTCTGATTAATTAAATTTAGTTATACTGGAAAAAAAAGGTACCCTTGTATGAAAAAACTACTGTTAATGTAAGAACTGCAAATAATCACCCAAACAATATTATTTAGTCTAAAGAAAGTACAACGATTGATCATAAAGTTAAATGAATGACTAAAAAAGCCTTTGTCATGGCAAGAAACGTTCTATCGGATGCTAAACTAGGATAATGTTGCATCATCACAGATAGAAGCACGACAAAACCAACTCAGCAACTGAAATTCTCTTCTTCTTCATTTGTGGCCAACACTCATTTCCATCTATTTTGCTAAGAATAGGGGCCTGCTACAAGTAGATAATTGAAATTCTTTGATCAGAATATATAGAGCATAAGTTGATCTATTCTCCTGTTTGATCGCTGCAACGTTAAATGAAACATTAATATTAACAAGGAGAGTATAAATTTCCTGGCTCGTGATTAGGTTAAAAACAAAAAATGCTTATACCTATGCCACCATCCAGACCGTTGCAGCAATAAATATTCCTTTTCTGCTGCCAGAAAATGTCCATTCCATTATAACTATGTCTTAGTCCCATTTTAGTTATGTTGGTATTAGGAAGAAGAGTATGAATTTCCTAGCTTGTGGCTAGGTCCTTTCATACATATTCCTTTCTGCTACCAGACAACATTCATTTCAACTATAACTACGTTTCAGTCCCATTCTAGTTAGAACCAGTTATATGAATCCTGTATATATAGGCTGAACCAAGAGAGCTTTGGGGAAAAACAAGAGTTACAAAATTGCTTAGTGAAGTATACTCCCTTCGAAAATCGTTACAAATTAGTTGCCAACTGTCGGTTAACTCAGCAGTTCATTATAAATTCAACTATTACTGTGCCAAATAACTAAAACTACTGATAGATATAGTCTTGACCCCTTGATTTCTGGGACAATGCTCTCACTGATTCGTGTTAAAGCAAAGAAATTTTCTAGAAAAGATTCTCTTTCTATTCACAAATTCAAAGGGTAAGGTAAAAGAAACACCAAATTCATCCGGCAAAATATGTATTAATCGATCACAGAATCCAGCAAAACACAATTATAGGGCCAAATTAATGGGAGAAAAAGTCAGGTAGAAGAGAGTATATCAGTTTAAATTCCATTAACTACATAGCAAGCATACTTTGAAATAATATACACATTTAACTATAACCTTGACATTCGTAGAGAAAGTCGGAAAGTAAACTAACTAAATAAACATACAACAAAAAGCACATTAACAAACAGAACATATATATCTAAACTTGAGGATCAGAAATTGACAAGATATACCAAAAGGTGATTCACATATCAAGCCCAAGAGTTATCAAAAGCAGCCGAAGAAATCGCCTGAGTGAATTCCTGATAGCTGATCCTGCCATCTCCATCAGTATCAGCTTCTCTGATCATCCCAGTAAGTTCTTCAGCAGTCAAAGCATGTCCAAGCTTAGCCATAGAATGAGCCAATTCTGCAGCCGTTATATAACCATTTCCATCCCTATCAAACATCTTAAATAGCTGTTTCAATTGTTCCTCCGTGTAAGGAGACTTCGCTGGAAGAAGTTCCGGTGCAACGAGTGATACAAACTCTGAGAACTCAACAAGGCCATTGTCATTTTTATCCGCCTTTTGAATCAAAGTTTCGAGCTGATCAGGACTTGGTTTTAAACCAAGAGACCTCAATAGCGCGCCAAGCTCGAGTTGGGTCAGACTCCCATCATCATTTCTGTCGAATGATCGGAAAATTTCTCGCAGTTCAGCCAACTGCTCATCATCTAACTTAACAGGTGCCTTTTTGCTCATATTTCTCTGTGAAGCAATAAATCAAACACTTGATCTGCAGATTGAATTATTCTTGGAAAACAATATCAATGGATACCCTTTTCCTTCTTTTCTTCGAAAATGGTATTTGGGTCTTTCAAAGCAGATTCAACAACTGGGCTTTCTCCTTTTTCTTCTATTCGTGCCGTCCTCTATCTCTTGTTGTTCTACTGACCTTTTGACTACTCCCTGCTCAATTTTGTGTCACTTTCGTATAGCTATTTTTCTTGGACTTGGTAATGGCTCCACCAAATTCGATGAATTTGTTGAATTACAAGGAAAAGCTACACAGATTTGTAGGATCGATATTGAAAGAAAATATGGAGAACTCCCCAAATGAATTGGAGATGATTATTGTCATTTGTCCCTGGAAGAGACTTTTTATATTGTTTCTTTAAACAGAGTGGTTTTCCTATAACGTAAGAAAGTTATCTAACCAATGGGGCAGGGGATGGGGTCTCCTCTTCCCCTAATCACGACTCGATTTTGAGCTCTAAATATAAATTTTTTCATAGGCCTATAAAACTTAAATTTAAATTAATTAAGCTTCAATACAAATATGATGATTATATAATAAAGAAGAATGTTCAACTACCATATATATATATATATATATATATTTATAATAAAGGCTACAGATTATTAGTTGTGATACTTATCAAGAGTTAACTTCTCAAAAATATTACTCATTGTATTATAATTTGAAATTCAAAATTTACACTCAAATAATTTTGTTACTCAATTGTAGTTATAGACTTTTGTTAAGGTACGAAGGTGGTTAGTGCTAATATTCTTTTAGTAATAAGTTGCTTGCATTAAATTGATAGTAATATTCTTTTAAAAGAAGCAAACGCATCAACATATGAGAAGAACAAACTTGACAAATTTTCAGATTTGTTTAGTTTCTTTTGTACAAGCAGAAAGAAAAGAAGAAAAAAAGGTTTCTTTGTATAGTTTTATACAATAGTCATTAGTCAATATTCCTCTTTTATTTAAGTAAAATTATATTTTTTGGACAAATAAAATTATGATGATGATTGATGAAACATGAAGTGAATGAACTTGAGAAGGGAAAAAAAGGGTTTGGTAGGGGGAGGAGGGCAAAAAGTTGCGGCACCAAACGCGGGAGTTTCGTGAGGAAAAAGCACGTCGTTGTTATGACTTTGTCAACTCTCTTCTTTGAAAGAGAGAAGAGAAGTATCAAAAACTTGTCACAAATTATTAGTTTCGTTTTCGAATTGTTGACTAATTAAATTTAGATAAACTGCCGATTTACTACATGACATAGCAAATTGTCTCAAACTCTTGTAGAGCATGGGGTTCTTAATAAAAAAAATGAGAGAAATGTTGAAAATATCCCTAAACTTAGCAAGAATTTAAGGGTGTATTTCTCTCATGTTGCAAGATCATGAATTCATGAGTTATTTAAGTTCAATTAGTCAAGTTAAAAGTTGTTTTTAAAGATTTCAATAGTTCAGAAATGAAACTAATAATTCACGCTGAGTTTAAGAATGTTTCCAACACTTCTCTCTTTAATTTTCGATATACTCCTTTTTCTGTCCTTCTTACTTGATATCGTTTGAACATGCAATGTAAAATTATATATAAAATTATATTAAATTGAAATTTTATTTGGATATACAATTTAGATTTCTAAGATGTATTTTACTCCCCATAAACATGTATACTCTTCAAGTTGTGAAAACTATAAAAGTTTTTCTTATTATACAATCTTATCAAATGAGTAAATCCCAATTAATAAACAAGATAGCAAAATATCCCCAGACATCGCCTATCTACATGTTCTTAAGAAGTGTGTCAGTTCAACATAAACCAAGTAATATGAAACTAAGGGAATAATTAAAGGAATGTTTGCCTATTTTTACCCATATTACTTATGTCTTAAAATATATTTTCTCCTCACTGAATGTTCACTCTATTTATATGTCATAACACATAATGAAGTATTTGTAGTCTAAAAAATAATTACTAGTACTAAAATTAATAATTTTATCTTAAACTTTTAAAACAGCTTATCCATTTACTTTTATTTGTTAACTTTGAACTTTATACGTTTCTTGATAAAATTAATATAAGTATTTTACTGCAATATTCATATTAATTAATGTATAATCTTAAGTCTTGAAAAATAATTTAAAAAATAAATACTTAATATTGAAAAAATAAAGTAAAAATAGCTATTTTTCTATAAGTAAAAATGAATAAAAAAATATTTTTAAAATATTAAACAAGCAAAAACGAACAACAGGTAGTAGTATATATTTTTTATAAGGACGATAAATATTTTAAGACGTAAAGTATTATTCCCTTCGTTCACTTTTACTTGTAACATTTTGACTTGGCACACCCATTAAGAAAATAATTATTGGTATAAGTATTTTACCAAACTATCCCTATTAAATGATGTTTAGTATTAAGTCTTGTAAAATGATTTGAAGAAAGAGTATTTAATATTGAGGGTAAACATGAAAAAATATAATTGTCTTTTCTTGATATGTCAAAAATGACAAGTAAAAATAAAAATTTATTTTAATAAAAAATGACAAATAAAAGTGAACGGATTGAGTAATTTCTTCTCTCTTTTTTTGAGCCTAGATTTCTTATTGTAACTACTAGTACTACCTTTTTGTGATTGGCATGGCAGATTCCCCATGTCGTGTGGGCCTGTTTTGGCTTTTCAATATTTTATGACAACAAACAAAAAATAGATTGTCATAGTGCCCATTGGCTACCTCAGAATTTCCCCTATTCAAGATATTTTTAAAAGAAATTAAACAAATTCAACATGTATATATATTAAATACATATAAATTTTATATATACTATATAATTATTTAGAGTCTGTGATTTGGATGAACCCTTACGGTCTTAGCTCCGCCCATGATTGATGATGATGTGCATTATGTACATATTTATAAACTAGATCATCCAAATTAAAGACATTGAACTAGAATTTTTCGATTAACAGTTTACTCAAAGAATCTAGCAGCCACAAATAACGCAAAGCAAAAGGTTAAGCCTATTGACAAGAACCTTCTGGTACCAATGTTCGCTTCATTTTTTTATAATTGAAAACGATTTAATTATATAATTTCTCTTTTATTCTTAATGAATAATTTATAGCTACGTAAATAGTCAAAATAATGTTTCAGACCACAAATTTTTAAAATCTTATTTTTAAAAAAAAACCTTTGTGCCAGGCCAAAATTCAAATAGTGTAACATAAATCGGGATGTAGCAAATAGGTAATTTAGGAGAATCCAGCGTTTTTTCTCCGTGGGAAGTGCAATAAAATTTGTGCTTTTGGCTTGTATTGGCCGGTTGGCTTTTCCTATTTGAATAGAATTTTCAAAGAGCGGGCCTGCTGGTAGGACATTTGGTAGTTTGTGAGTTAGCATTCAATGATTCTGAATTTAGTATATTGAGTTGTTGACAAAAAATTTACTTAAAAATTCTTGGTAGCTTTTTATTGGAACTTTACCTTTTTTGTTTTCATTCGGGTTTGATATTTGTATTGGGATATGACTCAATTCGGATTTGTGCATTATAGGGGCCATATTTTCTTAAAGCAACATTCCCAGAGAGATCCGAATCATCCCAATAAAACTCACGTTGATTTGATGAAAAGAATTATGGAAACACTAAGGGACCTTTTGGAAGGTTGGTATTAGCTGGGGCGTGGGGGGTGGGTGAGGTTGACTAAACTATGTGTGTAGCTACTAACTAATGCCATGGCATATGATTATGATGTGCGACTTCTTATTTTATTCATTTTTCTTAATTTGTATTTGATTACTTATTTTAACAAATTAAGGTCTCCATAATGCAGCTGCCAAAAGAGCCGTTCGATTAAAAACAAAAAAATGAGATCACTATTCCACTAATTATTAAAGCTGCCAATTAATTCACTTGATATACTATATCAAATCGGGGACAGTTTTCCTGTATTATCATTAAGTTAAAGGAATTATTCAGAGACCTCCAAGTTTCGCTTCATCGCGCTAACCTCTTTCTTGTAATCCAAAGGGACCATGCCCAAATATGTTTCTGAATTAGTCAAATTTCAAATCCACCAGTATAAACAAAGACTTAAAGGATTAAGTTGACTGGAGATGATCAAGTCTGCTTTGAACAGCCCAGCCTGTTCTTGGAAAAATAAAGTCTTTAGCTTTTGGTTAAAAAGAAAATCTTCAATTTTGACTAAGTTGTTAAAGCAATAGTACTGTTGACTTGGAGAAAGTCTAGAACCATTTCAATCATTACTATCATAAATTTTGGGACAAAGAAAAGTTCAAACTTTCATCAAGTAGACTTTCAAGGCTAACTCTGCATTAATGAGCCACTCTGTCTTCCTCAAAGAAAAAGTATGGTGTGCCACAGCCCACACACATCATAGACTCAGTTTACCAGCACAGTTACTTAACCTGCTATTTTTTTTTTCTGAATATGCATATCAATAAGATAACAAACTGCATAGACTGTAAGTTTATGTACTTACAGCGTAAAAGATATTTATATAATCAAATCACTTCGATCACAAAGAAATCTCTATTATAAAATTATTTGGTTACCTAGTACTGGTAAGTGAAGGTTGAGAGAGTGGTAATATGAAAGACAGTCAATTTGCAGTCTTCTCTAAAACAAGTGAGAAGCATCTTCATGGGTAGTTATGGACTTGTGGTGCATTGGGATGCTGCCAAATTAGAATTAGCTAAGTTTAGATTAAGCTTAATTGTTAAGTTATTTTCTTTCCAGATAAGCTAAAATTACTGATGATTGACCTCCAAATGATTAAATACTCATAACAAGAAATCGTCAGCTTACTACATAGGAAAATGCAAAGCTATTTTACATTTTATTTCAGCAGACACTTCTACTAGGACAATAATCTCACAGTTTGATCCTGAGATAATCCAGTGCAAGTACTCGAGTCCTAAAAGAGTGTCCCACTTCTACATCCCGCAATAAATTGATGTAGAGTAGATACCACCGCAGTTCCTAAGGCATCTGTAAATCACAATATAGGATTATGGGTAGTGGGTACCTCTACTAATATAGAAGAGAACTCCCCTCCTTAACAAGCACAAAAAGCCCACCATCGCCTCTGGAGATCCGCATATCCTTATCAAGGTATGTTGTGAGAAGCCAAGATTTTGTCCTTTCACCTGGAATTGGTATCTTGAGAGGAGGCTGACCAGAAATAGTTCGTGCTATGCCTGCCACAGCATTTTCCAGAGGACCTAGAGATTGCTGTACCGGGGATAGACTTATCTTTTGCCCAAACAAATCCACAGTTTCCGGCAGATCTATGTTTGATTTTATTTCTGGAGGCTTAAAATTCCCTTCTTTAAATTCAACCTGCAAAAGTAAGCAGTTGTCAGCCAAATGCGAAAGGAAAATTTAAAAATATCCATACTCTACAGAAGTTAATCAAGAACCACTAACTCATTTTCTTTCTTTCTGTGCAGAATATTGCTGCAAGTACCATTCTAAGGAAATTAGAATGGAGTCAACAAGGGTACCTGTATTCTAGAGGGGCTTCGAACTTCAAAAGTGGCAGTAGCACTAAAGGACAAGGTGGCTACAGGGCTTGATAATGTAGTCGCATTCTCTATAGTCAAGCTGTTTGTATTTACGTCTTGGCTAATCTTTTCTACCTTCAAAAGAGGAATGTTGCCCACAGCAAGAAGAGGTAACAACTCAGAAAATGCAGTGAACCTGGCAGATTGAGGAAGAAAAATAAGATTATTTGCTGAAAATACATCACTTATCATTTACTTCAAATCAGTTTCTGTGTGAAATTTCACAACAAAAGGTTACGTTGTTCAGGAGGAAAAGTCCAAAATTGTCCCTTAAGTTTGGGTTAAGATTCAAAATCATCCCTTTAATAATATATATCGACATCAATTGGGATAGGTCTGACGACTTATAAATCTTATTGAGACTAATGCGTGTAATTAAAGGAGGCAACATATTTTAGGTGGTTAACTTATCTACGTAATGTAATAGAAGTTTGTGAACACTCGCAAAAACTTTTTTCAAAATTTTGAATAGGAAGTGTCTAATAGGAGCCTTTATCATGTGTTCAATTGGAACAAACCATAATTCGACTGTCCAAATGAATTTTACCAGCAAGGTTTAAGATGTTGTCGATGCGTTCAACCAAAAATCTTTAAAGAAACTTATGAAAAATAAACTTTAAATAATGCATAGAAATTCTCTGTCACAACAAAGTATCATCAACATTTATGCCTCTATGTTATTTTCCTACACTATGTTATAGAGGAATAAACCTGAACAAGACATCTACTATAAATATAGCTTTAAAAAGCATACCTTTAGCCTTTAGGTCTACTTATGTGATATGTGAACCAACATAGAAAATGTCACCGATATTAAGATCATGGATCTAATCCTATAAAATTGTACTTCAAAACAATTAAAAACAGTCTATCACCACTTCCAAGCATTTAAAATTTCGGTACTTAGTACAAGTCTACTTTCCAAGTAAAACCAGGGAAATAATAATAACAACCACCATCACTACATAAGAGTTACCATAACAATGAAAACAAACAAATACACAGTTAAGATAATCCCCCTTTTCACACTAAGCTAGTTAAAACCCTTCCATATAGTTTAAAGGAAGTTGATTAAAATGAGAAGAAATTTGGGAACTATAGATGGCAATGTTCTTTTTTTTTCCTTTGAGAGGATGGAGATAATGAGGGGGCAGACTGCTGGTTCCTTTCAGAAACTTGCTTCAAGAAGAAGGCTCCGAAAATGCAGTCATGTCAATCTATAAAGTAACAATATAATAAAGCAAAGATGATATTATGCAACCAATGCTTTAGTGGTTGGGTTCTATGTTTTATGTGAGGCTAATAATTCAGGACAAAATGTTGCAAGTTTGGTCCTAAGTTGTTTAATGGTATATAAGACCAGATATGGATATGAGGGGAATATGAAAAATGTTAAACTTTACAAGGGAGTGAAGGCTTGCCAAAGAACATCTTGATGATAGGTAAAGTGATAACATGATTATTGGTTGTTGAAGTGAACTCTCTAACAGGAGCAAAGCCAAGTGAAACTTTCCTCCCAAGAAAGAAGCAGCAACCAGGAGTAGGGGTGGGCATGGTATGGTATTTGAAAATTTTGATACCGTAATTTCGGTATTCGGTTTTTAAAACATTATACCAATACCATACCAATTTAATTCGGTATGGTTCGGTATTTTGAAGTTCGGTTTCGGTATTCTACGGTATGGTAAATCGGTAACCATAGTTTGTTCAACTTCTACTAATATATACTCATATAATAGAGTAATATGACTTCGACAATTAAAAAAAGGTCTCAATTGTATCATACTAACACATTACACATGTAGAAATATATATTCATAATAAAGTACAAACAACTCTTTTTTTTAATCATAATACCAAAATAATGGTATTGAAAATTTCGGTATGGTATGGTAATTCGGTATATACCATACCATGCCCACCCCTAACCAGGAGGGCTTTAAATCCCAATGGGAAAACCACAGAATGAATACGAATCATGAACTCAAGCTCCAGTTACTACTACAATTTTTCGACAAATACTTACACTCTTGAATAGATTCTAGTTTGACTAGCCAAAAGGTTAAGAAGAAAAATAAAATAAATTTCATATTAGGGTTTGCAGACAATTATTTAGATTAATGGTAGTTTGAAATGTGAAGAAAGTGTCATGCTTAGTTAAAAAGACATAACATCAAGATTAAGATAATATAAGAAGCATTGGTAAATCTTATTACCAGATTAACAGGCTAATTAGTTATGGAAATCCCAAGGCATGTCATTACCGGACGAACAAAAGAAGACGTGGTCTTTAACTACGGTTGGTAACAACTGAAGGATACAGCTGAAAGCAAGCATATTGACAACAGGCTAACAGAACCTCATAAGGTGCTTATTTAGAGGCCAATCTCGAGTTCCCTGTTAAAACTGTTATGATGCACCTATCCAGATTGCATAGTGAACTCTCACCATACAGTTCTAACTACTGCTTTGGGTGCAATGCCTACATTGTACAGTTAACTTCCACTATGCACCTAGAAGTGGGGGAGAGCAACTTGCTCTGTGGTGTCAATGCTCAAGATAAGTGTGCCACTACGGCACTACCCATTCCATCAATGCCTTATCCCATTGAGAATGAAATCGAAGTCAATATGACTACCTGAAACTACCAATTACCCTTTAATATAAGCCCCCATGAGATGAATATCAATTTATTAGAAATTGTTATTCGTGTTGTGCTGTAAACCACCCATTCTTTCGATGAACCGAAGCCAGCATGCTCACGGAAAATATCAGAACTCAGTTAATTTCATATAAAAACAACAAAAAACGTAATGAATGGAGGAATTAAAGTAAAAGAAGTAACTGAATAACCAAGCAATTAAGCAAAAACTCACACTAAAAGCCAGTTTCCATCAAGCAACTCAGGAGACTCAGTAGGTGCTGGAGTAGGATTGGCTGCCTCCAACTGAGAAACGAACTCCAATGCCTCGGCCCGAACCTCCGATGAAGCCCGAAACCCCATATCCGTCCCATAAACTGTATCCACCAAGCACCTTTTCAGCTCTAGAAGCTTCTCGTCCTCTCCAGCACTCACGTCAACCCCGGGACTTCCATTACCCCACTCATCCTCATACTTCGGAGGATCCGAATCCGCTAACTTCGTAATCGGTCCGGGTTCCGGGTCCGACTTCTCTCCCCATTCATCAACGAACTCGACCGTTTTATCTTCAGTTTTATCATTGTCCCGTGTACTAAAGGTCGGTTTTTCCGGCTCATTGGATGAGGAAATGGAGGATTGAACTGAGAAATTGGGAAATTTTTGAAGCCTAGAGGTCGGAAGTGAAGAAGGAAGAGAAGTGTGAGGTTTAAGGGTGATTTTTGGGTTTTTAATGGTGAAAATCAGAGGATTATAGAGAGTGGACATATTTGATTGATTTTGGAAATGGACGTCCAGCGGCGGTGAACGGTGGAAATGGCGGCGGAAGCGGTGGTTGTCGACGGTGATTTGAGAACGTCGGTTTTATAGATGGTGGAGATGGATTTGGCACGTTTTACTTTGTTTTGAATTACATTCTGCTTCACAAAATTTTTGTAATTTTTGTTGCCAGAATGGACGCATGTCATGCTGATTTTATTTTTATTTCGTTGATATTTGAGTTTTTGGATTGTTGCTAGAAATTAGAATTTTGACATATGGTTTTGGAAAGTGAACATTAAATTGTACTTATTTCGTTTTAGAAGAAGTGATATTTTTAGTTTATACATATCCTTAAAAATTTATTTATTTTTAAGAAAATAAGAAATATTTTTATCAACTTATCCCTTAATTAAATGCATTGAAAAAGAATTATTCTTTAGTGGTGTAAACTTTTATGTATTAAAACAATGATAATTTAGGAAAAATAAGATTATGTTATAAATTCATTCAATTAGTTGATTGTCCATATTCTCAATACATGAATCACTCACATTCATGCTCATGTATGTGTATTCCCTAGGTTCTATGAACTATTTTGGATAAGAATGTATCTATTTATTATGACACTTAACATGGTGACTTTTTGAATGATATATCAACCTATAAATAAGATTGTTCCTTCACCATTGTAAGAGAGACTTGAAGACATTTGAATAAGATGATCTCTGCATTCTACTCTCCTTATCTTTTGTCTATATTGTTTGTAGTATGTTCCCATCGTCCAACAATAGTTGTCCACTATACTATTTTAGGATGTCCAATAATACTTGTCCACTTTATGAAATCAATGGATAATTTTACACTTTGTTCCTAATTTTCCTTTATGATTAATTATAGTCATTTTCCTCTTACATTTTTCAAGACATTGTATTTATTATATTCAAAGGGTGATATTGTAAAATTACCATTCTATTTGTTGTTTCTTAAGAAGTGTACAAAATTAATAGTAAACAATTATTATTGGACAGAGGGAGTATTGCTTATATTTTACAATAGATCAATTATTTGTTAAAAATTCTAAAACAACACTTATTTTAAAACAAAATGAAAAAAAGCTAAGCATCATTTATTTTAGAACATAGGAAGTACTTTTCTTTGAGTTATATGAATCAGATGAAAATAAAAAATAAGAAAAAAGGAGAGAAAATAGTAGTGTAAAATATTATATGGTAATTTAAAACTTATCATACTGCATAGAGAACGACACTGTTGAAACAAGAAGCGCTTAGATACGAATACACTGGCGAAGGAGTTCTTAAATTACATAGATATGCCTGTCTCATCTCTTTCTGAAAGTAAAATAGTACTGTTTGAAAATAAATGAAAGTCGTAGAATGGGGCTAAAATAGAACAAATTTGTTTTTCTTATTCTTCGTAAAGCATTACCAAAACAGGATCTTCAGTTGAAACTAACACCCAAAAGGTAGTATCGAAGAAACATGTCCACCGCTAAAGCAAATAAGAGGAATGCCAACAGGAATGTAAAGGGGCTAAGACAATATTTACTGGAAGCACAAGTGGAGCAAGATTACAAAGAACATAAATTAAAAGGAGAGTACACAATGAGCCAGCAGAACCCGTTGGAATATGCATGTTGTAGTGGGAATCTTGGAAATCCAATTATTGGGAGGCATTACGCAGAAGGGCCTTTCAAGCTCTGCTTTCATTAGGAGTTCCATTGGATTATTGTAATTTGTAGCAACCATGATAAGGTGTTACTTAGATTGACCAAAAGAACCAAACATTAAATCACACTACTGCGGCCAAATGTTCTGCATCCTGGATTTGAAGGAAATAGGTTAATAGCCACTACCGTAGAAACTAAACCTGACTGCATTTGGCACAACACACTGTCAAATGTTACATCAAAAGCATCTCACGCTTATAGAAACTACAACACACACAGAACTATCGCAGAGCATCATTTATTATATTTCCCAATAAATTGGATTACCACTTCAAAGGCAAGATGAGCAATCTAGGATAGCTACTAACACTTGACCTTAAAAAAGTCAGGATTGACAGTACTTGAAAGCTATCATTACTAACAAATTTGGATCTAACATTTGATAGATACAATGTAAAGCAAAAGCAACTGTACATTCGTATCAAAAGAATAATCTAAGCCCTGCCTAAAAATTCCTTCGGGTTATGTTTGCTGTAACTTAGAGAATTACTTTGTTTGTATCAACTTTCTGCATATACCAACCACATGCAAGCGTGGTATGTGGAAAGATTGTGAGTGTTATCCTTGTGATTTGATTGTAACTGCCAAACAAACATCTGCAAAACTAGTAATATATACACACAAAACAAGAATCAGAGACAAGGAATGAAACCAATTATTTCCAGTTTTAAATTTATTCAACAGATATTTTGTGGGTGTACATACCTGACTACAGCAACAAGGTATGAAAAATATAGTTGGAACAGAAGCTACTGCCATGGTTGTGATAATGAAACGCTAGGTATTGATGCCTCCAGTCCTTGTTTGCCATGTATAGCAGAATTTAGCACATTGTACTGCTGGCTTACAGAGTCATAAAGTGCCTTTGTATATACCATCTTAGCCTGCATTAAGAAAAGTATTTACTCGTAAGACCCTTTTTATTTATATGCAATTAACTTTTTTGGTGTGCAATTTTTTTAGCTTTCGATTCATCTCTCATTTCCTTGATCAAACCAGACGCGATGCATTTCCCATCTATTTGGGAGGAGGGAGGGGATGGGGAGAAGGAAAAAAAAAGAGTTCCAATAGCATCTCATAAAAATAAGATGCAAATCTTTGGCTATGAAATGGAACATCGATTTAAGATAGAAAACCCCATGGAAATAGAACATTAAAGAGAATTCTTGCAGTGAAATGAAAGAAGACTGAATTGGTGAAACCATTTCCTTTAGTGAACAATAGGAAGCAGAGGCAAGCGGAAAATGTTGGAGCTTAAGGTCTGAAAGGCAGTGAAATTAGTTAAACCATCTTCTTTATTTAATGATAGAAAAGAGAGGCAAAAGAAAAATGTTTGAGCTTAAAGGTCTGAAAGGGTCTGGGAAGAGAAGAATTTTGCAACAGAAAACTGAAACTACAGATGTTGGAGGTAGAAAAACTAATAGTACAACTGTCAAGTACAGCAGCTTAGGTAGCTTAAAATATAAGGAGAAAGCACAGATGACACCCAAATATTTTCTTTTCTGGCACATTGGAAGGTAAGAATCTATCTTATTTGTAAAGGAAAGAAAGTATCACAAAATTTCCATCTTTACTTCATTTTCTTTTCCTCTGATTTGGGGACAGATTTAACTATCCTCAGAGAGCTTATAGATGCATATTTTAGCTTCAGTTTATAGAATTAACTTGACAAAAAATGAATAAAACAAGACAGTATTAGATGAATGTTTTATTTGCATATTGTGAAAGTTCCTTTGGAAATTGGAGCTTTACTTCTTAACTTTCCACCAACAAGAGAAAAGCTCAACTGAAGGAATCAAAATTTCTGCTGAACCCGCCCCCCTCTTAGCAAAGGTCAAATAGCAGTTCATTTGGGTCTCAAATAGGAAAGCGAAAGAATTTGGTCCAACTTTCCTTCCCCTCCTTCATTCTCTATTAAATAGAATGAATTCCCCCAGTTTCACCAACAAATATCACTAAACCTCTCATTAGGTTGCCGAATTTAGTTCAAAAAAAGCTTCCAATAATTTAAGTACTAAACCAAAGTGGAAGTCCCGTAAAAACTAACCTCAGGGTCCTCCAAAGCACCAGCAACCTCATGAAAATCAATTTTGGGTGCCACAGATATGCCAGATCCATGAAAAGATACAACTCTTTTCTCTCCGATATTTTTCTCAACCTGTACGTACGCAAGCAGGGATATGTAAAAAAACATAAAGTCATTACAGAAACAAACATAATTGACACAGTGACCAACCTGGGCAGGAGGGGGCATAATATCATGGCACAATATTGCTAGAGGATAAATGTGACCAGGGACACCAGAATTATGTACAAGCCTCCTCATGTTGTCTGTCGCAGAAGCATCAAATGGTGCCTGAAGAAAGACAAGCAAAATGTTCAACCACAAGCAGCTCAAAATCAATTAATCAACTATCCATCAGTGGCAGATCAGTTGGAATCTGTTATATGATTCCTCTATATCCATTCAGGCCCATTTCATTCCAACGCATAATACTTGGCCTTTTAAATGCAAATTATGGGTTCTCTAAACCAAACACCTGTTCCTTGAAAAATAATTAGCTTAGTCCCAACTAGCTGGTATTACCTATATGGATCTGGCTCTTTTGGAAAAATAAATTCAAATTTTAAAAAAAATGTCTCCTAACTAAGCATCATTTTGAAGCATAAATACCAAAACTTTTGAAACTAACTGTCCATCATATACATAGAACTATGCTGGAGAAGAAGAGATATTATCACGGCTTATCAACATCACCCTAGAACTGTCACAAGGCAAACGTAATGGAGAAGTTTATTACTGAACGTACAGAATAGGAAGAAGCAGTGAACCATAGCATGTACCCATGCAAATCTCAATAGGATACGAACAGTTAACTCTCCCTTAAAAGTTCAGGCAAATAATGCCAACATATTCTGAGAACTGAATCATAAATGTCCCAGCACACATCTGCAGATGACTATTCTCTTAAAGAGTCATGAACAACCTCACCTAGGAAATGGCTATTGGTCAGGAACACAAATTATTGAAACAACAGGTCAGACAACTCCTCTAACTTATCCCCCCCCCCCCCAAAGCAAGAACAGCCAGACAATTAAGTCGGTGGAAGAAAATCTTAAGATGTAATTCAGAAGATGTGGGAGCCTTGCCATGTATTTCATAGGCAGGGAAAGCAAATCAGCCCACAAAGGAATTAAGAATCACTTAAAAGAATGAATAAGGTAGCAACACTACCTCCATTTCAAATTATGATAGTTTTTCTACTTTGGGACTTCCCAAAATGTTTTCACCACTCCACTTAGATTATTATTTTATACAAATTTCAAGAATTCAAATTTGTTTCAGTGTTCTTCATCAAACTAACTTTTGAACCACTATTTAATTTTTTTCCTATACTACCACTAATAAAATACAGAGCCAAATTAACATATTAAACCCCCTCCTCTGTACAAACAGAGTCATATGAATGAAACGGAGAAGATACCTTGTCAAGTAAAGGATGTTGGCCATGCTTGCAAGTACGTCCATCAAATAGAATGAAAAAGATAAATATATGGAAAGATAACGATAATTAAATATAAAAAGGAATCTTACTGGATACCATTCTTTTGTAACAGGGTCTGGCCTATCTCTTCCACCACTAGGAGCAATCCATATAATTTTTGATCCACCCCTGGATCACAAAGTACATGTATCCTCAGATGTATGCTTCCATCAAAAGAGCAATAGTGGGATATCAAAAAGAGCAATAGTGAGCTATCTTGAATTGACAAAGAAACATGCATCATTGGATGTCCTCTTCTATTATTGTGCTAACTATACCAACAGTTTACTAGGACTTGAAGTATGAATCTG
Organism: Solanum appendiculatum; assembly: GCA_018342035.1. Lineage (NCBI taxonomy): Eukaryota > Viridiplantae > Streptophyta > Magnoliopsida > Solanales > Solanaceae > Solanum > Solanum appendiculatum. The sequence goes on along the minus strand of JAGDQO010000631.1, from coordinate 581,200 downwards.
ATAAAGCAGTCATATAGTGGATGGTGATTGAATTTCACATCCATGATCATGAGAAAACCTCCATCTATCATATCTGTATTATCTTCTGCACGTTCATATTAGAAGTCATTTCTACAGCAACTTGCTCTATGATTTTCTTCCATGCAGAATAATCAAGCAGGGTTGAACCCCCTCATGCATCTGAGCAAACAAGCTTTTCTGATAGCTAGAGAAGATTAAGAGTATACATGCAACATTAGGCTTAGCTTGCCATTTAATCATGTTCAATACGCCTAGAGCTTAGAAGAGAGAATTTTCTATTTTTCCGTAACACTAGGCAGTAAAAATGTTAATGAGAGATTGGCACAGGATAAAATTGTATACTAATGCCTCCGGAATAAAACCCCAAGACTGCCTGACATTACAACTTTCAAAGTAAAACCTTCACCAAAATACTCCAAGAAAGACAAAGCAATAGCAGCATAACTACCTCAATAGCAAAGCCATCTCCTTCAAGCTTCTTGTGTTTGCTCTCTTTTTCATCTCAGTAAGTTCGGGGTCATCATTCATATGTTTTTTCGAATAAACACACAGGAGATTCCTAGACATTAAGTTTGTTAAATGTCTAAAAGTAAATGATGATTTCTGTACATACTCTGACAATGCTATCTAAGTAAGCACCTTCCCATGCTGAATGGCTTGCAAAGAGGATCAGTAATAACTCTATCTCCAGCAACATAGATCTGTTTACCAGTAAGCAAAATCTAGTGAATTAAGCTGATTGAGGTATAATTATCTTATGAAGTGCACTAGGGTGAAAAAAGTTATAACAATGTTCTCAGCAATATCTGGGTGCTTTGATTCAAGCAAGAGTGCAATAATCGCAGGATCGGCTTCACTTTGGTGATTTGACATCAAGACAACATTATCACCCTGAAATTAGTATAAAGAGATAGTGATATGGTAAAGGCAACAGGAAAATGATCAAGACAATGTGTAAAAAGCCATGCAACAAAAGAACTGGAAAAACACTATCAGCGACTAAGTTTGAGCTTTATTAACAGTAAATGAAATAAAAAAATGAATATCAAGAGAGAATTAAAATTCTACAGTAACATTTTTTGCTTTTCTTTTTATGGATAAAGTGTACGGTAAGCATTCAAGAGTTCTCCATCTATAGTTAGTGCTATACAGCATCGAAGAAGAATATTCAACTTTATAAGAAGATCCTTTAGACGTAAACCAGTGGCCGTGCAGGTGATATAGAGATAGTTGGTCCACCCACAACATTTTGAGCCAAGACTATTATTCGTATCTCTTGTTTAAATAGTGAGCATATAATTTTGATGGATAAGAAGAGCACATACATCTATAACTGGCAAATAACTTTCCTTGACAAAGCACAATGAATGAGAAAGATACCTAAATATTTTCAATAAGACAGACAAACCGCCAAGCAAAAGATAACAGAAGTTCGGAAGTAGAAAATATGTCAATATTCCTACTTCGGAGTTTTCTACCATCTTTTGGAGGCTCAATCATATAATGCGTTAAAGCTGAGGAGTTACGAAGTCTTATGTACATTCATCCCCCAATCAAGGAAGCTGCTGAATAGAGTGGAAATTGGGAAAAGTGATCTGGTACATCCAGCAAGGCAAATAAGAAGAAAATATGGAACTTTGTGTATGGGGGTCTGAAAAGCAAAGTCATGTTAAGCTCAAATTTTGAGAATGTGCTCTAGAAAAATCTTCCAGCATTGTGTGATTAGTCAAGGAATTGTTAAGCAGATCTTCTGTTCTTTTTTTTTTATCAAGTAAAAGTATTTTCATTCATATACATGGCCATAAACAGTCGTATACAAAGGGTATACTAAAAGGTGAGTGTAAGAAACCAAGTTCTATAATTGGTCTGTCCAACCAATGTATCTCTCATTTAGTGATTTAGTAGCCAAAAAAAGACCAATACTCCATGAGAGTATGGAATATATTGTTGTTAGAACGTAAAACAATTGTACTTATGTAAGAAACGAAGTTATATTATTGGTCCATCCAACCTATGTATCTCTCATTTATGGATTAATTAGCCAGAAAAAAGACACTGATCCATCCGAGTTTGGAATACATTGATGTAGGAGGTAATACACGTGCAGTATTGTAAGAAACCAAGTTCTATCATCTATATGATAAGGAACTTTTCGTGTGCACCAAAAGAAAATAAGGAAACAGAGACTATTACTCCTTCAAAAAATCTCCTATTTCTCTCTCCAGGACCCACATTAAGCAGATACAAACAAAAACCTTATTCATTTGATTTACCATGATCCCCAACCAGTACAAGAGCACGAGAAATCTTTTATGCTTGGTGTATTATTTCATGACAGGTGTCCAGTGAGATCTCATGCATGCCGAGAATAAAGTTTCAATTCAACCGGCTCACTTTAAACAGCTGACCATGGAATAGCTATCCCCTTATTATTCATATCAATTAGCATATATACAGAAGAAACTAATAAATAGAAACACTCTGACAATCTGAAACGCCGAACCTGTTTAAGCTTCTCTGCCATTTCACTGAAAACTGAGATATTCCCAACATAAGAACTCCTAAGAAATCAAAAATACTAGAGGTTAGATTCCAAAGTAAATCATGAGATCTGCAGGGAACAAGGATTTTTACTTCAATGCAAAGAGCCAAAGAAAGATCAATTTCTAATATCCACATTTGATATGCACTCTCTAAAGCTGATTAAAAAAAATTCAATAGCAGCGGTATGCTTGTCCATAATGGAGATATTGTTCGCCAGCGCCCCTGGTAGAGGTAAAGGAGGGAGTTCTTGAACAAGACAAACGACCCTCTAACATCATACTTCATCTGAAAGAATTACAAATTTTGAATCCACTACTCAACAATGTGCAACTTCATCTTTTGTTTTAAAATATGTGTCTTACTTTCCTTTTTGGTATGCTTAACTCTTTAATTCCAACATCCAGCATAGCATGTTTAAGAACAAAGAATCAAGATCATTTGACACATTACCTATATCTTTAGTTTAAGATTTTAAAAAAAACTCCCTACCTTGAACAACGTGTCCAGCCACACTAAGACACATAAATTGAAACAAAGGGAGAAAAACATATCCCTATACAATAGTAATTTTACACGAAAGGCTAGGCTTCATTGGTAAATCAACCCACACAACATTGTGCTACAGACTAACTAGTTATTAAACAGTCAAATGGAAATCAACTTAAATACCAGCAACATTGTGTGGTGATTAAGTTGTTCATACAATGACCACGGGACTTCGATTTGTAAGAATTTTGCCAACTGCTCCTCTTTTCAGGAGGTTTATTACATCTTTATCTTTAAAAGAACATGATACTTTTTATGTCATTTTCAAAGATCCATATTTAGATCATAAAATCAATGGAATAAGGTCTGATTGAATGGATAGTTAAATTGTTAGACACCCAGTATTTTGAATCGTGTCATCCTTATTGGACTACAGGATTGCTATGAGGCATGTTAATGAGATCATCACTGGGTAAAACTAATATACAGACGCTAGAGCATGACGAACTATTCATCAGAATAGTGTAACAGCTTAGCTCTTTCTTTCAGCTAAAAGTAGATTGGAGGATTATCCCAACCAATTGAGAAAATAGCATCATCATACCTAAATCACAATGAAGAAATAATTAGGGTAACAACAAAATTATTTTTTCCCCATACATAAAGGCAAAAGATTTAGAGGGTGTTTGGATTGGCTTAAAAGTTGGTCAAACCTACTTTTAAGTCAGTTTTTGACTTTGGAAGTGTTTGGCAAATATAAAAAATAACTTAAAATAAGTCAAAAATGACTTAAAATAAGTTAGGAAGTGTTTGGCAAGGTAAAAAATTACTTAAAATAAATCAAAAGCCAAAAGTGGGTCTCCCCTTACTTTTTATTTTTTGACTTAAAAGTCATTTCAGTTTGACTTTTTAATTTTGACTTAAAAGCTACTTTTTTAAAGTTAATCCAAACGGGCTCTTAGTTATCCCTTTCATCAATGATCAAAATGATTTTCTGCTGCCATTAGAAGTTTAGAACAATTATTCTAACATGACATAATCCCTTTCCCCTTTAGATATAAACGATTTCAGTAGTTTTACTATCTGCTCTTAACCCAATCTTCCAACACATTATTCTCTCATATATTCTCACCCACCACCTTGTATGAACTAGAACTAGCACCAGCTTATCTGTACCTAAATCTATATAGGCATCATTCCATTATTTACAAGGTAAAAAGAGGACATATAGAGCATGCCAGGTCTGAATTTGTTGATCTGAACAAGCAAATGTTACAATGACAAAAAGATGTGGATCAAAGGATATATTTAAGCTGTTTACTCGAATAATTCCTGTGAATCCAATCATTAACCAGATTGAAAGAACCACACTCATTTTTTAAGTTAGTCAAACTATTACATGATCCTTAACACTACAGAGAGAGAACTGAGACTCACCTGAAATCAACTAACTGGCGGATATAATTTTGACCAAACTTGTAATAATCAAAAGGTTCACGAATGGCCTTATGATATGGCGAGAATTCAAAAGAATCCTGAAATAAGAGCATTGCTACATTTTACAATGTTACATTCTAACAACTTGATAGAATACATGTGTGCTTGGATGAAGTAATGAGAAACAAAGATATAGGGGAAACTTCTAGCGTGAATTTGAAAAATCCACAGGGCAGAGGACTACCTTCACATCCACAAAAACACGATCAAATACAAGAGCCATGTTATACAAAATGGCCTCCTCTGCTTTGGGGACTCCACTTTGTAAAACCTTAAAAAAAACAATCAGGAAAAATTAAGAGGGGCACATGACCACAAAAAGTTCCAAATAAACAAAAAAGAAAATGCCAAATGATTCCAGGTCTCAACAAACTCGTTCTCTCTCAAAGAAAAGCGCATGAGTATCATGAATAAAGTAAATCCAAACAGATTGATAATTGTTAGAATAGTAATAGGTATATACAATTCTACTTAGAATAGGAATAGTAATAGTAATAGGAATAGTATGTAGTGTTCTACTTAGAAAAGGATTGTATTGCAGTATCCTAGTCGGAAAAGGTGTCTATTGTAGTGTCTATAAATAGGGTCTCTATCTAATAATGTAGACAACAACAATTCAATAATATTCTTTTTCAATATTTCTCACATGGTATCAGAGCTTGTACAATCTTGGTAGAAAATCAAAGACCTTCCGCAGCCGGCGGTTGGCAATTACCCATATATGCCGCCCGTCTGGCCAATGATTATGTTAACAAAAGTAGAACCAATGATACATGCATGAACCCCATATATTCAAGGGAAGAAACTCAGTCAGTCATTGTGCGTCAACTTTCGGTGACTCTCTAGGGTTGTTTTGTGTCAATCCCATATCCGCCATTATTTGTGTAGCACCGTGTCATCTTTCCGGTGACTACTTTTTCATATTTAATTTATGTAGCACCGTGCCATATTTTTCGATGACTACTTTTTCATATCTAATCTGTGTTGCACCGTGCCATCTTTTCGGTGACTACTTTTTCATATCTGATCTGCGTAGCACCGTGCCATCTTTTCAGTGACTACTTTTTCAAATTTAATTTATGTAGCACCGTGCCATCCTTCCTGTGACTACCTTTTTCTTGCATATCTGATTTGTGTAGCACCACGCATCTCTCCGGATTACTTGTCATATTTAATTTGCGTAGTACCGTGGATTTTTCCGAACTACTTTCTCATATCTGAGTTGCAGAGCACCGTGTGTCTTTTCGGTGACTCCTCAGATTTGATTTGCGTAGTTCCATTCATCTTTTTCAGTGACTCCTCAAATCTGATTTGCGTAGGGTTGTGCCATCATTTCGACCCTACCCATATAATTTTTTTTCAGTAGGATCATGCCATCATTCCGACATTTCTCTTTTTCAATAGGGTTGTGCCATCAATCCGACCTTTCCTATATAATTTCTATTTTCCAGTTGGGTCGTGCCATCATTCCGACCCTACCCATATAATTTTATTTCTTAGATTATGACCACATTCAGCCATCAAATCTAATACTCCGGCGTATGAGCATGTTTCGGTCAATTTTTCGGTGACTTTCTTGTTTCATATCAATTCGTCTACTGATTCCAACATGATCCATATACTTTATACTAGATTTTGAGCACTTTTCGACGACCGCTGCATTGTGAAAAAGTCTATATAGAGCAACCACCTAATTTTGTTGCTCAGGGGGAGTTTAGTAGCCTTGTATGTCGATTACGTAAGTCACTCTATGGTATGAAACAGTCTTTTGCACACTTGGTTTGGGAAGTTCAACACTGTAATTTGTTTTATTGGCATTATGCATCAAATTCAGTATTTCATGAGAAGATCAAGCACGTTGAGATTGATTAACATTATGCATCAAATCCAGTATTTCATGAAAAGACTAAGCACATTGAGATTGACTGTCAATTTTGTGAAGTCGAGTGATCAACTTGCAGATATTCACCAAGCTCCTCATCGGTCCTCGTATTAATTATATTTGTAACAAGCTAGATACACATGATTTGTATGCACTAGCTTGAGGGGGAGTGTTAGAATAGTAATAGGTATATACAATTCTACTTAGAATAGGAATAGTATGTAGTGTTCTACTTAGAAAAGGATTGTATTGCAGTATCCTAGTCGGAAAAGGTGTCTATTGTAGTGTCTATAAATAGGGTCTCTATCTAATAATGTAGATAACAACAATTCAATAATATTCTTTTTCAATATTTCTCACATATGATAAGTCTAAAAGATTGATTTGATTACTTTACCAAATATGATAAGTCTAAAAGTAGTAGAGTTCCAAGAATGAAATAAATGAATTTCACTACATTTTAGCTGGAAAGAGGGAGTGAGGAGGGGAGTTATTCTTTCATATTTAAATTGAGATATACTTGAGAAGTAGGCACAAGAAAGACACGTGTGGAGAAATCAGGCAAAGACAAACATACAAATATAAGCAACTCCTCTAGCTTTATCTTTATTATTATTTTGCCATCCCAAGGTCATATCTTCCATGCTCTAGGAAGAAATTATACTGAACATGTTGAGTGTTAGACTATATTTAGAATCTTCACAAGGGTTTAACCTATTATCTCAGGTCATTTTCTGAAAATACTTGGCCCCGTAACAATGTCTTCCCACATAATTGGTTACAAAAAAGTCATGATATGCCAAATTGTGGCTTCTCTCTCCAATTTAGCTTTGCCAGCTCCAGAGTTTTTTGTAACTCCTATAGATTTATCTTTATTATTGTTTTGCCATCCCAAGGTCATATCTTCCATGCTCTAGGAAGAAATGATACTGAACATGTTGAGTGTTAGACTATATTTAGAATCTTCACAAGGGTTTAACCTATTATCTCAGGTCATTTTCTGAAAATACTTGGCCCTGTAATAATGTCTTTCCACATAATTGGTTACAAAAAAGTCATGACATGCCAAATTGTGGCTTCTCTCTCCAGTTTAGCTTTTCCAGCTCCAGAGTTTTGTCTATTGTTATTGGTACAGTGCAAACATTTTTTTATACCAACAGCATGTAGTTAAATAATATCATCCACTAAAATCCAAATGATCAAATACATTAGAAGAAACAAAAATTCATCATTGTTGAAGTGTGTAACCATCTTATCTAAAAGCTTGAGATGTTAGAGAGAGCACACTTTTATTATTTAATTGTATTCTCAACAATCATCTTAAATCTATTATATACTGTTCTTTAGTAACCTAAGAAAGCATGTTATGACCCACAAAGTATGTTCATGCAAGAAGACACTTGCATACGAGCAAACACATCTAAGCGAACAAAGCACCCATGACCCAACACTTAAAAAGAACATTTATCCACAAGTTTGAAGAAAGTTATTTTACTGCATTCTGATAGTTCTGATACAACTCCTCCATTCCTTCAGCAACATAAAGCGGCAGTTTTTCATCTTCCACAGCTTTTCGAACAGCAGATAGCAAGTCTGCACAGGAAATAGAACACTCAATGCAGGGGGGAAGACAGAAAAAGGTTCAATCAGAACAACTAGAATAGATCTTCCTAAATAAAGTCTCTGCACAAGGGCAAGGGAATCATCTGCTGAGCAGAATTGTATCGTACTATACTATTTTAATGAATACAATGTTTGGATAGATTGTATCGTTCTCCGCCGTTACATAATGTCACATATCCATAATTTGAATGATAAACTTACAAGAAATTATAGTGTATATGGGGTAGAGATACTATGAAATGGCAGGGTAAATGATAAATAGAATTATTAAATAATAAGTAGAGACAAAATGAGAAGAAAATATTGAGGTAACAATAGGATCACACCAAATCGGTCCTTACATAAAATGGGTCTTTTCGTCGTTACCTAATGAAGAATTTAAACGATACGATACAATAGAATTTAAGTAACAATCAACACAAACATTGTATTTAGACTAACAATACAATACAATACAATACAACGGGTAACAACCATCCAAACAAGGTGTAAAAGATAGCAAGGTGAGTAGATAAGCATCAGCCGTAAAGGTCTTATACTTGCAACTGCCACAAACATCCTAGTAGGTCTCTAAATCCTTTTAAGAGGAAGTTTTCAAGAACTTTGCAGCAATTCCGCCATTCTTGAACTATAACTTGCAATACCAACCCTTACTCAGATGTCCACAGTTTCTCTTGTTAATTGGTAAACAATATCAATAAAAAGTTCCAGATGGTAACGCACCCAAAAACATTGAAGCATACAAGTATCCAAAGGAAACTAGACATCACGAAAAAACCTATGAGATACTTTAAATCCCAAAGAAGTACTAAGTAAACAACATATAAAAGACTCTATCTATCTGATTACCTTGACAAACGGAAAAAAGAAAAGAATATTTCCCTTCCTTCTAATCTTCTTCCACAGATGTGGCACTTCTTACAATGCCAAAAAAACACACCTTCATACTAGGTTTTTCTAGCTTTTTACCTTACTATAGAAAACAATAAACCATCGCCAAAAGTGAAACTTTTGTTACTGATCCACCAGTTTAACAACTCTTTTAACCCTCAAAACCAACAAATCACCTGTCAAAAATATAAGCCGACAACATGACATGTATTAAAGACCCTACTTTGTAAAATTTCATGTAGATGACTAGCCTCTAAGACATGACATGTTTTAAAGACCCTACTTTGTTAAATTTCATGTAGATGACCAGCCTCTAGGACAGACAGTGCTGGTTGAGAACTGCTTCAGATGTCTGTCAAGGCACAAGCCACAGCCCAAAAAGAAAGAAAAAACAGGAGAAGATTATACCATGTTTACCCAAAAAGACAAAGGAAAAAAGCACCCACCCAAGGTTTTCAACCATATCTTTAATTTTTTTTTAAAATGATGTTTTACCATCTATCCAATCCTTGATAGGCACAGTTACCCGGTACTTGTGCCCAGACACCATGGTTATCAAAAGAAAATGTGACGGAAAAATAAGTCATGGAAAAGAAGGAAAACTCCTCCATTAAAGTCTAATAGGAAGCATTCTGAGAATCATAACTTTATACCTCATCTTGTTTTACAAGAAATTTAAGACCTCATTTGTACAATGATTGTAACTTTAATGCCAAGTCACGGTTCTTTAAATGTACTTCTTGCTGAAAATCATCCTCCACTTGAGTCCACCTTGTGTACAGTTCACATAGTCCACATAAGAATATATCATTGGAGATGAACTAGTTTAAAGTGCTTTATATGATTTTCTTTACATAGACTTTCCCCCTTATGCCACTACGTGCGCACTTACACATGTAATAAGATAGTAATGATTATGACATCATGACAATTATCAGGAGAATGGAAATCCTCCAGAAAGCAATAAGAAAGATCCAAAAGGAGTGGAAGACCAGAATCAGAAAGAAAACTAAGCTTCCAATCCACATTCTAAACTACTTATTGAAACGAAAATATATCAGAATAGCATACAGATCACAAAGTTCTTCAGCATGGTATGAGTGTGTGTTAAGTCAGTCAAGATCCAACTAGATGACGCCTTATCAGAAAAAGATCCAACTAGGTCATGCATTTTACAATACCTGCATGTGTTCTGAGACTTGTAAGATACGACAAAATGAAGTGTAAGCTAGCTCAAAACTAAGATCCACGGATGCTTCATCCAAAGTAATGACTTTTTTGTCAATCAAGAGGAGATTTATACATTTTTTAAAAAAATCAAAATGCAAAACTGCCAAGCATTACTTAACCAAGCTAAAGTTACCATAATAACCATAGCGTATGTCCAGAAAGGAACCAACTATACATCACTAACCAGCAGTAATAGTATGGATTATGCATGCTTATCGGAAAGCAGTCAAATGAAGGAAGGGCGAGATTGAATAGTGCCTGTAAAAGACAGGGAGCAAGAGATATTGTATAGCAATAGCTTTTTGTAAAGAGTGCTGAAAACGATATACTACCACAGATGTCAAAAATTGATCCTTAGTCTTAACTGGTGTCCCAAATATGACAATTGCAAATTGGTGATTCCAGAATCAACAATTTAAACTTCATATGTGCCCATAATAAATGTCAAATGTGAAAAACAGTCAAGAGAAAGGTTGTTATACAAAACAAAAGTGTACTTCTATAGAAAAGGACTGTTTCCTAACCAACTTCTGGAAAAGTATCAATAAAAGATCTCGTAGAATCCGAGAATGAAGTTTCCACTATGTACATGTCATAGCATGAATTAGTAACTGCTTCCAATTTCAAGAAAAAATCTCAATTGTCTCGAACTTCCCATCTTTTGGGGGGGGGGGGCGAAGAAAGCAGAAACAAATAGAAACCACTAAGCGTCTTAATTCTCTTTAACAATCAGATTGTTGTTTGTCTATTTGCCTGTTGCTTTGGTGTTCATAACAAGATTTTCCACCTCATAATCATTTCGCCTTACTCTTCAATTTATATCATTCCCATCATCCCATCCACTATAATTGTCTTGAGTCTTTCACCATCCACAGGTTAGCGAGCACTTCCATCAAGATGGGCTCGTGTTACATTATAATAGCACCATTCCTCAAGTGCAGTTCTGCTAGTTATCCGTTTGAGAAGTCCCTATAAAGTTAGAAGCGACAAAGCCCAACTGATGTGCTTCATATATAATACATCCCACTCACCATCAAAAATAAAACAATCATTGAGCTAACTGTAAGTCTGTCCTAATAGATATCATCAAAGATAACTAGAAAAATCAAAACATACTATACTCGGTGCATCAAGGTTGAAAAATTCATTGACTTGGTGTTTGAACTGTTAAGCATGCTTGCACAGATAAGCACCCTTATTGCAATTTTATGTCAACATCAATTTCATTAATACCACCACTGAAACTGCTCTTGCAACCAACCAATTCATCTCTTAGAATAGAACTTTTGTATTACAAGTCTATTTGATAGGACTATTAGGAAAAACAAAGAGTAAACAAACATTAGATCACTATCGTTTTATTTCACCTTGGACGTAGAGTCCACTAGTTTATGTGGCAAAGCAATTATTACTTGACAAAATTCACAGTAAACTCCATGCCAAATGCAATATTAGTTCTATTTAACTATGGGCTCAACACATTTTCTTAAGAGCAACAAACAAAGGGCAGTTCAGGAGTAGGAAAAACATAAACTTGAGGGAAAAAATGCATTTCTGCAAATGTAATAACGCGCCTCATATGTTCAAGCATTGTTAATTGTGAAGAATATTGAGAAATTCAATGCATTCGAAAGAAAACAACATTGTAGCGTGAATGTGTACAATAGTCACTGGTATAGTACGCACAAAATGCTAAACGCACCGAAATAGCACAAAATGCACAAGATATTTCAACAGAGAACAAGAGTACAGAGAAAACAAAACGCACTGAAATAGCACAAAATGCACAAGACACTTCAAATTCAAAAAGAAAATAAGCGAGAGTAGCGATATAAAGCACAAAATGCACAAGACATTTCAAATTGAAGAAAAAAAAGAAAAGGTAGAGATAAACCTTCTCCAGTGCGTGCGTCAAGGAAGTCTCGGGACTGCGGAAGCTCATGGCTCTCAGAAGCAGAAACTGTCATGGCGGCGGCGGCGGCGGCAGCAGCAGCAGTACTTGAAGTGGATTCCTTCTTATCTTCAATCATTTCCGCCATTCCACGTACCTTCGAAGCACAAAAAACCGCACACCGCAACTTCCGAATCCCAATAGTCCTAGATTTCACGCCGAAACAGGAAATCGGAATTAGCCTCGAAGTTGCTGCAGAAGAAACAGTTCTTACTACTACTGGTACACAAGTTGAAAATGAAGATAACGGCCTCGTAATGCGTGCAGAAGAAGAAGAAGCGGAAGAAAGCATGGAGGAGGAAGCCGAAGAAGACGAAGACGAAGACGCAGAGAGGATCAACATCACCACAGACTGTATAGTATTAGAGAGAGAAAGGATCGGGAAAGAAAGTGAGGAGTGAAATGAATATGTGCGTGTGTTGTGAGAGAGAGAGAGTGTTTTTATCAGGAAACGGAGCACGTGCTTCCCCATCGCCCAATTGTGTGCGTGATACAGTTATTTGAGCTTTTTTTTTTTTTCTTGGTTATTTATCTGAGTATTTTTTTTCATTTATTTCATTGGCTTTTGTGGAACTAGGCTAGACTTATCTGGACACGTGTAACTCTCATAGGTCTTTCTTTTGGAATAGTGGCAATAGCCTATTAGCCTTAGGCCTACCTGGTTTGGCATTTTGAGGTTCGATTTCGATATTTTGCGGTATGGTAAATCGGTAACCATAGTTTGTTTAACTTTAACTAATATATACTCGTATTATAGAGAATTATGACTTCGATAATTAAAAAAAAATTCAATTATATCATACAAACACACTACACATGTAGAAATATATATTCAAAATAAAGTTCAAACAACTCCTTTTGTTAATCAATTATATTTTAAATACATTTCAATCAAAATAGCTTCTTAACATTTAGTTTATACTAATACTAGATTGCTTATTTGTTAGGATTTTAATAATATGCATTTTATTTATGTAATTATATACTTCGGTATGGTATTCGGTATTTCGATATGTTATTTTTAAATACCAAATACTATACCGAATACTAAAATAAATAAACTGTATATCGTATCACATACCATAATATTAAAATCACGATATTAAAATTTTCGATATGGTATAATAATTCGGTATATATTATACCATGTTCACGCCTACCTTCGAATACCTTTTCTCCAAATTAAACTCTTTGGTAAGAAAAAGATAAAAGAATTAACATATCAATTAATAAAAGTTTAAATAAATTTTCAAAATATCAATGATATCCATTCCACTTAAGATGAATTTAGCATGAATTTTTCATCTTGTTATTACTAAATAAATATTTTACAGGAAAAAAAATTACAATTTATTCTTATTTTTGAAAAATAGCGTCCCCAAAAGAAGAGGGAAGTCATTTCTTAAAACTCTTCTGGGCCATTCATATTTTTGAAAAAAATGATAGAGTATCGTTTCGTATAAGAGATAAAAGGAAAAACAATTTTGAAATAAAATATCAAATTATAGTATTATTTTGTATTTGGTTGCTGTCTTGGGATTAGTTATACTAAACTTGAGGTATTTTTTTCGTTTCAATTTATTTATCTAATTTTACTTGAAACAACATATAAGAAGAAAAAAAAATTTGAAATAGGCCTCTCTTACTTTATCCAAACGCTAATTAAAAGCACAAACAGAAAAGATTATTCTAAAGGAAAAAGAATTTGAATATAAACAAAATGAAAATTCAAAAAGAATATACAAACTAACACACTTCCAATGGGCATGTTCAAGTAATACTTCATCATTTAATAATTTAAAAAACGTGATTAAATCAATTAAAGAAAAACTATGCAAGCCATGGGACTCGTAGGACAAATGACTCAAATACGAATATTGTATTTGATATGGTCTTGATGGCTACATTACATATACTTTTTTTTCTATTTCCTGCACTGTTTTTTTAATATTTAATAAGTATACATTATAGATTAGTTAAATCTAAGTAACTTTGTTGCAATTTGCAATGATTATCCAAAACATAATTGTGCAAACAAATCAACAAGGAAAATAATATTTCATAAGACAAGGATGTATGTCGAGACAAAATCAGATTATGTTAATTTGTATTTTAGGAAAGTTTCTAAAAATTTGCTTGGTTTATATCGCTAATCCCAAACTCTTAAGCACTTGTCCTTTATTTTCCACCGGACAATTGTCTCATAACCACAGGCATGAAATGATATTTTGCTGTCTGGTTCTGTTTTTGTGGGAGGCATGCATTGGTTAACACGTGTAATAAATAAAAGAAATCTCAACTGAATATTTTTTGATAAAACTTGTATGACTTTGTTGAAAAATTCTTCAATGGACGACTTCCTATGAAATTAAAGAAAACATCAAGTGGGGAATTTTAAAAGTTAAAAACAAAAATACCAACAACTGTACAGAGTTCTTCGGAGGAAAATGTTTTCAATGAAAAATAAGTGAGGCTTGGGCTGCTCGCCCTACCTAAGTACCAAAGGCTTTCGAGGCTTACACCTCCCTATTACAGGACCTAAAAAAAGGCTTTCAGTAGCGCCCTCTGATACCTGGCTTTCTTGGTATGAGAAGTTGGTTATGTAGGCTGACAACCTGTCCTAGGTTGTTTCAATCAGGCCAAATAATCGATTAGTAGTATGCCTGAGATTGCCATAAGAACTTCCCCCTCTTGAAAACTGACTAATCAAACAAAGGGGGTCACTTTTTTTTATGAGGGTAGGGAGTTTGCTTACTTATTTTCTAATGTTTAGTATGTAAGCAAAAATATATTATTCCTAGGAAACACTATTGGGTGGGATGAGGTTGGCAAGTCTGAACTGTGGGCAGTGGCGGAGCCAAAAATTTCAAGAGTGAGGTTCGAACACGTGAACTCAAGCTCATCCAAGGTGGCTTGGACCATTAGGCTACAATAGCTTGTTGTATCAATGGTATCCAGAATATATGATTTATTTACTTTGTTTACCATTATACTTGTATATACGATATTTTTTTCCGACGAGACAACCTCACTACCATGTAGCTATGCCTCTGAGTTTGGGGGTGGGAATGGTCGAGGAGTGGGGGATGGTGAAGAGATAACGAGCATGGAATGCTACTTATAAAACCTGTTTTCCCTACTCCAACTAGGAAAGTAAAAAAAAATCCAAAATATTTGACCAACCAAACATGAAAAAATTGAAAAACATTTTCTAACACGGCCATAATAACAATTGAAAACCTAAGGAGGAAATGCAGAATGGTAAAGTTACATTGCATACCTAATAAGTGGTGAAGTCGAGGAAACTCTTTTTTACAAAGAAAGCCTCTGCAGGAGTCGTCAAGAAATTTCTGAACAACAACTAGAAAAATCTGCGCATGATTAATGGAGACTAACAGACTATAAAAGGACCTCAGAGATTACTAGATAGATATAGACTTGGCCAACTAAATGATTAAAGGGAAAAGGGTCAAAAATACCCCTCAATTTTGTTTTATAGGTTGACTAAGCCATCGCCGTTAAAATGAAGTTATTTAATTTTAACATTAGAGGTAGAAATAACTTAATTTTAACGGCGAGGGCTTAGTCAGCCAATAAAACAAAGTTGAAGGGTATTTTTGACCCTTTTCCCATGGTTAAAAACTATGAATCACTAATGCAAGAAACCTACATAGACTTGGCCAATTAAATGATTAAAAACTATGGTCAATGGACTTTCTCGACAATCGACAAGTCAATTCAATAAGGCCCTTATGGAAACTCACAAGTCCTAGAAAGACAAAGTCCATGGTCAATTTTCTTTTGCCGGAAGTAAAAATTCCTCAGATGTATCAGCGAAAGAGACGTATAGAGTAATTTTGACCATCAAAGCTTAGGCATATGAGAAGAAAACACCTAGCATTTCACTGTTGAAATTTGAACACTTATCTACCCACGATGTTGTTGCCAGCGCACCAACATTATCGAGGGGCCAATTTGAATCAGCCACACATTATAGTGATATCAAAAATACCAGTAAAGAATGGATCATAGCACACAATTCAGGATCAAGTGTTAGAACACGTTCAGGCTACTGGTGTCACCTTTTCGGTCCACTTGGAAAGAAAAAAGGCAAAATAATTTGATACCGAAAAAGTTTGGCTCCTTTTGGGGCTATAGAACTCAAAAGGGCCAAAAATTGTCTACTTACTGATACTCTTATAAAATTCATGAATGTTAATAGTTTCATGCATGAGAAACTTAATATTTCTGAATGCCTAACAAAATCCTTTAAGATTGATTCTATATTATTCTTACATATAAATCACCAAGATTTGTAAGACCAACATTTTCAAGATTTGGTGCCTGAATCTAGCCAAGAAAGTTCATGATCACCAAATGGAGCACTAAATTGCAGAGAACAAAATCTGCAAAAGCACGTTCCGGAGGCAAATCCTGCAATGATGGACCAAACATCAAGTGATGAGATTCATTGACATACTCTGTAAGCACTAGTAATTTGAAAGGAAAGAACAAATATAAGCCCAGCTACCTCATTTTTAACTCTCTTTACATTTCTCTTCTTCTATGAAGAGACCACATAAATAAAGTGCAGGACATGTTACACATTCATTGATAAATCTATGACTTCACAACATCTTTTAACACAACTAAATGAGACGGGAGATTCAAGGTAAAACTGTAAAATGGAAGATCATATCCCAAGAAAGCTTACCTTGAATTCCTTGTTTTCTTTGTTTACTTGGATCCGAAGACAAACTATGAGAAAGATATTAATGAATCAGTTGAAATTAACACTTTCCCAAAATGGAGTGTATCTAAAATAGACCACTTAGCTCACCAGCAAGGACTGCTGTGCCAATACAAGAAAGCACCCCAGAGAGAAAAGAGTTGAATGGAAATGATCCAACAATAGCCATGTATACCACCTGATTATTGCCAGTAGAAGTGAAAAATACGTCAACCATCAAACAGATGGATTGTACAAATCAAGCAAAAATATCTTAATCCTCAGACATTAAATCATGTTTTTACTCTTCAAATTGGCAACAAATGAATTAGCAGAGGAGCTATTTACACAGGCAAATTGCTGCCTTGTGAGAGTGGCACATTATATTTGCCTTCCCATAAGAAAGCACAGTCAAATAACAAATTAGAGGAAAATGATCCTTTCTCACACAACTTCGTTGTGTTCAAATAGATTTCACAGATATAAGACCTTAGGAAGAATAGGATAACAAAGAAAAAGAAAGCAGTGACTTGTGTAAAAGGAGTGCTCCTTGGAAATAATACAAACTGAAATCGGCAAATAAATATGTGAATTTTGCCAAAATAAGTGAAAGACCTTTTTAAGCAATTTGGGCTGTGATTGTCTAACAGTGTTTTTGACGTCATCTCTGATTTTGCAAACACTACCTTTAGCAGCGGTATGGTTTGCCCAATCCTTATTGTCCATCACTGCAAAAGAACACAAAGTCGCAGGGAGCAGGTAAAAGAGCCAGAATGGCACCATTGGACTATTAGAAGCTGGATTAGCATGCTTCATAGGAATTTTTTTTTATTGATGAATCAAGGGTTAACACGGCCATATAGGAGGAGAATTGTTAACCATACTGGAACTCCGGCGACCAGTAATTCAACAAGATTGAAAAGAGATTGGACAGGTGGAAGATGCAGTATTTAGCAAGAGGAGGAAAGATCACCCTGACTAAGTCGACACTTACCTGTACACTTATTTTATGTTCTTATTCACAATCCCTCTCACTTGGAAAAGAAAAGCTGAAAAACTAATGACAGTTTTTTTTATGATATGATACAAAGGGGGAGAAATGATATCATTCGTAGAATAGGATAAGGTGATAGCCCCTCTAGAGTTGGGTGACCTGAGTAATATTTAATCAAATCCTTCAGGAAAAGTAGTTTAGATGTGTGCGACTCAAATGGATACATTATGGATGAAGGTGATTGTTACTAGAAGCTGGTGTCATCAAAATTGATGGTTTCCAGGGGAGGTACTACATTGTAATGCAGCTTACACAGAAGAAACATGAAGGAAAGGACTGAATTTTCCAAATTCATTGGTTGTATGCTAAGGTAAGGTAAGGTAAGGATATGTAACCAAATCCAATTCCAAAGACGAGTTTGCCCAATTATATTTCACAACTGACAAAGAAGCAATAACAGCCAAACTCCTCAGAAGAGAAGGGAGCCAAGTATTGTCAAATTTTTATTTTAAAGATACATAAAAGAGTGGAAATCGGACGCTGTAGACATGACTGCTTTGAGGAAGAAGATAGAGTGATGTGGAAAAGATCACCGCCTTAGAATCGTATTGTACTTGTCTTTCGCAGTTGCTGATTTAACAAACATCAGAGATCAGTAAGGGAGAAAAAGGTACCAAAGAAACTAACTTCCTTCACATGGTATGCAGCATTGAAAATCACCTTTAACAGCAGATGCTTGAGAAGGAAATGGTTATAATTAGTTCACAATGGAACTATTGTTGGTACATCCCGTGTCAAATATCAGCCTAATCCTGCGAGTCTGACAGGAGTATTGGAGAGGTGGAAACCTGAAAATAGATGCTGGAAGGACATATAGAGTGGCTTCCCCTTTGTGTCTTTTGGTTGATGTGGAGATAAGGGAACAGAAGAACTTTCGGAGGACTAGAGAGTCTATTATGAAGAGACAAGAGACCTTTATTTCCATTTTATTTACAGAAAAAGGGATATTTTATATAGAACAGACGGTTGGATGGATTTTTTTGGAGGGTTATTGTGAAAACATACTCTTGTATGGTGATACCGTCTTGTGGTGTTATTAATGAAATTATTTTGATTTATAAAAAAAAAAAGGGATTAGAGGAATAGGATAGTAGCTACTAGATAATATTAATAGGAAAATCCATGAGAGGTGACTACCACGTTGGCAGAATTCATGACGGAATTGACACAAACCAAATGACTCTTCATTGGATGTACAGAGGGAACAGTGACCTTCTAGACCTCCCATATTAGCTCTGATTAGGCTAACTATTCACAACAAACCAAAATGACAGATTCTCAGAATAAATACTATCTAACCTTATTGGTGTTGTTTGCACAATTGATAGGATTGACTTTGAATCTTCTTTACGAAAGAAGATAACCTTTCTTTTTACTGAGAAATCCCTTAGATATTAAGCCAGGTTAGAAACTTGGAGTATGAGCCCTTCCCTCTACCCTGCTCTCACTTAAATACCAAGATTTGTGTCAGTGGCAGAGTTGATCCTTTTTTAATCATAACCATGGTATCCGGCCAGCTTAAGCGCACCTTGACTAATTCCACGGGATACTTGTCACCTCCTACCAACAAGTACCAAGTAACTCTGTCCACTAAGGCTAGGGCAAATGAGAAGAAATCACCTAGTGTTTTCATCTCTGCTGGGATTTGAACTTGAGACCTCATGGTTCTCAACCACCTCATTTAACACTAAGTCACACCCCTAGGTGTTGTGGCAGAGTTACCTTTTAAGTGAATAACATATTACTTTTGCCATTAGCGAAGAGAATTTCAAACTGGCAAAAGATAATAAAACATCACTATTTTCTTAAACCAAGAAAACCCCTACGAGTTAGTTTGCTCAACCTCAGTTGACCCGCAGGTTCAAAACTAAAGGGATTCTGGGTTCACACATCTAACTTGCCCCACTTAAATCCACACTTCATGTAAGTGGCAAGGTTCGAACTCGTGACGTGCACCCAATCAACACATCTTATGCTACATCCTTACCACTGAACCAAAGCCTTGGTGGCAATACTATGCTACTGATTGTGAATCACTAATGAAGAAGTCAGACTCATTTCAAAAATGTGTATATGAATCAACAAATGCATTAAATTGCATTGATGTTCCACCAACAAATTTGAAAAAGGAAAAGATAAAATAAAATAATGAATAGTGAATGACCTATGGAACTCTATGTACAACAAATTAATGGTTTTAAGTTTTAACTGTGTCGCACACCATGAAGATTCTTTCATACAGAGTATCTTGAAATGATTATGAAGCAAACTTTTTATTAAAAAAAAAATCCAAAATACTTCAGTCATTGGAAAGGAAAGCACCCCCCACAGTTTGAATCATCTCTTAACCCTTCTCTTCAACCTTCAAACCGAAGAACTAAGTTCTAAAAGTAGAGGAGAACCTTGTTTTTAGTAATAGAAATCATTTTAGTTCTTGAAATTTACAGCAGCGGAAACACAAACTCAATCATTGATTGTCTTGCAGACTCGAACTTACATATGTAATCTCAAATTTCTAAGTCATTTGATTATTGTTCGTGCATCTAGCCTGGCTTTCTCTAATGACCATGATTGCCCACTCTCTATCAAAGCCTCAACTAAAATATTAACCAGATAAAACAAGATACAGGAAGTCAAAAAACCAGTATCACCTTGAAAAGAAATTCCTATATCGTTTCCTGCGAACTGTAGACCAGTAAGCTCAATTATCATAACTTGTGGACTTTATGGTGCAGCCAATCTCCCTAAGCTTTCGTATTTTAGAACTTTACCCCTTAATATTCTTAATTTTTAGAGAGAAACCTTAAAATATAAAACATAATACCCCTCCTCACCCCACCCCACCCCACCCCACCACCAACCCCCACTTTCTACTTATGATACATTCTTCCCCAAAAAATTCTGCCTCAGCCACTGCCGCCATTAGCAACAAAAGTATATCTCTAATGCATTAGATGCTCAATGAAACCAAGGATTAGACCAAGATCAAATCAATCTAGGTAATTCTTAAACTGACATCATTAAGCCATCAGTATTCAAAACCCATAACATACCTTTTCAATTAAAATTTCAAAGGACATTACAAAGTTAACAGCTTATGAGAGCATGGATCATCCAAAATTTTGCCAAGACAACCACAGTAAGAACATAATAATTATAGATCTATAGCAATAAGATTGACCCCATATATACATACAGATCAAATGGATCAATGACAGCAAAGTTGTTAAGTAAATACCTGAATTAAGGCAGTGGAGATCGCAAAGATAACATATAGATCAATGATCTGCGGCGAAAAACAATTCAATTAGAACTCAATAGCAACACGTGAATATTGACTTAAACTATATAGATTTGAAAGTTGTATCAATGTAAATTTCTGCACGGAAATCCAGGAGAGAGGCGGTTACCTTGAGATTCGTCGCAGTTGCGGCATAAGCAGAACGGAGAGAATGGAAAAGAGCTTGGGCGTCTTTGGTCGCCGACGACTTTGCCATTTTTGTCACTCTTCACTTCTTCTGTGTGACCTCAATTTCGATGGAGTTAGAATGGACGGACTAAACCCCGAAAGGCGTTAAAAATGAAAAAGGAAAAGGACCAAAATTGCCCTGGGTCTCCATTTGATTTTTGGCCTTTTGTGTAAAAATGCCCCTAAAATATTAAACGGAAAAAGGTCAAATATACCCTTTATTATTGGAAATAGTTTATATATATCATTTGTTATACTTTCGATTCATATATACCCTTCTCATTATACTTTGGCATATATATATCCCTAATTTTAACGGAGGGATACATGTGAAGTTAAAAATCAAATAACCCACCCCCAATTTTAAATACCCAATTCCTTTGAAACTCACCCATTTAACTTATTTCCTCTTGATCCACCTTTAACTTATTTGATTTTTAAATTGATATATGTCCCTCCGTTAAAATTAGGGGTATATATATGTCAAAGTGTAACGGGAGGGATATTTATGAACCGAAATTATAACTAATGGTATATATAAACTATTTCCAATAGTACAGGGATATATTTGACCCTTTTCCAATTATTAAAAATAGGATAGAAATGTCCTCAATGAAAATTTCACCTATCACAAAGAGTATTCATTTTTTCTTTTTGGCGAAATGGTCTAATGGGCCCCTGTACTTGTACGAGTTTGTATTATGGACCCTTCTACTTAATCATTTACCAATTGAACCCTTAAACTCAATAAAACACAATATATCGACTCCCTTTGACTGTTGACTACACTTATGTGGCATTAAGAAGGCTGAATTGGCAAGAGTGCATGACTACACGCCTCAACAAGCGAGTGATATCATATTTAAATTTTTAAAAATAAAAATTATGAAAGAATAAAATAATAAATTGAAAAAAAATAAAAATAAAAATCTAAGAAATCTTTTTTTTCATTCTTGAGTGTGCTCGCCGGCGCAGTGGAGTGAGAGAGAAGAGGGGTTTATCCCTTTTTCGCCAAAACGGAGGCAGCGAGGGGGTACTGGTGGCATCCTGGTACGCTAGAGAAGATGGAAAGGTGAGGGGATTCGGTGATTCGGTGGTTCGCAGGGGGTCGCTGGTGGTGCGGAGAAAGGAAAAGAGTAGAGAGGAAAACGAGTCGAGTGAGGGTGCGAGGAGTTGTTCACGTAGGCGAAGAGGTTTGCCGGTCGGAGCTGGTGATGCGGCGGCTGGTTTTGTAAAGGTCGGAGAATGAGGAAAGAAAAATGGTGAGGGTGTGCGGTGGAGATGGAGATGGGTAAGGGAGAGAGTATAGGTGGTCTCATCGGTAAGAGGAGTGGTGACGGTAGCTATCTCTGGTGGCAACAGTGGTTGTTTCACGGTGGGAATGGGGAGAGGAGAAGAGGAGGAGGGCAGCAGCTTAGGCTATCTATCGTGGGGAGTTAAAAGATTTTTCTTTTTAAAAAAAAAATTAAAATGTGGAGTTAAAAGATTATTTAACCTATTATTTAATATTTTTGATTAATAATTTAAAAAATAGTTAATGAATATAATTATGACATGTTATTTATTTAAATGACATGGATTTGACATGTCATTTATTTAAGGCCGAGTGAACTACACACGTGGTAGGAGGGATTTAAAAATCTTCTTTTGATTGAGTTTAAGGGTTCAATTGGTAAAACATTTAGTAGAAAGGGCCATAATACAAACCCGTACAAGTACAGGGGTCCATCAGACAATTTTACCTTTCTTTTTTACAAGAAGTATTTATTTCTTGGTGAAATGAATGGAAGAAGTTACCTTGTTTTCGTTTATTGGAAACTCTCTTATAAGAATTTTTTTGTCATTAATATACTCCTGATCGGCGAGTTCAATCACACCTTTAGGTTCGCAACTAACACTTAGTTAGGCGAGAAAGAGTTTCAAGTCAGGTTTTGAAAAATAATATGTGGGATGATTCTAATTCACAAGTGAAAGCGGTCTTATTAATCTACAATAATCGATTAAAAAATCATTGTCAATAGCAGCTACAGCCTACAAACCCAGAGTGAGATTTGGACCCAAGTTTCTATGATTTTTTAAAAAATCCATTTTGACCATTTATACTATCTTTTTATCATCGATCCTTATTATTTTGTGTCATCTTAAATGTTGTTTAGAACTCCTATGAATTTGAGCGTCAAAAGTTAATTTTATTTGATTTCAAATAAATTGTTATCGACTATAATATATTACTAGTTTCTTGTAATATAAATTTTTTTTATGAGGAACGATAAGATGAGCCAAATCTTTAAACGATCGAAAGAAACTGATTAACTAAACTACACATATATTCATATCTGACTTGTTTCATTACTGAACAATCAAAAATAACCTAACTATTACATATATGGAAAATAAAGTAATTACTACCAGACTTAACAATGATGAACGAGACTATCACCAAATAAGTTTAGCTCAACTACCAAAAGAATCACTTATTAATGTGAAGACAATCAATACCGTTTTTTTCTTGCATTAAAATTTTATTAACAAAGTTGTTCTTTTCCCTCACATATTATATGGTCCTCGTATAAATTCGTTGAAATTATTTATTTAATTGATTTTCACCCATATCTCAAAATATTATGATGAAAGTTGAAATGATTTTTGCCGGGCAAAATTTAAATTTATTTACGTGATTAGTATCTCAGACAAAAAATCACGCACCAACATAATAAAGAATGAAAAAGAAAAAATAAAAGTAGAAATTGGTACTTAATTTCATTTTGTTTTAAATAGTTTTTTTTTTTTTGAAAAGGTTAAAATGACAAAGTTAATAAAATAATTCGTATACTCCATATTTTGAAGCAAATGAATCTAAACCTATGATATAATATACCATAAATATGTTTCGGACAACTAATAAAGTATCAGAATTATTTGCTCGTTGCTAGGTTATGATTTTAAACTTACTAATATGTTAGTTAATTTTATTTTAGATTTCAATTGTACGAGTTTAAATGACCAGACAAATTTTATTCTCAAAACAAGTTAAAATTTTGAAGAAAAATAGACATAAATAATTCTCTTATTATTAAAATAAAATAAAATAAATAAAACTTTCAAGATTGTACAAACTTGAATTGATGACATGTTCTGCCAAAAGCCACGAGATCTTTTCTGACCTACCAAAAAATCTCCTCTTTTTTTTTTCTCATCCAAAAAAATTGCATTTTTTTATTTGACACTTCGTATTTTTATTTTTTCTGTTTCCTCATTTTATTTCCACTAAAAGAAATTAGGCAATTACCCTTTTTCCCCTTTTAACAATTTTTTCCGGGCCTTACAAATTCGGCGATGTCACAAATTAGACTATATTGATGATATATATACGTACATTTTCAAAAGATTAGGAAATGTAATTATATTTTGAATTTTATAGCAAATACATAATATATGTATGCTTTCAACTGATACGATATGTATTTATATTCATTTAATTAGGGACGTGTAAAAATTGAATCGATCAATAAATCGAATAGAGAAAATGCTATTATTGCTATTGAGCTATTGGGTAATGAGTTTTTAATGATTTTATAAAAAAAATTATTGAGTTATCGATTCGGTTTTAATTTTTTATTATTAGATTTTACCCAATAACACAACAAGACTGCAGTAATTTACTCATGTTTCCCTACATAAATATTAAATAGTGGATTAAATATTAATATTACCTTACGTACTACTTTTGTCATTTAGTCTTCGTTCACATTATTATCTTAATTATTTTATTTGTATTGCACTTGTATAGTTCTTTTCATATTAGTTACTACTCCCTCTGTTCAACAATAGTTTTCTAGTATTGACTTGGCACACCCCTTAAGAAACAATAAATCATATGGGTAATATTACTATATTATCCTTTGACTTTATTAAATTTAATGTTTTGAGAAATTTGTTAGATGATAAATAGTATTAAATAGCAAGGGTAAAATAGACACAAAAGGTAAATTATCTCTTGATTTTCTAAATTGGACAAGTATTGTTGGACAACTATTTTTAGTATAGTGAACAAGTATTGTTGGACGGAAGGAGTACTATTTTTATTTTATGAGATTATGTAAACTTACATTATTGTCCTATCGCATCAAATTGTTGGAGAAATCATATTTTTATTTTACGAGGATTTTCTTATTGTTAAACTGAAAACTCAATCGTTAAGAATCAAAAATTGATAAATCAAAAATCAATATCTTATTAGTTTGGTTATTGATTTAGTATATTTAAAAGGGAAAATTACGTAGCTAAACAAACTTATACTACTTAATTATCTACCATAGTTATAGTTTGCATTAATTACAATTCGAAACTAACTTTAAGTTATAATTTCATTCTCTCTCTCGCCTCTCTCCTCTCTTCCTCTCTCTTCCTCTCCCCCATCTCTTTGGAATTCTCTCTCGCCACTCGCCACTCTCCTCTCTCCTCTCCCTGCCCAGTCTCTCTCTCTCGCTTCTCTTCTGTCAATCTCTCTCTCACTTTATACAAACACAAATGTATAATTTGTGTTTGTATAAAACGAGAGAGACGGGATATACAAATACATATATATATATATATCTCCGCCCTATACACTTATAATTAGACATATACAAATCTTCCCCTACCCAGTTCTCTTTTGTCTTTCTCTCTCTCTCGCTTTATACAAACACAAATGTATATAAAGCGAGAGAGATTGGATCTTGCCCTGCCCAGTGCTCTTTTGCCTATCTCTCCCTATCTCTCTCACTTTATACAAACACAAATGTATAATTTGTGTTTGTATAAAGCGAGAGAGATTGGATCTTGCCCTGCCCGGTGCTCTTTTGTCTATCCCTCTCTCTCGCTTTATACAAAAACAAGTGTATAATTTGTGTTTGTATAAAGCAAGAGAGATTGGATATACAATACAAATGTTTTAACTCGATTCAATTGTATACGAATTCAAAGTATATGTAGATATATAAATACAATACTTGATACATATACATATATATAATTATTTTGACATATATACATATGTATAATTCGACTTATATACATATACAATTCGTCTCTCTCCACTCTCTACCCTCTCTCCCAGTCTCACTCGCCTCTCTCCTCCCTCTCCCAGTCTCGCTCGCCTCTCTCCTCCCTCTCCCAGTCTCGCTCGCCAGATATACAAATACATATGTATATCAGTTACATTTATACATTATTTTGACAGATATACATATACAATTCGCCTCTCTCGCTCGTCTCTCTCCTTTCTCTCCCAGTCTCACTCCCCACTCTCCTCCCTATAACATGTAGCTACGAATCGTAATTATCAAACTATAGCTATAAAACATAATTTAAATATTTTGAGTGGCTATATGTGAAAGTTCCTCTATTTAAAAATCAAAAATCAATTAACATAAAACCAAACTGACCAAGGCAAAGTTATACTATTAGTGAAATTTTCTGAAGTAAAACCAATCAACCATTGGCCATCAGGACCCACCCCAACCCCACCCAAAAGGCTTCACCACAAATCTGGCAAAACAGAAACCAAATTTTAGAAAGCATTCTGCTGAGCTTCAACAATTGGCTTTGCCATTCAATTCTTCCAGTGATAAACAACTACTCAATCTCATCTTTGTGAAGTGTGGAAGAGAAAACTATGGCGTCTTTCTCAAACATCGGCGCCATTTATAAAGTTCCATCAGCTCCTTCTCTTAGCAGCAGTAGTAGTGTAGCTCTCTTTCCTACTACTTTAGGCAGTTTCAGTCATTCACAAGTCTCCCGCTCTCGGTCAGTATTCCTTGATTTAGCTCAACTTTTAATGCTCTTTTATCCATGATTTGAAGTTTATGAGTTTTGTATTCTATTCTTTAAGGTGTCGTACGGTATGCGGATTAAATTGGGGATTAACGTCCTGAGATTATAATTCCGGGACCAATTTATCCCACTGGAAGATAGGATAAAATAATTCCAAGTTGGATGCCAATGATTAAGTCTACAATAAAATTTATAGTCGGTTTGGTTGATAGGATAATTTTTACTATCAACCAACAACAACATAGCGAGTGAAATCCCACAAGTGAGGTTTTGAGAGGGTAGAATGTACACAAACCTTACCGCTACCTCGTGGAGAACCCTGGCAATATACTAGGGTGTAGGAGCATCAACCAATTGCAATATAAATTTTGTTCAGGCTTAATCCTTGGGTATCCCACGCACCAAACTACCAAATTTATTGGATTCTAAATTAAAATTTTTGTACATCTTTAGTAGATTTTTGATATAAATACAAAGTTTGGCTCAAAATTATTAGGTTCTATTGAACCCATAAACGAAGAGCTAGCTCCACTCCCTGTACTTTGTCTTGGATTGTTGAATAAAGCTTGCTGATTCAATAAGAATATGACAAACGAAAAATCACACTGCTTCTGGGAAAGAGAAAGGAAGTACTATTCAACACCTAACCTAATAGTAGTAATTTAGTTTCTTATAGAGTTATAGAGGCAGGCTTCTCATTTCTCAAATGTCACACCATTCATCTTAATGAAAACATTTATCATTTGTTCAGTCATTGTTACACACTCGAGAAATTAAAATCTCTTGGCCAAATGGTCTTTCTAGCTACTCCCTCTGACCCAATTTATGGGAAGTTATTTGGAGTACGTGGATCAAGACACTTAATTTTGACCATGAATTCAGATATATTTGAAAATAAAATTTACATATTTGAAAATTACATGAAAAGTAGTACAAGTCAACATAGCTAATGATATAAAAAAGAAAATTAAGAAGTTTGAGAAGATTATAGTCAAAGGAAAAATTGTTTGATTCCCCAAATAGTAACACCTTCATATAAAGTGAGACGGAGGGAGTATAAATGATCCACATAAAATGTACATGACCATGTTGTTCCAAATCAATCAATCAATGAACCAAACCAGCCCTCAATCTCAATTAGTTGGGGATATTCATTTCGCTCTTTTAAGGTCCATTTATCTTTAAGAGGATTCATCATGGTTATACTATTTTTTGGCTGGCCGTCAACATACAATAGCCTTCTTCCTTTATCCGATCGTGAGGCTTTGCAAAACTCAACACATGTGGAGTTGGTTTTCAAAATTCTAACAAAGTTGAGTTATGCAGATAATACCATTAGAATTTCAGCTTTAAAAAATAATAAGACAAAGAAAACTAAGAATTAATATAGTCAGTGTATATGGAAATAAAAGAGTGATCATTCAGATTGTCAATTCTTTACCATTGCAAAATGTTGGCATCTCATGTTCCGGGATGAACTTTTTGATTCTTTAGTTCCTTGTTAGGCATAATTGATTTTCTTTCTTTCTTTTTTTCCACAGCACAAGCGAGACATGTACACCTGCACAGAAAACTATAATCTTTGAAGTCTGAACTAGTTTTCTGAGAACTGGATTAAGGTTTTCAGTAAAACTGTATGTTCTGTATTTGCAATCTTTGGGCCGATCAGATATCTAGCCTGACATGTTTGCGACGTTTCTCTTCTTTTTTTGTTCTTGCAGACTTTGTGTCAGAAGCAGTTATGCCGAAGCTGTCAGAGGGAATCCTAACTCGGATGCAATTGATGTTGTAGCAGACGTTAAGACTGAACGAGTATTACTTCATGACTTGAGCATCTTCTTTTTCTCCTTTTGAGACTTAAGCATCGTCTTTTTCTCCTTTTGAGACCAAATCCATTTACAACTGTCTCAGTTTCAGCAACTAGATGTCATTCACTTTTTTTTTCTTTTTTTTCAACAGATTGTTGTTATAGGAGGCAGCGGCTTTGTTGGCTCTGCAATATGCAAGGCTGCAGTGTCAGAGGGTATAGAGGTCATAAGTCTGAGCAGGTATTTGTAATATCTGACTGAGAAGTTCAATAGGGATTCCAATTATTAAAAGGACTCTTTACTGATTAATGTGATATATCTTAAACATTTTCTGTTGATTCATAAGGATCCATACAATTGCTCTATCCTATGCTATTTTTACGTATTATGGGTTCTCAAATTATAGTATTTCCTACACAGGTCAGGGCGTCCCTCTTACTCGGACTCATGGGTAGATCAAGTCACTTGGATAACAGGCAGGTTCATTTCTTCATCATACACTTGAGTAGGTTGACAATGAATTCAAGTGAAAATATTACATGGGTGAAATCAATGTAGAAATTGGTTTTCAGGCCCTCTTTCTGATGAAAGCCGTTGTAGTTCATTGAGAATGGATAATAATGTTATTGATGAATGAATCCCCCATATTTATTTATTTTGGTTGGTGTGTGTGTGGGGTGGATTGCTTGCTGAAATAAGTACCTACTAAAGATAATTGAAGACTCTCCCGCTACACTAAATAACGGAAAGATTAATCTACTGAAGCTCCTCATGGGTTTGCAAATCCAAAAGTGGGAAGCCATGTGATGGTCCTGCTGCTTTACCTTAGGTGACAGGTACCTGCATAATCAATGTTTATAATTAATCCAATCAAGCTGAAAAGGACACAATGGATGATCATTTTTGGCAGGCCAGATAAGAGGACCTGAAGGATAGTCAAGCAAAGTAACTTTGGACATATCTAATTGTCTATTATTCGTGCTATGATTGAATCCTGAATTGCAATTTGGACATAGAGGATTTAACTAGTGATGGCAGAAAAATAGAAGAATAGAATAATGCCTTTCTAGCCTAAAAGTCAGAACACGTAGTCAAAAACTGGATATTCAATCTTTGCCATAGTCCATAGGTGAAGATTTTACAAAAGGACCAAGCTCTAAAGTTCCTTCAAACAATATGAATCCTGGACCAAACAAGAGTTAAGAAGTGCCAAGAATCTAGAAGTACTGGATTGTTTTGCCTAGTCTGGTTGTTATGGTCAATTGGTCATATGTGAACTTGAAAGAGGATTCCAGTTAAAACTACCTCTATCAGAAAAAAAAGAAGAAGAAGATCCCTGTTAAAACTAACAGATGTTATCTGTGTTGGTGTAGTTTTGACTTTTGGCTAAAATCTTTTTCTGATAGTTTTCCACCCAATCTAGATTACTCATTCACATCATATCATGCAGGAGATGTTTTCTATGCAAACTGGGATGAAATACTTATTGGGGCTACTGCAGTTGTTTCAACTTTAGGAGGTTTCGGTTCTGACGAACAAATGCTGAGGATCAATGGTGAAGCTAATGTTGTGGCTGTCAATGCTGCTAAAGAATATGGTTAGTAGCTTTCGTTTTATTTATTTGAAGATATCTGTAAAGCTGAAGTGACCTTTAAAAGAATAAAGATAAGATTTGTTTTTCAATGTCAAGTGACAAACTTTTGGTGGTTAATTATTCTAGGGCTTATCTTCTCTATTTCACTTTTACTTTTACTTGCAAAATATATAATGAATCAGGTAAGTCATGCTTCCCTGTGATGAAGCGTGAGGCATGGTTGACTCCTATGATGGGCTTATCTTTTTTCATGTTATTTTAGGTCTACTATTTCCTCTTTTAATACCTTCAATGATTATGTTTAACGCCTATGAAGGCTGCATTTTGAGGGAGACATAAAACAGATCAAACCAAAGAGACCTCTCATTTTATCCATTGTGTACTTTTTGCATTTTCTGAAGAATGAAAACATTTCAAATCTTGTCTAATGTTATATTACCTCACATCAAATGCGGCTATCTAGAAAAAAGAAAAGTAGGATTTTTGTGTGATGTCAATTCTGTATTTTTGCGTCTGCCGCTATTACAGAGAAAAGGATCAGTTGGTAAGTTTTGTATTCTTGGGTTTTTGTGTTTCTGTGGTACTCTTAGATTGGTATTAGAAGTTTTTGGTAATGGATTCACCTACTTTGGTGCTCTTCCTGACATTCTTTTTTCTTGGGGAAAATATGACCTCAAAAGCTATTTTTCTTCAATTAATCCTCCCTTTTGAGAAGCAATTTGCAATTAACAGTATGGTACTGCTTTAATGTGTTTAAGAACAACCCTTATGGCAGGTTTAAACTAGTTATTTTGCACACCATGTTATCATGGTTCCTTTGTTTCTCTATAACTGCTCATGCCAAGTGTTACATTACATCTTTTGTTATTTGCAGGGATCCCTAAGTTCATATTGATTTCTGTTCATGATTACAATCTACCATCATTCCTCCTTCAATCAGGCTACTTCACAGGGAAAAGAAAAGCAGAATCAGAAGTTCTTTCCAAATTCCCAAGCTCAGGTACTCTATTAGATGTTTACTTCTCATTGTTGACACCGTGGCAGTCTGAAGCTTACGGTTCTAAAAATTGTTCTTTGAAATTATTATGTACAACAGCACCATGTCTGCAACAAGTTTGTGAATAAAAAGGGAAAGGGTTCAGCTTGTTGCATACTTATATTTCTCACTGAAATATAACAGGTGTTGTTCTTAGACCTGCTTTTATATATGGGAAGAGGAAGGTTGATGGCTTCGAGATCCCTCTAGATTTGATTGGAGAACCTCTCGAAAAATTATTACGTGCAACAGAAAGCTTCACTAAACCATTGAACTCGTTGCCAGCATCTGATTTAGTTCTAGCCCCTCCTGTTAGCGTGGGCGATGTTGCTTATGCAGTGATAAATGCTGTTAAGGATGACGACTGTTTTGGCGTTTTTAATATCGACCAAATCAAAGAAGCAGCAGCAGGAGTTAAGGTGTAAAAAAAGGTTTACATTATTATATATGTAGATATGAATCATGTCATACTAAACTCTTGCTTATGATATTTATATCCATAGTATAATGGACCTTTTGATGCTAAAATAGCCTATTTTCATCCTGTATTTGCAAGAAGAGCTAATCAACACTCCATCTTGCAAGTGTTGGAAGTCTTGGAGATTGTAAGTATAGCATAATTGAATATTAGCTACTGTATCTAAATAGATGGCTATTCACGTACTACGGATTCATAAAATCTTGTCGAAGAGAGAAGAGAGACCTCTTAAGGTTACTAGATGTGCATTCTATTGATTTGGTTGGAAGACTACCTGGAAATTTGGTATATGCATGTCTTATTTAAGTATTTCTCCAACTTATATCTGCATGAAATTCCAAAATGTTTTTTTACTCCTGTTACAAGAACTTTTGAAATCATAAGATCCCAATATCAACTTCTCGATTGATGAGAAAACCATACTATTACACAAAAGACATTCACAACTGAAGTTGTAATGCAAAATCTCTGCAAATTAACCAGGAGATTTAAAAATGATTTGAGAAAAATTCAAATAAAGGAAAACAAAATTTTAGCGCGAGGCATGATGTGCAGGTTAGGTGCATATCATGAGTTGAATCTCACGGCAAACCAGAAGTCTGGTATTTAAGTGAAGGTTAGAGTGCGGGGACATTATCCATCTTGTTTCAAACCATGCTTTACATGTCTCATCTTTGAGTTGTGCTTGATTGAGATGCAATTTGAACCCAAGCAAACTCCTCCTTGTAAGCTACATGTCCGTTACACGAGGATTCACAGGTGTACACAGCAATAGTAGCCCAGTCAAGAGAATGCACATCATTTTCCACACCAAAATAATAGAGTATTTGTGGTAAAACCTGGAAGCGGCAAAAAAAGAGAGCATTAATCGAAAATACCTTTCGGGCAACCAACAAATTAGGCTACAATTTCTACAAGACAGCCCTAGAGACACAACTAATTTAAGTAGTTTAAGAATGGCCACTAGCTAGACTTGTAAGCAAAGCAAAAGCTTCATTATACCTGAAATTCAAAAGCCCTACGGCCGCCACAATTGGTGCACTTAGGGATGTCAGCCTTTGAGGGCTGTCCACTTGACGTTGGCCATAATGGTTTTGCTCCAGCATCTCTGCAATACCTATTTTCCAAGATAACGATCAAATCTCAGTGACAAGTCATGCAATCATAAAACTTTGGGAATAGCAAAGAAGGCGGCTGCATAGCGTTTTTTCAAATTAATATAGTAGAAAAAAGGCGCAAGTACTTCAATCACCTTAATACTTGCTCAGGCGTACGAGATATCCTCTCCTGGAAAGATGCCCAACTCTTCTTGTCATCTTCCCCC
This sequence comes from Solanum appendiculatum, assembly GCA_018342035.1. Lineage (NCBI taxonomy): Eukaryota > Viridiplantae > Streptophyta > Magnoliopsida > Solanales > Solanaceae > Solanum > Solanum appendiculatum. The sequence goes on along the minus strand of JAGDQO010000631.1, from coordinate 547,769 downwards.
TGTTGTAGAAACAATTATGTGAATTTGAAAGTTATAGTCGATATATCCATCAATCACAAGAATATCCCTGCATACCTCGAAGCTGTCAATAAGTGCCTCAATTGATTCATCCACTCGGCTTGAAGAAATCAATGAGTTCACTTGATCATTATCATCAGAAACTTTATCCCCACATTCATCAGTAATTGCAATCTCATATTCTGGCCAGAGACTCTTGCTTGCAACTGTTTGAGGATTAAAATCTCCATGAATCTCTCATGCACTGACATTCTAAATATATAACATTCTTACCGTTTTTCTAGTATCATATCATTTAAGTAAGATTTTAGAACAAAGCATAGATTACCCTTACCTTCTTGCACCTTCCTAAGAGTCCTATTATTACTAGGTTCAGATGCATCCTGAGAAATGCTTGAGGGTAAACAGCGTTGTTTATGACCTGATTTCCAATGAACAGTCTGCAAATTGGATTCATTTAGGGAAATTCCGTCCTAACAGAAAGGAGAAAACGAAGCATGGTACACGTTGCTGACCTGGTGTTTCTCCGAGCAGTAGTGTACTCTTCGGCAACCACCACAGACTTTATCACCTTTCCACGTACCACACCAGCCACAGAGAACAGCTGAGAAATGAAAGACAAGATGTATTATAAAAGATCCAGGACATTTATGTGTAAACATTTTGAAAAAAAAAAGGAAAGGCCAACGACTTCAATAGATAATCGCAAATACTTAACCAAATCAATTGTCAACTAGAGCCATTGACCAATGAAAAAAGTAGATCCTTCCAAGGAATTACCTCCAGGACTAGAAGGTTTATCTTTCCCATTGTTTCTTGGGGGCTCACTGGAGTAAAAAGAGTTATCACGGGGCAATTGGCAACGGAAGACCTTGACACTTGAAAAACACATTCAGTAATCAGAGTTAGATGAAAGGATACATAAGCAGAGTAGTTTATAGTCATAAAACAAAATTCAATTGCAAAGAAGTACCTCCTGGATTGCTTGTCTTGGTTCCTTTTCCACTGTTCATGTTGATCTTTAAGGAGACAGGCCATTGATGTACACATGAAGAGAAATAAGGTGCGGTGAAAAGTTGAATCCTTCTCCGTGAGTGGTGCGTAAACCTTTACAATAAGTAAAATTAACAAAAAGGAAAAACATCAATTCAATTTCCTCTTTCCACTTTTCTTTTGCCACACCGGGAAAAACAAAAAAGAGGACAAATAGTAGAAAAGGAACCCTGCACACAAGTAGATGTAGAGCCCATATGATGCAGAAATAACTAATACATTATTGAAAATAGGCAGCAAGGGAACTAACTAAGATGAAGCGCCTGGACAAATTAAGGAGACACTTTCTTTGGCAAGACAATAAACAAACAACTTGAGCGTTCCTTGTAAATTGGAAAACAGTAACCAGAAACAAAAGGAATGGGTGACTGAGAATCAAAAACCTAAGAGTCATAACAAATGCCTCTTGATGAAATGGCTTTGGAGATTAAATATTGAGGAAAATGCACTTTGGAAGAGAACTTTGGTTGGAGTTCACTTTAGAGAACCCACGGTGCACCAAAATCTCTTAAGAACCTCATCGAACAGGATTATGGAAACAGTACTCGAGGATATTGGAGTAAATTTGAGACAAATATGGTTTTCTCTTCCCGGTAATGGAAGGAAAATCAGATTTTGGGAAAATACATGGTTGGGCCACACTCTGCTCAAAGACCAATTCTTGGACATATACAGTTTAACCCCACAACACAATGGAAAAATTGCAAAATTTAATTTAGCACAAGGTCATTCTGGGAAGGAGTTCGAATGATTGGGAAGTAGAAAGCTTATGCTTTTTGCTTCCGATGCTAAACAATGTAGTTTTGGATCACAAAAAAGTTAACTCCATCAGTTGGAAGAGACACTCCAAAGGACTTTATTCAGTCAAAAGCTGCTACACTATGATGGAATCTAACAAGTAACAACAGGGATATATGGGCTTGGAAAAAGATTTGATTCAATAGAGCTCCTTTGAAGGTCTCTTGTTTTTCATGGATTGTGATTAGGGAGGCCTGTCTCACTCAAATAAACCTTCAAAAGAGGGGATTTCAGTTTTGAAGCAGGTGTCTATGTGTGGAGCAATCGAAGAAGATAGCCCCTTGTTTTTGCATTTCAGGGTCACAAGTCAATTATGGAGCACGTATAATGAAATTTCAGACATTGGATCATGCATAGCTCCATTACAAAGCTGCTGCAGTGCTGAAACAGGAGCGGGAGCGGGGTTGGGGCTTATGCAAGAATTCTCAAAAGAGGAGGCGCTGTACTAGTATCTACAGGCCCTAAGTTTCGCAATATTAGCTCAGGTCATTTGGTGAACTGTCTGGCTTGAAAGAAACACCAGATTTTTTTAAGGCAATATGAGAAATGTTGACAGCCTTAAACTTAGATAGGAGAAATGTATTCAGAAGTCATTAACAATTAAAATCCTACACCTATCGAAAGAACTAAAGTACCATTTGACCAACTCCAAAAGGATGATAAGAAAAAAGAACCACATCTCCTCTTATGTTGTATATTGTACAGTTAGATTTAGACTTTTATGCTGTATAAAAGTCAAGTTAGATTGGAACCGTTGTCTTTTGTAAATTAGATCAAGACTTTTAGCTTCAGTAACATTAACTGGTTTTTATTTGGGTAGTTACTTCAGTGTTCAAGCATATTATGACATGAAATAATGAAATATGTTCCTAGAATTATCAATATTATTCCCTAAACTTAAAAAGAATTACTTTGACTTCGCTTCTAGCTCCATTTTGTATTAGACAATGTTTTCCGATTTGTAGGCTAAAGGATCCCCAGACCCCACTTTGTGAGACTATGTCTACACTGGCTATGTTGTTGTTGTTAGCTAAAGGATATATAAGATACAACCTGCAGCTAAAATTGTAACTTCCACAAGAACATAAAGATATACCTGAAGCATGAACTGCAAAGGCTCGCCACAGATATCGCAAAGACAGGATCTCCCTGTTGGCAAGTTAATTGGATCCAACCAAGCCTACATTTACAGAAACAAAATTTAGAACTCAATCAACCTGGAAGCGTCTTTCACCCTAATGAATATGGAAAATAGCGAAAACGAATCAACGAGAGAACTTTTCTAAACATACAGGAGTACCCCCAGCTTTGCTTGGAAATAACTCACGTAGCAGTGACCATGAATTCTCAGGGTTTTCAAGAACCCCTAACCCCACAGGTTCTTTGTCTTCATCGTCCTCCTCGTCATCATCATCATATGAATCAACATCTCCACTGTCATCAATTTGAACCTCTTCTTGATCTTCCTCATCAAGAGGTGTAATTTGCAAAGTCCTCTTTGAAGAACCTCTGCTCCTTTCAGCATTAAATTGTTCTTCCATTTTCGCGCTAAACTATCACAGTGATGATTGAGAAAAAAAAACCAATTACTTCCCAGAAAAATCTCACAACAGCCAATAAGAAACTATACAACAAGCAAAATACTAAAACTTCACCACCAAGACTCAATTTTTACGGAGACCCAGTTCATGTCAAAATGGAAGAAGTAAAAATAAAGGGTAAAAACGACCTCATGTTGAAGAATCAACTGGGAAAATAACAACAAGCGAAATAAGAGAACTATCATCACCAAAACTAACTTTTCTACAGAGAACCAGTTCTTATAAGCATGAAAAACAACGATTGAGTGGAGGAAAATACCTGAATTAGATGTTTTCTCGTTCCCTCTTCAGCTTTGAATTATATTTAAAAGAGATGGAGCAAGTGTTCAGACCTCAAGCTGCAAACAGCAAGAACAGAGGAGAAGGGTTAAAGGAAGAGAGACATAAACCTCTTTTATATTTGGGCTTAAATAAATGTAGTTTGTCATTCGATATTGGCCCAACTCATGGACAAAATGACCCGATTGGTTTATATGGGACTAGAGATTACAACGTGGAGAATTGAACTCTCACCAAAAACGAGAAAGCTTACTTAATCAACCAATTGAGTTATTAAAATTTCCGTTTCCGTAGATTTTTTCCATGATTGCAAGAGGACATCAATCCCAAAATGATCCTCTTCAAACTCAGCCCCAATCTAAATAGAAGCCCTTCTTTCTCAAAGTCAACTTTCTCCCTTCTTGCTTTAGTGAAATAGGGGGCGCTAACGCAACATTTTTCCACTTATCCAAGGAATCCCTTTCTTGACATTTGTATTTGAGAGAGAGAGAGAGCTAGGCTTAGGTCAGTTCCTCCAGTCAACTTTTTTGGGTCCTTTTAAGTAGATGACTCGTCAGGCGGTCGGAGCGGGACTTTTTTGGGAAAAAGAACTTGAATAAGTAACTTAGTTGTAGTTAGCAAGAATGAAGAATGTAGTTCGAATTTTGATCTTTATTGGATTGTCTTTTGGATCATTTGCACTGTTGCCCCTTGTACTAGTCGTTAAACCTCTCACCAGACTAAAAATTTATACTTTTACATTATAATATCCCACAAGTTATGTCCCCGTTCTTAAAGATATTATACCTTGTTAGATGTAAGTTCAATTTTGAAGGTAAAAATTAAAGACCAACTTATTTGAAAGACAAATTAAAAATCAGTCTATTTAAAAGATAAATCATGTAATTAATTCATAGGTAGACTTTTAGATACTAGTATATCTTTTTGTGAAAATCATGTAGTTTTAAAATCATTTAACTAGATAGTACTATTATCTAATGTGATTGGCTAAGTAGTCCCCTCATGAAATATCCATTTAGTAAAGGCAGAAGTCATCGGTGGCCTCCTAAAGTTGGCACCAAGTTTCACTTAGACACCTCAACTGGACTATGTTCATTTTAAACACCTCACGTAGGGCCCCGCTGTGCCATTTTAACACTTTTTACACAGCTCGCTTCTCGCGTGGTTTTCACTCATCCAAGGCGCGTAAACACATTTATTTTCGTCTGATGTGGATTCCAAATAGGCCTTTAACGGTGATATTACCCCACCTCATTTATTTACATCCTTTCTTCTTCAATTGTACCCTAAGCCAAAAAAATATTTTCTTATAATTAATTGCCTCATATTTATTATTTATATTTGTCCTTTTTGAGCATGGATTTTATGGATTGTGCTAAATAATGTATTTTATTTGTAGGATTAAATTGGTGTAAAATTGAAGAAGTTTGGAGCTAAAACGAATTAAATATGGAAGATTCTAGAAGAAAATCAAGCAGGCAACTTAATGGATTAAATTGAATATTATATTATATTTATATATATAATCAAACGCTGCAAAAGAGAAGTAAAGAATAAAGAAAACATACCTGCTGACACGTCGCAGCTCATGAAGGACCAAGAGCAAATTGAGGCGGTTGGCTACTGGGCACGCGTACAACAGTTCCAATTCCTTTTGGTTTTGGATTCCTAATTTGTTTTGGACTCAATTATTTTATTCAGGGTTTTCTACATCTATAAATAGTCCATAGAAATAATTATTTAGGGAGCTACTTTTTGGTGATCAAGAGCAAGGGATTACAATTCATCTTTGGTTTCAATTATCTATTTCTTCTTTAGGTTTGAATTTTATGAAACTTATTATTTTTGAGTTTATGAATATTATGTGTGACTAAACGTCTTTGTTCTGAGGCTGTAGCTACGGGTTATTGTTGAACATCGAATTGCTTTGAATTGATTATTGGTTATCATATACATTACTTTTACATTCTTGTTTTAGTATTTCATGCTAGGCCACCCTAGAAATAAATCTATTGTCTATTCTTGGACTCGAGAGATGAAGAGGTAGATAGACCAGAGAATGTAAAGAGCTTGTTCTAACTTTGATTAGATTCGTGTTTAGGAGTGACGCCCGGACGAACACCTATCTTGGTTACGAAACAGGATGAAATATAAATGCTCGCCAATTAGGACTGCCTATCCCCGCTCAACGATGTAGTTAGACAGCTAGTTGGAGTAGGCGATTAGAGGTCGAGAGATCATGATCATAAAATTAACTCTGTAAATCAGTAATGTGATAACTAAAATTAATTCTTTGCATGAGATGTGATACATGAAACCCAAAGCATGTTACAGCCCTGGAATTATCCCTTAATTGATTAAAACACCAAAATTATAGTTATCCTTGTCAGTTAGTTTATTATTTAAATTGTTCTTAGTAGTAGTAGTAATCAAAACCATATCGTTAATACGTTCTTTAAATTATAGACTTAATTGAATTGATATACTGAAACGACCCCAAAAATGCCCGAAAATGTGCTTCGGAAACATCTCAAAATCCGTGCATGATTTCGGAAATTCGACTTCATATTCTTATTTGTGGGGTCAAATTGAGTGGGAAATGGGTCTAACCCGAATTTTAGAGCAACCGTATCAAAATTCGAAAATCGCAAAAATTGCGATTTGGAGGGTCAACTTTAAAGGGGCATATCTCTTAGCACACAAGGAACTGGAAGGGCTGCAACTATTAAATTAAAGCTCTTTGAGTTAGCTTTCCAACGCACTTGGTTTCACCTTAGTCCGAGTTAGGATGAGGGAGTTATGACCATTTTCGTAAAACCTGTCTGTGCAGAATTTGCAATTTCCAGTGAGCTTTTTTTTTAGGCGGGTTGGAGACGTTTTTTATAAAAAGGGGATATGTCCCATACTTAGTCATTTTTCTTAACTCCAAAAACACTCTCTAAGCCCTCTCCAAAAATTCCACCAAGATCTTCAACCAAATTCAAACATCTCAAGCTCTAATTCCGGATTCAAGACTCAATCTCAAGCTTCGATTCTCCATTCCAATCTTCATCAAGGATTCTCCAAAGTTGAGGTATGTGGGTTTGATTGTGGAAACCTTCCTTTCCACAAGTCCAACCATTTATCCTCTATTTCTACTTCAAGTTTATGGGTCCTCATGATCAATTATGAATTCTTGAATTACGGAATTACTACTACACACCCTATTATGGTCCTTTTTGCATATTATCATGAAATGGAATTTTTATGTGATGTTTATGGTTTACATGCTTCCATGATCAAATTATGAAGGTTGATATATATATGTATGTTGTTGGTGGGCTGATTTATATGGATTTTGGAATTGGTTGGACTTAGTATTCTTGAAATACATGATTTCATTTACATGAACAATTGCCCACCTTGTGTTTGATAAAATGCCCATTTATAGAATTCTTAGGAAAGGGAAGGTCCAAGGTACGTCCTATGAGTCGGATGGTTATGTAATTACTGAAATGATGATGAAATGGACACATGTATATGATTTTCTCTATATAAGTGTTGTGAGTCGACCAAGCCTAGTACGGGGGGTAGTAGGCCCGTATAACCGTATCGAGGGGTTGGTACCTTGGTTGCCTAGTACGGGGGATAGTAGGCCCGTATAACCATATCGAGGGGTTTGTACCTTGGTCCCTAGCTCGGGGGGTGGTAGGCCCGTGTAACCATATTGAGGGGTTTGTACCTCTTTCGCCTCTCCAAGGGGGTGGTAGGCCTTGGAAATACTATATTGATGGTCACTCGCCACACATGTACTACGTCCCACTAAATATGATTTTTATGTAAGCATCATATATATCATATAATATTTTATCGGGTATGATTACGCATTTTTCCTATGATGTCCATCTAATGTAGCATTGCATTGCATCCCATATACTTAGTACATTCAAATGTACTAACGCATACTCTATGCCTACATGATGTCACCATGTAGGGACCGGAGCACCGCTTGACCATCCTCCTCCGCGTGGCTAGTAACGATTTTCTATATGGTTATTGGTATCCTCCATTTCGGGGACGTTGCTCATGATCTTTTGCTATGTATAAAACTTTTCCTTTCTAGTTATGTTTTGACTATGAGGGTGAGCCCGGTAGTTTGTCTTGGCCCCCGCTAAGTACTCATGTTTAGAGGTGGTGTTGGACAAGTTGTGTATTATGCTTGAGCTTGACTCATCTATGGTATTTATGTATCATTTCTTTTTTTTCTTTCTTGCTCCCTTAGCCCCGATTTCCCCCTTGATTATGCTTATCGCTTATGGTCATTTAATTGCTTCCGCGACCAAGGATGTGTAATGATACGCTATGAGGCTTGTTTGGGGTTCCTTCGGGTTCCCCATTCGCCGGTCACATCTAGGCCCTAGGCTTGGGTCGTGACATATACATTGATCATAAGTCCCTTGGGTACGACAATCCGGTTCTTAAAGAGCCATTTATTACTTTTGCGACCACGTACACTTGCGTGTGCAATTGGGAGCAACAATAAGAACAAAATTTCTCCCTTCTTGTCCAATTTCTCTCTTCTTCTCCAATTTATCTCTTCCTCATCCACCCTTTCTTTAATTCTTTCATGTTGAGCTTCTCCAATTCTTCCATGGCATCTGTGGATGAAGGCCGATATTGTAGATGTGGCAATGAAGCACTATTAAAGACTTCGTGGACCCAATTAAATCCGGGGCGTAGATTGTTTACTTGTAGAATTTCTAAGGTAAAATTCTTTGTTTATTTTCTTTAAGTCAATTAGATGATTAATTGTTGGCGTCTAATTCTTTTTGATTGGTTTTATAGAAAATGGGTAGTTGTGACTATTTTCATTGGTATGAAGATCGACACCCTCTCAAGCAAATATGGTGATGTGGGGTTTGTTGAAGAAAGTCAAGGCTTTTGATGAAATAATAAATCGAGCAAGAAATATATTTATTATTGGTGTCATTGCTACTGGGTTGGTGATGTTTGGAATATGGACATTGAAGCCTAACTGTTAGTGTATTGTTGGTGTCATTGCTACTGGGTTGGTGATGTTTGGAGTATGGACATTGCAGCCTAATTGTTAGTGTTCTTGAGGTCTAGTCGTATTTATTGTTAGTGTTCGGTCTAATAGTATTTTGATGTTGTTGTTGCTGTAAATTTTTTATGTAAATGTGCATTTTGGCTGAAATGAAATGTTATTGTTGCAGTAATATTTTTGTTTTGGCTACATAAAAGTCTCAACTTCGCTCTCACAATGTAACACCAAAAGAAATTATCAAATTCGTCACAATGTGATACCCAAATGTACTCAAAACGTAGACAGATATATTGCATGCTCCATAATGAGCTCAAAGTTAGCATTATGTTACATACCATTCAAGGATACAACCTTCAAAAAAGTGTTTACTAGTACCAAAATAAAGCTAGCATAATCCAAAAACAATAATTGTTTGGTAATTCACATTACACAGCAAAATCAAGAACCAAAATCAACCTATTCTAAGTTGGTGTTACTTCTTCTTTTTGTCTGCCATTTGCTGCAATTGGGAGGTGGTGATATCATCTTTGTTTTTCCATCTCAAGCCTCTAGGCTTAAAGCCAAGGTCTATACCTGTTGAACTTGCATCCTTATAACTTGAACCTGTTGGTAGAATTCTTTGACTTGAAGTCCTAGGCTGTTTTTTGAAGAAAAAATCAAAATTAATATATAAACTTGCATTTATTAAGAGACAAAGTTTGAGACAAACTTACATTCAGTATTTGGGTTCCACTTGCACTGGTGTAGATGCCAAATCCAACATTACTTGATCCACCATTAGTTGGCCTCTTTGGTCCCCCTCTTGCAGAATCTTCTCCAGTTGCAACTCTTCCTCTTTTTGGTCTAGCACTGTCTCTTCTCCTAGGAGGTAGTTGACTGGTTATTCCTCTTGTAACAAGAATACTTGTATCCCTAAATGGTGGTGGTTGGCTTGATTTTGCAGTTTCTTTCGCCCTCTTAACTCTACTTGTATCACCACAAACTGTTGTTGAAGAAGCATGATTGCTTGATGTTGTTGATGCAGGTTGGCTGAATCTTGTTGGTCCAGATTGGCAGGAGCTTCTTGGTTCAGGATAGCTACTTCCTTATGAACTTTGACCAGTAAATTTTGAACTTTGGTTAGCTGGTTGTGAAGTTTGGACACCAACCTAAATATCAAACACAAAGTTTGTTCATTAACAATTCAGCAAGAAATTTAAAAAGCCACAAAGAATAAATTATTTTACCTTGCAATACTTCTTGTTGTGGCCTTGTTATTTACACTTGGAACAAGTTTGTTTCACCCCTTGTTTGAACATCTTTCCATACTTCTTTATTGGTTCATCTTTACCCTTTCTTCTATTTCTTGGAGGTCTACCAGGCATTGGTTTAGGTTCAGGAGGCTCAATCTTTGGATTGTTAGTTTCAAGCCACATCTTCATATTTGGAATTGGTTGAATGAAATGACTATAAGCCTTTAAGAAGGTATCATTTTTATACCAATGCTCCACAAGAGGTTCAGGTTCCTTTTCTAGGTGGCACAAAGCAGAAATAGCATGTTGACATAGAATACCTCTCAATTGCCAAGTTCTACAACTACAAAATCTATCAGTCAAGTTGACTGTATGCCTATAATGCTCTTCTCCAATCTCAAACCCAACATCAGCATTCCAAAGCACCTTGCATGTCCTAGACTTCTCTTTATTCTCCTCCAATATAAGTCTAGCCATAGGTGCAATATCACATATCCAAGTGTCAGCAAACTTAATCATATCCACAGTTCTAGTCATTATTTTTCTCCTAATTTCCTCCAACATGGTTATTATAGATTTGTGTCTACATGATAAGATCCATGAGTTAAAGGTTTCACACATGTTATTTTCAACTGCATCACATTTAGAATGCTCTTGAAAGAATGCTCTCACCCATGACATTTGTGGATAGTGCAACAAATCAGCACAAATATTCTTACCAAGTCTGCTCATTTTATGAAGCTCCTCCTTGAACTTCACTTCAAAACTTGCCTTGGAACATCTCCATAAATGTTTTCTCCTTTCTTCTCCCTTCCATGTTTGATTCCAATTAGACAAGATGTGTCTAGCACACCTTCTAACTTCAGCATTTGGCAGCAGTTCAGCAACAGCTGCATAAAAGCCCTACAAAAAAATACAATTCAAGAAAATACATTTCTACATATCTACAATTATTTAATGTAATAGACAATTACCTTCTGCATATCTGCCATCACAGTAAGACCCTACCCAGTACCCAACTGCAGGTCCTCTTTCAAGTAGTTGATAAAGAAACTCCAACTATGTTTAGTCTCCTTGTCCACAACTGCCCAGGCTATAGGAAACATCTGGTTGTTTCCATTCTTACCAACTGCTACTAGAAGTTCACCCTTGCAAGCACTCTTTAAGAAACATCCATCAAATCCTATTATTCTTCTACATCCTTCCTTCCACCCCTTCTTCAATGTATCCAAGCATACATAGAAGTACATAAACAAATTATTTCCTGGCACAGTTTCTCTATCCATCCTTACCTAAACAGAACTACCAGGATTGGTTTGTTTTATAACTTCAGCATAATCACATAACCTTGCAAATTCCATATTCCAGTCACCCATGGTCTCTCTAAGAATCATCATATCTGCCTTGTAACAAATTGTTCTACCCACATACAATCCTAGCTCTTCCATGCACAATTCTTGTATTTCCCAAATTCTCAATGATTGTTGTTTAGTTATTTCATCCTTGAATCTATCTGCTAGGAACTTAGATGTACACATTTTGTTCTTATTTGATGGAGAACACTTATGTATAGGATGGTAGTTCTTAATCATGAAGTTACCGGAATCCCTATCAATTGCACCATAGCACAACTATTTGCATTTCTCTTTGAATTTACATTTAGCTCTCACTCTATGAGTTTCATTAGGCCTTAACTTAATTTGATAATTTTTTTCAACAACATATTTTGCCAAAGCCTTTCTAAATTCCTTAGCACTCTTAAAAATCATTCCTAGTTCAAAAATAGCAACAGTACATTCATCATCATACCTGACCTTTTTACTCTTCCTTCTGCCTGGTAGATCAACACCCCTAACAGCTTCTACATCTAGCACATCATTGCTATCATCACTATAACATTCTGAGCTATCAATATACTGCTCATCTCCTTCTAATCTGCCAACATATCTATCCTTCTTATTTATTCCAATTCTTCAAAGCCTCTGTCAACACCAGCTTCACCTATTGGTACTTCTTCAGGTATTGTTTTCTTCTTCCTTGGATTAGGATTTCTTTTCTCCCTAAGATTAGGATTTCTTTTGTTTCTCCTTTCAGCCTTAAAGGATCTCAATTCTTCATCAACATCTGAATCATCTTCATCTGGAATAGTATTTACATCTGTGTCACTACTAGGCAGATCTATATCAGCTTCATTCTGATATGTATCAGTTCCAGGCAGATCTGTATCAAACCATGGTAAAAGACAAGGTGGAGTAGGCAATTCCTCCAACTCATCAATTTCATGGACCACATACACATGAAGCTCATCACCATCTATCAAGTCTTTCACAAAGTCTAACAATTGAATATCAGAAGTAACTTGAACTAAATCATTGTTATCTTCATTTTGACAGTAAAATCCATTCACATTTGTATACCCAATGTCTTTAGTGTGTAAAAGGAACTCGACAAGACTGAAATTGTCTTTATCTATGGCAACACCAAATACATCTACTTCCCCTTGGTAAGTAGGGCTAGTGTTTCCGACAACACACCCCCCATGATGAAAACATGTTAAAATATAGTTGTCCATATCCCGAAAACTCCCAACAAAAGGAAATACCCAAAAAGCCCCTTACTTTATCAACACTAGCTTGGCCAAAACTTAAATTCAAAATGATAATAAAGAAAGTTGAATCAACAAACAAAATACACCTTCTTCAATATTAAAACAGACAAACACAAGAACAAGTTGGTAAAACCTTCAATTTCTCCAATGTCGTAAAGCCCGACAAAATGTTATTACTTGATTTTCAACCTTCAACCTGAAAAATGGCGACATAAAATACAACAATTGTTAGTACTAACTACGAATTGAAGGAAAAACAAAGCAATCCGAGATAAATTGTGAAGCAACGAGAGATAAAGCTACCTAGGGTTTCATCGGAGAAGAGAGAAAATCAACATGAAAGGGAGTTGAAAGATCAAAGCTTGGCCAAGCTTCTTTTAATCTGAGTGAAAAATGACGTGTAAAGGGCCTTAGGAGTTGGCATAATATAATTGGTCACTTAATCCACGTAATAGGGTTGTGTTACACGCGCCTATGGTCAACAGAAGTCTGTGAAAAAAGTGTTAAAATGGCACAACAGGGCCCTATGTTAGGTGTTTAAAATGAACATAGTCCAGTTGAGATGTCTAAGTGAAACATAGTGCCAACTTTAGGGGGCCACCGATGACTTATGCCTTTAGTAAATGATTTTCTTTTTATTTCTCTTACAATGTATGAATCATTTATATAATTATTTAAAGATCCTTTTTGAGCAAATGAAAAAACAAACTTGTCTGAAAGGTAAATTACCAGATACACAATTCTTCAAAATAGAAACAAAATTTGCAACCTTAAAAACGTGGACATTTTTCGTGAAATGTTGATCAACCAAAAATTTTCTACTTCAGATAAAACATTTTGCTTTGTTCCAAAAAATTGTTTAACTATACGTCAAACTTGACTCTCTTTTTTTTCAAGTAAATAATTTCTTTTCCCTCACAAAACTTCAACAAATTTCCAGTATAATGCACGTCTCAAACACAACTTTAATTTTCTAATACACTATTCAAGTGAACTTCAAATGCTGCTTTCTTTTTTCACATATCATCAAATTCATGTGCAATCGCCTACTGAACTGAGAGAGGAGAGGATGAAAGAAAAACAGTGAAGCTCATAACCACTTGAAATCAACCTGCCAAAAAAACTGTTTTGTCGATATTTTGAAAATCAACCTACCAGGAGTGCTGTACAACATCTCTTTGTACATTACAGCTTCGAATTATAGTGCACAAAGATTAATAAATGATTTTTTCCTCTGTCGAATTGACAACAACACATTTGATTTCCAACTGAATCAGAACGAAGCTAACCATCTCTCTTCTTGGATTGCTCTGAAAGATACCTGCATCACATCCAAAATTTCAGGGGTTGAGCTACAAATCTAATTAAAACGGGAGCACTAAGGGTGTGTTCCTTACGAAGAAAAAAAAAATCCATGGAAAACTTGTTCTAGAAAAATAAGTGGGAATCTTACTTTTTTTCTTGTGTTCGATATGTAAGTAAAAAGTATTACCCTAAAAAGTAAAAACAGTTGTATATAATCTAAACAAATACTGTGAGAGTTTGGGGTGTAGGTAGGGGTGTGCGGATGGGGCTATGGGGGTAGCGGGGAAGAGGAGTTGTGTTGGAGGGTGGGAAGGACACAATCAATGCGGAATACCATTTGTGAAACTTGTTTACCCTACTTCCATTAGGGAAGTCATTTTCCTTATTTTCCTAAAGAAAATATTTTCCAAAATTTTTGACCAACCAAACGTGGGAAAATTGGAAAACCTCCCGTACCGAACACACCCTAAGATAGGTTATCTTCTAATAAATATTAACCCAATCCTGCTATGAGAGCACTTCAAATACTCACACCAGAAAAGATAGTAGTATTACAAGACTTTAGAACCATACTCTTTTTTTTGAAATTGGAAACATACTCTTAACTGTCGTCTACCTTTGACCTACACTTGGAATTCTTACACTGGTGCGTTTAAAGGTTCCATCAAGTGAACACTTTTTCTTTCTTTTGATAATGATGTTGTTCGGATGAGCTTGGGCGCATTTTGACTATTTCACAGGTATCTGCTACTTCCTACCAACTAAGGTAGTACCAGATAACTCTACCCGCTAAATCTTAAGCAGCTGATGAGAAGATATCACCAGTCCCTTTTTTCCTCTACGGGACAGCAAGAGAACAACCTTTATAGAGTAAAGTCACTAAACTGAAGAGGTGATATGGATCCTTTTTTAACTTCAACCAGAAAATTTAGGTTTATGAGCAAATATTTTGCATGGTCTGATTCTGAAACAGCTTGTTTTCAATTTTTTTCAAATTTACCACATTTGCAAGAGTTTGGTGTTAAGCACCAGTTCCCACAGAAAGGTACACTGGAGCATATCCGATCATCCATTGAAGAATCGAACTTCACATAAACTTACTTTCCAGTGTAAAAGCCTGCAGAGTACCATGCATTCAGCACTTCCGTTAGATCCGTCTCCAAGCCACCAATTTTATCTGCAGCAGCAGGGTTCATCATCTCTATTTGTTTTCCTGAAATTAGAAAGAGTAAAAACAAAGTTCTTAAAGGAATAGAAGGACATTTGAAAGATTGAAGTTCTTTCTGACATCATATTGGATTTATTTGTTGTTCTCTGAATTTCTGTAGCACATTTGAGATCCTCATTGTATATTATATGAAGCTAGTGCTCCTAGCAGTAAGTCATCAACATGCATCCATTGTAGCAGGACCTAGAATCAATGGACTTAGATTGCTCAATTTCCCTTCTATCCAGAGATACTGAGATGTTGACTTCTACTGA
Organism: Solanum appendiculatum; assembly: GCA_018342035.1. Lineage (NCBI taxonomy): Eukaryota > Viridiplantae > Streptophyta > Magnoliopsida > Solanales > Solanaceae > Solanum > Solanum appendiculatum. The sequence continues at coordinate 532,349 of JAGDQO010000631.1, read as the reverse complement.
AAGAAAAATTTTCATTGCAAACTTCCTAAAGCAAATCTCTTCATTTGTAGGGTGTGTTCGGTATGAAGGAAGTGCTTTCTAAGGAAAATATTTTCTTGGAAAATGTTCCTAGGAAAATAAGTGGGTTTCCTACTTATTTTCTTGTGTTCGGTAGGTAAGCAAATATTATCCTGACAAATACTATGGGAGGTGAGGGTGGGGAGGTAGGGGTGTGGGGTGGTGGGGATGAGTGCTACGGGGGTGGGGGTGAAGATGAGGTGTGTTGGAGGGTGGGGAGGACACAATCAATGTGGAATGTCACTAGAGAAACTTGTTTTCCCTACTTTATTAGGGAAGTCATTTTCCTCATTTTTAAGGAGGTTCTTTTTCTAGAGAATGTTTTCCAAAATATTTGACTAACCAAACATGGGAAATTGGAAAATCCTTCGTACCAAACAAACTCGTAATCCATAATCAATCAAGTCAAAACTTGTCCGTATTCATTTCACCTCATTATGAAATAGAAAATTGAAGGATCTTCCGGTCACTACCACATCACACCCTAGACATAAAAAGAAGCAGTCATGCACTCAGCTCTCAAGCATCAAGAGAACTGCTCACCTTCCTTTGCAAATGAATTCAGTGAAACCGTGTTAGAAGCTTGCTTTAAAGAGGAGAGTGCTTTTTCTGCAGCTGCCATTGCTGTATCAACCATATTAGGGTTTTGAGGAGACGATTTCTTTTCTTGAACACTTCGTAAAGAAGCATCACATGGTTTGTCATCCTGATTTACACCCAAACAGCAAGGTGATGCAGTGCATGGAGACACCCAACTTTGGCATCCATATGGGCAGTAGAAAGAAGATTCTGTTGGATTTAAATTCTGTGATGCATAAGCTTGATGTTCTTGTGAAGTAGAACCAGAATTTTGATCACCCCAGATGCCAAACTGATTGAGTTGCTGCAAAATCTTTTGCCTTTGATCCTCAAGTTCATAATATTTGTAGAGTAACTGGTTGTAATCTTCTAAACTCTGTGAATTGCTGCTCTCTATGGCCTTATCCTGGATGTTTTGCTCATTCAGTTGACCAGTATGGTTTTCAGGAGGAACTGCCTCAAAAGAGGAATTTTCTTTTACTGGTGGAAGGCTGCTTGCATCCCCCATTTCTGTAGAAGTATCTGGTGCAACCTTGCTGTTATCATCTCCCTCCCCTTTGCTTCATCCACACATGTGAAAACAAAACAAAGAGGAATAAAGGAGAATGTCAGTCTCCAGACAATTAATTGTTTTTTTCTGATGTAACTTGAAAAAGATTATCACAAGAAGTACTCCCTCAGTCCCATTTTATGTAAAGGTGTTACAGTTTGGGGAGTAAAACAGTTTTTTTTACTACAATTTTCTTTAAACTTTTTAAAAATATTTTGAATCATTAGATGTTGACAGTTGACTTGTAGTATGTCGTATAGTTTTCAAATACAACAATATACCCAGTGATATCCCACAAGTGGGGGATAGTTTTTAAATATGTAAAATTTATTCATAGTCAAAATTAAGTGTTTTGACCCACGTACTCCGTACTCCGTACTCCGAACTCCTTCACATAAATTGGGACAGAAGGAGTAGATCTGCATATTTACTACCCAGGCTGGCACATGTGAAGCAAACAAAAAGAAACAAAGTGGATACAGGGAGGACAATAAAGTTTAATAATAAAGCAATAAACAGGGGAAGTTGTGGCATATAAACAACGTATTGCAACGATAAATCATCAGAAAGGTGATACCTGTTTATCACTCATTTTGAGTCATAAATTGAATTCAGTAAGAGTTAGAAAACAACAAATTTTTCCATTTAATATCACTCATTTTGAGTCATAAATTAAATTCATTAAGAGCTAGAAATGTCCGAGTCATCTTAGCAGGTAGCATTTCCTTTATAATAATTTTTAATCATTAAAATAGCTCAAAAGAAGACAACTATGGAGATTGTTTTTGAACCTCAAAGGAATAGCATGGAGCATGCCTGGGAAAATTACAGAGACCTTGGGAACAAGCTGGGTTGTTGGCCAAGAATAGAGGCAGGTGGAGAATAGTCCCAACAAGCATTTGGTGGACAATATGGAAGGAGAGGAATTCTAGGTGTTTTGAGAGCATAGAGAACAGTATGCAACAGATTAAGCTTAATTGCATCTTGCTACTGTGTTTTTGGTGTAATCAGTTACTTTTAAATGATCCTGTCTCTATTATTGATGTTTTAGACTCATTATTGACATAGGATTATAGAATCATAGATGTAGGTAGTACTTTGTAAATATGGGGCTACTACAACTCTTGTATGATTCGGATTCTAACATATATAGACAAAGTTACCAGTTTTAAAAAAAAAATAGCTCAAAAGAAGAAATAAAAAGAAATATCAATCTAATTGAGTCATAAATGGACCTTTTAAGCTCATTGCTTCCATCATCAGGAGCTGTCACGTTCTCCTCTTTGCTGCTAAGTTTAGCTCCTTTACTATGCATAATCTGGAAATTGGAAAGAACATCAAGAGAAACATATAAAATTTTCTTACAAAGGGAAAAGGAGTAAGAAATGATAACAATCAGTAAACAAGTTGTGTTTGATTCTAGGCTCTGTGCAATAGCAGCTGTGACTTAAATTTGACTCTCTTTATGGAAGGGGTCGGGATGAAGACTGATTTGGAGGGTTTGAGAGAAAAGCAGGCTGTATGGAAACTAGGGAAGTTAGGAGGAGTTAAAAGATCATGGCCAATGCAGAGAAGTAGTGGAATCAAAATGATGATCGTGAAGGAGAAGGAACAGCAAAAGGGGGAGAAAGGAGAGCCAAGATACTTTATTCCACTGTGGCATCCAGCATCCCAGAGATAAAAAACAAATTAAATTCATGTTCAACAAGATTTTAAGTAAGAATGACAGAAAAGAAATTAGTAGACCAACTTCACATACGAAAAAAGTATGCAACATGGAAGATGCACCCAGTAAAGTTCTACTTGCGCACAGATAAAGACATCCTCAAACCCAGGACATAGTAAATAAAATGAACTACATCCTTGAAAGTTTCCCTAAAAATTACTTTAAAAGAACTTTATCACTAAGCATTGCTCTCTGGTACATACATTGTAGGAAATACTTTCTTCCCTTACGTAACAGAAAGCAGTAATTTTTTCCCTCTTTAGCGCTCCTTCTTTCACTTATTCCAGCACCACACAATTCTCTAGTGCTCCTCCTACAACAAAATTTAACAATCCACATTGCTTCTGTTCTTTTCTACACCTCATCTCAGATACATTGGCAGCAAAGAACACCAAAAATCATCCCCTTGACATACTAGAACTCAAAGTCAAATAAATGAAAGGCACAATTAAAGTAGAAAAGATGGGTCCTCATGTAAATATCATTTTCTCATGTCCAACTTAATCCTTCCAATCTCTTCACATTATCCAACTGCATAGAGCTTTGCTCAAAGACTAAAGGCCAATAAGCTAAAGTTGTCAAGTGAAAAAATTTCAACCTAAACGAGACTAACTACGCTGTTATTCTGCCTAACCCTTGATTGGGAGTTACCCCGTACCTGTGCTGGTCGGAGTTAGGAGGTACTTGGTAGCTATGTTGCTCGGACTCTTCAAAAATGTCAAAGGGTGCGTGTCGGATTCTCCAAAAGTAGTGTATTTTTGGAGAATCTGACACGGGTGCGGCATCGAAAGTGAAGAGTCCGCACAACTTAGCTTGGTAGAATAGTCAAGTGCGTACAACATGACCTGAAAACAACTATTATCAAAACCAAATGGCACTCTTGCATAAGTAAACTCCTTCAGTATCGCATACCATGTTCCTTTTTTTTTCCCACATACAATGGGATCAACACTTTCGTGTTGGTAGTCCATACTAACAAAGAAAAACAAAAAAATGGGGTTTCTTGAATGTTCTTCCTAAATATCTTAAATATTGAAGCCAGAAAGTACTACAATTGCATATGTAATATTAAAACAGCAGCTACCCTCAATCCCAACAATGTTCGGTTGAACAAACCCTCTATTATCCCATCCCGCTCCATTTGGATTCCATTTTTACCAAAATTATAGCCAAGTAGACAAATAATACGAATGATTAGATTACTAATACACCTAGAAAGAGGATCAATTTTGAGTTCAGCAGAACTGCATTGAAAGCAAAGATTGAAAATACAGGAGACATGCATTTGAAGATGTTGAAAGTGGACTAGTAAGAACAATGGAAGTATGAATTTCATAGATTGTAGAGTGAAGGGAGGACCTTGTACTTGGATACGGCATCGTTGAACGCATTCACGAGGGCTGAATCGTCCCACAAATCGTTTTCCCCCATTTTCGCTTTCTACTCTGCTCAGTTGCAAGAGAATTGCAGCAGGGTTTTGCAGGGTTTAACTTTGATGCTCTTTTTGGATTAGCTACTAAAATTAATTTATTTTCCCTCTTCCTCTCATATTATTTATCTTAATTTTTTTTTCTAGAAACAGGAGTCTCTAATATATGTGTTAATTTTTGGTTCAATTTATATAATACAAGTGAATTTTGGAGAGGCAATTATATTTAATATAATTTTTAGATATTTTAAGTTGTTAATGATTGTATTTATAATATTTTTATGTAATTTTTAAATAATATATATTATTTTCTATGTCCTAATTTATATGGCACTTGTATAATTTTGAAAATCAACCAAATTTTTAAATATGTTCCTTATGATATAAATTACTTTATAATAACGGATTTTATGTGATATATTTAATGAATCTAATTATATGTAGGAAGTGCTATATACAAAATTCAAATTAACTTTTAAAAATTGATTGAAATTCTGGCCCGCTAAAGAATAACAAAGTTTGGTATTAAAATGGATATTTTTTGAACCCTAAACACCAAAAGGAATCATCTCTAAAAACACACATCAAAACAGACAATTGATCATTTATGGGTGAACTATAACTACCATCTCTTAACCCCATCACCCTCGTTAACTCCCAATTTGTTCAAAATAATATTACATCAACTTTAAAGGTAGTTCGCCTACATATGGCCGAACTACAATTATTGTTATTTTTTCCTCACGTGAATTTATATGTTTTTTTCCTCTCGTGAACTATATCTTTTTCTTCAACAATAAATATGGGTTATTCACTCCACATTTTCTCATTCATCTTCTACTTTTTTATACTTTATATTTTGATTTTTAAAATTTGATAAGCATGTCTCAATAATTCGAAAAGTATGTATTATCAATTGAACCAGATGTTTGTAAATGCAAAGAGTATTGTAAAATAAAAACTTCAAGAACTCTAAAAAAATCCTGGTCGTAAGTTTTGAAGTTGTGTGCGTTGAAAGGTAAGAAAATTAAGTTATTCACTTCAAAAAATTGTTAGAGTATATAAATCATATACGCAGCAGAAGCATAATCATGGATCAGAAACTTACATATTAACATGTAAATATAAATCAAATCCAAAATTCCAATAAGTATTACTAACCTGTTGAAGCTTTCACTCAACTGGTTTATAAGCAAGAAAACCACAGCTCCGGCCTTCTACTGTTTTCCTGATTATCTCTTTAATTGAAACTCTTGTGTGGGTAAGTGTTTTTCTTTTTGAGAAAAAGATGATCTTCTCTGATAGAGATCACCTCTATTTATTCCCACAATTCTTCAGGAGAGGGGAAGAGGAAGAGGAATAACGTTCACAGGCATTTAGGGTGAATAATGACAATTAAAATTAATTAATTAAAACTCATAAATAGCCAACAACGTTTCTCCTTCAATAGAGAATATTATGTTTTAAAATCAGCAATATTACCATTAAAAATAAAATAATTTGTTCTTTACTGAAGACCAGTAATATTACTTATTCCGGAACACTCATTTTTTTTTCAAAATCGATTAATTAATCAGGCACAGTAGGGACCACATACTTAATAACTGAGGCTTCCAATTATGATATTAATTCGTAAATGAATGAATTATCATATCACATTAAATTAAAAATTATTCCACTAAAAATCTGTAATTGCACTCCTCAATTTAAATTCGAAATCTACCATTACATCTTATTTAACTCCCCATTTTAGAATTACTGGCACCAATCAATTATATTAATTTTTATGAATACTTTAATTTATTGACTAATTTAATACATTATTATTATACTTAACTTATTTCACATGACGGATATAAGATCCACCTGCGGGGTTTTCACGTGAAAACTTATAAGTATCCATAAAGGGGTGTCTTCTATCTCAAGTCCGAGACATGGTTGTATCAACTAATTATTATTTCACTAATGTGATTTGTCATTACCCAATCTATTAGGAATATATTGACTCATAATAGAGTCTCACCTTTTAGTAGATTAAAGACATAAAGTCACCATTGAAATTGTCCCGTATTTTCAAAAAGACACTTTAACTTTGTAAGTGTCCTATCACCCTACAAAACTTTTTAATATCTTTGTAAAAGGGCCATTTTGACCCATTCCCTCACCTGGGACAATGCGCGTGATGCTCACTTTGATGACGTCTTTTTCTTTTCAATCCGACCCGATTCTTTTCAAAATAGTGACGTCTTTTTCTTTTGGTCAAAAATAGAAAAGCTTTCCCAAGTCTTTACGTTTTCTCTTGGTCGAAATAGTGTTGATCATCTTCCTTGATGATGTTTCTTGGTCAATATACTTGGAGGAACAATGAATTGAAGGTCTAACAGGTTACAGGTTTGGGTTTTCTTACATTATATGATAAACATCTTCTTTTTTTTCTATTGTTATGATTTTAGGGATTATTATAGTGTAAAGAGTGTTGGAATCGACCTATCATAATTGCTATTGTTAGGATTTTATAGTGTTTCGTTGTGTTATTGACTAATTGCTACTGCTAGGATTTTATGTTATCAATTTTGTGCGACTGTTAGTGATTGTGTTTTAGGTTAGGATTTTGTGTTATCGACTTAGTGCGAATTCCTACCTTATTGCGCTTGGGGAAGATGATGAATTCGTAAGAGAGAGTACCAAAGTTGATGAAGAAATCGTCCGTCAAGAGAGGTACCAACGGCTCTTTTTTGAGCTTTGTTTTGGGGGAAGATGGTGAAAAGGAAGAAAATAATTAATTGATAAAGAAAACAAGCGACACATGTCACTTATAAATTGGTTATTTGCAGTGAAACACTGCTTCACGCGCCTGTTGTGCGTGGTCACAACCCAGGTGAGGGAATGGGTCAAAATGACTCTTTTACAAAGATATTAAAAACTTTTGTGGGGTGATAGGATACTTGCAAAGTTAAGGTGTCTTTTTGAAAATACGGGACAACTTCAGTGGTGACTGTATGTATTTTCTCAAATAATAAATCAATCTATATAGATAATAATAAATATATCAAGATTAAGAGTATAAGTACACGTAATGGACTAGAGAAGTTGTTTATAAATGTTCAGAACATAAACAAACATCTCTAATTGGTCCGTTCAATACACACGGTCACGGAATGTACTAGCACAAGAAGTTGGAATTTAACCATTCCCATAATTAAGATCGAATTATATTTAATCTTGTGCTACAATCATCAAGATGTTTGTTCAACTTCATATTTGATTGTGAACATTTAATTTATGACTTATAAGAACCGACAATTTTAATCTTCCGCATATGAGTTAAATAACTCCATACACAAAAATCGTCTACTATATAAGCAATGGACACACATGTTAACACAAATGATCTATTTAAATAAATACTTTATTATATTAACTAAAATAAAATAAAAAGTCTTTACAAGGAATTAGATAAAATACTATAACTCAACCACATGGTTAATAGTATATCCCAACAAATATTTGGATATTCACTTGATTTCTTGTTTAGTTATTTCAGGAAAATGATGGATGTGATTATTTTCGGTGGGAAGAAAACATGTTCATAAATGAAATTAGTGTGTTCTGTCCATCAGAAATAATCGCATTCATCATTTTTCTGAAATAACAAAACAATAAATCAAGTGAATATCCAAATATTTTGAAGTGAGCAACTTAATTTTTTTACCTTTGAACGCGTACAACTTCAAAATTTTTAATTGAGATTTCTTAGAGTTCTCAATGTTTTCATTTTATAATATTCTTTGCATTTATAAATATTTGGTTTGATTAAATATACAAAATTTTCAAATTACGGAGAGATGACTATGAAGTTTTAAAATTTAAAATATAAAGTATAAAAAAGTACAATGAATAAGTAAAGATGAACTGATAAAGTATTACAAAAAATGAAGTTGGGTAGGTAAGGGTATTCGACAGTGGAAATGAAGGCTATGAGAATGAAATAAAGATAAGGGTATGTTTTTTTATTTAAAAAATGAATAGACACCATCAACATAACATTAATAATTCTTTTTAAAAAAAATATATTTTTATGTAATTAATTAAATATAAAAAAATATTGAAAAACCAAATACACCCTTAAATCAAAGAGGCTCAAGTGAAAACAACTTTTTCAATAGGTTAAATCCATCGGTGGCCCCTAAAATTGGCACCGTATTTCACTTAGACATCTCAACTGAGCGATGTTCATTTTAGACATTCCATGTAAAGTCCTGTTATGTCATTTTGACACTTTTTATTTACATGACATGGTGAGTGTATTACACTCATTGATTGATTGGCGCGTGAAATGATTTTTTAATTAATTTTAATTATTTTTTTCCTTCTTTCTTTTCCATTTTTAGCCACTACTTTGCCTAAGTTAAATTTCATTCGTTATAAATGAAGGTTTCAACAAAATAACAGAGTAAATTTCTTTAAACTAAACTAAAAAAATTCTTTCAACTAACATAATCCTTCCATTCATGGTCAAGCTATTTATTAAGCTCCCAAAAAAAAAAAAGATCATAAATGTAGAAACCTGCATAAAGAGAAGGCAATAGGGGCATCCAATTTTCCTGCAAAAGGCGTTTTGTTGGTGGGGGTTGGGGGGAGGGGGATGGGAGGGGATTTTGGGTTAGGGGGGGGAGATATTTCGCAGCCCAAATCAGGAGGGGAGATTTGGGGGTTTGGGGTGGGTTGCTGCAAAAGAATTAGGGGTATTTGGAGAAGACAAGCGCCGGGTATTTGGAGAAGACGACTCAGTTAGTGAGGTGAGGTGGGTGGGTTCTTTTTATTGATTTTAGACTTTTGTTTTATTTTGTAATTATTTGGGTCATGTGTCATTAATTGATTGGTCAAATTTTATATTTATTCAAAGTTAATTATTTAAAAATTACTTTTGACACAAATGACAAATGTCATCGTTTAATTTGTCACTTTACACGTCATTCGCGAGTGTAAAACACACACACTATATATTTTTGCTGACATTTAAAAAAGTGTCAAAATGACACAGCAAAACCTTACATTAGGTGTCTGAAATGAATATTGCTCAGTTAAGGTGTCTAAGTGAAACATGGTGTCAACTTTAGAGGCCTCCGATGAGTTAAAGCCTTTTCAATAATCCAACAAAAGGTCAAAAAGTATACACAACGGACAAAACAAATACAACGACGTCGTTTATGTTTTTCGAGAACTGGAACGACATCGTTTGCTTTCACACTATCCCTTTACATAGATAGTACCTTCAATAATGCTACAAGGTAATGTTGCCGACCTATCTCTCTTTCCTGCCTTTTTCGCTCAAAAATAATTATTTATTTTCTCTTTCTTTCCGCCCAAGTAACTTTAACAATTCTAGATATTCAATTGTAAGTGTTGAATTTTCTCAGAAACTATAAATGTTTTCTTTATTATTAATTATAATAATTTAGCTGATGACTTTCACAAGCAATCGGGTGAATTCCATCTCCGTATCTACGCCGTCGTCTCGTGATCTCCGCTGCTTTGTTTGATCGGTCGCTCCTCAGTTATCTCTGTATCCTTTGCTTCTTCCTCCGAGACGACGACAAAGATAAAGACGACGGCGTTTGATCTATGAAAGGTATATGTAAACCAGGGTAAAACAAGTTTTTTTTGGTTCACTGCTTGGATCTGGACTGATTTGTTTCGATTTGCTTTGTTTTGGAAGTGATTCCAGTAAATCTGAAGGTTTCCGGGGTAGATCGGCTCGGAATTCATTTTTCTGGAGTTTATTTGTGTTAAACGATTTTGTTTCTATTTATGAGTATTTTTTTGTTACATAAATCATGTAAAATTGATTTGAATTTTTGCTGGATTTTTATTTGCGTCATGATTAATTATTGAATAGCAAGCTAGCGTTTTTTTTTTTTTTTTCATTTTCTAGCTAAGTTAATTGACGGTTATATGCTAAGAGGATAAAGATAATTTTTTGCAGGTTTTTCTTGATACATTAATCATGAAAAATTGATTTGAATTTTGCTGGCTTTTTATTTGCAGCATGATAAATTATTGAAGTAGCAAGTTAACATTTTTTTTCCATTTTCCAGCTAAGTTGGTTGAAGGAAGAGAAAATAAAATAAAATAAATTATATGAGTGTTATTTTATACTTTAGCCAAATACTTGATTTGAATATCACTTCTTAATCAGACAAATTTGAGTTTCAGCATTTTTATGTGCATCTTTTTGTCTTTCAATACTAACAAAATTTATTCAATACTAACAAAATTTATATTTTCAGAGGAGGTGAATTAAATTAGCTCCTAAGTTAACTTTGTACAAAGGGAAATTTGTTGACTTGACATCAACATTATGGAGACAACGTGCTTCTGCCGAGATGGCCACTCATTGCAGAATTTGGTAGGTTTCTCAAAGCTAGCTACATTCCATAAGCATCAGAACAATTTACTGATGTTAGGGAGAGATGTTCACACTTACGGGAAGTAAATAAATTTGGCACTTAGTTATATGCATTTAGGCATGAAATTTACCTTTATTTCACAAAAAAGTGTAAAAAAATTTGCTTTTGTTTCACACACAAAAAAACATGAAATTTACTTCTATTGCTAGACTCAGTTGTTCAGTTAGTGTTTGATTACCTTAACTATGTAATTTATAACTATGACATTTTCTTTTATGCGAGTATCGTGCTGCTCATATGAAGAGATCCTCGTCCATTTTATTTCGAATGAACCGCTTTCTAATTGCCTTTTTTTCCTACCAGGTTTTGCATTTCATTCTTCATGATGCGGCTTCTCTGAAATTCGTTATGACAGACCTGTGCTATACTAGTTTAGGATTTAGTCTTTCTGTTAGAAATTTGTAAATCGTAGTTGCCTGTAGATAAATGGAGTCAAACTGGGATGAAGTGTTAGATAATGGCCGTAGGACAGTCGTCTCAAAAAGTAAAGTAGCTTCTCAGTACATGGCACGTATAGTTGGAGCTGGCACTGAGAAGCTGGAGGAGCTATCATTTCAACCAAATTGTAGCTCATTTTATAGCAAGCTTGGTAAGAGGAAAAGGACTGTAGAAGGTGAATCTAATTGCAGATCACATCTCAGGAAATCGATACTTAAGAACTACTCAAATTTCATGAAAAGTGGACTGCCACAGCGTGTTCTATATCATCAGAATGGTGAATGGAATGATTTCCCTCAAGATATTGTTCGTATAGTCAAAGAGGACTTCCGTGCAAAGAAGGCTGTGATGGAGGTGAACTTTGGTGGCTTTCATGTAATACTTGATATTCTATATATGGTTCAGGTAAATTTGGTTACTGGATTAGAGAAACCTATCGCCTGGATGGACGAAGCAGGTGGCTGTTTCTTCCCTGATTTATGTCTCGTTAGTTGTAAAATAAATGACAACTTTGAAATCCAATCACAGGGAACTGAAGAATTCAGTGCTGCTGAGCCAGATAGGGCAACTAACATCAAGTTGCATCTTGAAATAGATTTTAATGGACCGAATAATTGCAAATTGGATGAAGGTGTGGAAGAGTCAAATGCCCGTTTTAAAAGGATTAAAGTCGAACCTTTAAAAGATAATCAACAATTTGCTGTTGATCCAAAATCATATCCTAAAATGGAAGTAGTGGCAGAAAATCAACAGGATCAGGAAAGTCTGTCTCCTATATTAGAAGATACATTTAAGTTGGTGGATGCAGAATCTGTTAAAACTATGTTTGTTAAGGGAATGAATACCATCTGTATGGTGGATATAGTCAAAATCAGTCAATGCTTAAGTAAATATATGAGAAATCGCTTGGAACTGTTTGAAAAGCAGGTTGAGATAACCCAAAAGTATCGCGGGAACTCCAATGTTCGGTATGCTTGGCTTGCCGCTTCCAAAGAGGTAGTATCTACAATTATGAACTATGGCCTTATGTATGGGGCACGTGGACAGAAGACTAATCTTGGCGTCGGAGTGCACCTCATTGCCCAGGACTGTGCCTCTAAAAGGTTGGGTAATACTTTGTAATGAGAAATCATTTTTATTGATGATCTCATTATTGTTTGGAGTTCCAATATCATGATCTTAGAATGGTTTTTAAATTTATCCAGTTTCTTATTGGAGATCATCGATCATTGTGATTATGCAGTTTCAATTTTTTTACTGCGCTCCTCCTATAACCGCGGGGGGTGTTCAGGAAATAAAAAGGGAAAAGAATATCTTAAAGAACAGAATGCTGTGTTTCGAACAGATTTGGGTGTGATTATGATATCATCTCCTGATATTTAATGAAAACATCCCCCTCCCCCCATAAAAAATGAAAAAAGTAAAAAGAAAAAAGAAAGAAATAATAATTGTCCTGTGTATTCCACTGATCATATCTTTCAGGAGGATCTAACTTCAGTTTCACTTTTGTTTTGTCTCTTCATCAGTGCCGCTAGCTGTGATATTGACGAAAATGGCATTCGTTACATGGTTCTTTGTCGTGTCATTTTGGGCATTGAAGAACTTTTGCATTTTGGCTCTGAGCAGTCTTATCCAAGCAATGAGAAATATGATTGTGGTGTTGATGATCTGGAGAGTCCTACTTACTATACTGTTTGGAACATGAATATGAACACGCACATATATCCCGAATATGTTGTGAGCTTCAGGATGTCTTCAGGAGCCGAAGGTGTCTTATTTATCTCGTTTTCCTTACATTTAAATGTCAGAATATCATGATTAGTATGAAATTAAATAGTGTGTTGATTGTTGATTACGTTGAGTATGCCTCACCTTCCCATAAATAGAAACTACACCATTTCCTCTTTGTTATTTTGAATATTGCAGTACTTTAGACTTCAAAGTAACAGAGTTTTTAGTTCGTGTTTTATCGGTGAAATCAGTCAAATATTATCTGTTAATTCTACATCCAGGGACCTACTTCCCTTTTTAAAAAAACATGCTTTAAAAATACAATACTATGCTTGATCAACTAACATAAAAATTTTGGATGTGCACCGCTTTGGCGATCATGTCATGTGTTACTACTTTTCCTACTCTTTAAAGATGGGATTTTGAGATATTTGCTGCCTGAGAAAGTTTTGAACACAGAAGTTGGCTCTGGTTTTGAATACTTGTAATGATTATCATGAGGTGCAACACTATTATTTTGTTATTTGTGAAGTAAATAACTTTGAAACTTTCTTAACAATTGTCAGGTTGTGTTGTCACTTTCCGCACATTTAATGTTGAGGATTCGGGTCACTGTGACAATGACACGTTTCTTAGCCTTGTTATGTGATTGTTCTATTTCTAGTGCCTCACATTGAAGGATCTTGATCTAAACTATTTATGATCTGAGGGTCATCGTTATTATATTTTGTTTGATTTCCTTTTTTAGATTTTAAAAATGTATTTGTAACTGCCGAAAGCAGCATTTAATGGAACATTGCTTGGAAACCATAGATTAATTTGTTTGGTGTCTTTTTTAGATAATTGGGCTTGATAGTCCATTGTTAAGAAGTTTGTGGGACTTTGGCGTACATCATTGATATTTTATGGGCTTTTGGAGGACGTTAAACATGATGGCACTAGCTATTTAATTCCGTTAAGCCTTATTTTAATACATAGAAACTCTGATATCATTATGGAGAGGGTTCTAGAGTAGGACTAGCTTATCAATGATTAAAAGAGAGAAACTTGCAATCATATTATACACTGCTTAAATGTATTTGAAGTAGATAGATAAAGATGTTCTACCTCTTTTACAGCATAACATATTGATTCATTTATCCAAGGCATAAAAAGAACATTTATGCCAATTTAAAGTGCCGTTTAGTAATTATGCTTTTCAAATTACTTTTATTACCACTCACTGATGGTTGACTTACTGAATGCGTAATCGTCATGTTCATATACATTTTAATTTTGGTATTGTTTGTTTAGCCAATCTATTTTCAAAAGTGGCGCTGAGTTTGCATTTTATTTCCCAGGGGCTATAAAGGAAGGAAGTAGGCTTGATGTCTCCAGAGTTACTTCTCAGGGATCTGAGGAGCAGTTGGACTTGAATAAATTGCCTACAGAATTGGTAATCCCTCATTCTACTTGCCCCTCATTCCAACCTATTCCCCACCCCCAAAAAAAGAACAGCAAGCTTAAAAAATAAGAAAATATAAATGGTCTTTGTTATTGTTTTGCTAATATGACAAGGTTAACAAAAATTATTTTGAGGGAAAGATAACTAACGCGACTTCTATTTTCCTTACTACATCAATATGGTGCAACATGAAGTGCTTCTCTTGGCACAAGTTGATTGCTCCAGTGGGTACCTTCTGTGCGTCTTCAGAAACTGAACTTTGACTTGAGATTGTATTTTTTGCCCCGGGTCCGCACAAGAACTTGCAATATGAGGTTTGAAGGCTTTGTATCAGCACATATTTTCGCCTATATATGAATGTTCATTCATTGACAGACCTTGGTGAACTTGTAAGAGGTGGATAAAAGTTAGCTTCGCAGAGGATGTATGAATTCTAAAATTTTGATCATTATGTCAGCAGAACTGTTTTGATGTCAAGCATCGTTGCACTTGATCTCCTCGCGTACGGTAATCTTGCTATTGGAAGAAAGAGAATGATCTCTTCTTTTAGTTGATTCTTCCGAGTCTAAGCAAAGGGTGTAGTTTCCAGTGAGGGATGTTCTCAAGTTTTAGCTAAAGGAGCATTCAGTATGAAGATATCTTGACACAATAAGAAGCAAACTGGGTGATAAATTTCTTTCTTTTGGCTTGTGACTTATGTTGATGTGGGCACGTTAATGAGATTGTCCATGCAATTGCTTTACATAGCACATCTACATGTAGAAACTATTAGGTGGCAAGGCAGTTTTGCTTGTTTTCTAATTGTGGAACTGTTCTGTTAGTTTAGAAATAATCAAGTCAAAAGATATATTTCTATTTTTTGCCTCTGCCTTTTTGTAGTGTTTGCAATTCTGGGGGAAAAGTTATTTCATTTTGCTCGATTTTTATTCTTTCATTTAATAATTTTATCGTTCACATGCAAAGAAGTATGGAAATTTCTTTGGATTTTTAGCCTAAATCTTCTCAATAAGTTAATATCCTTGTCGTAACATCTTCCGTTTTATGCTATTAGGGGAATTGTCAGCAATATCAATTTGTAAGAAACATACAGCAATCCCATGGTGTTGGTGGGGGTACAAATAAATCTCCTAAATCTCCCTGGATGCCTTTCTCTATGTTATTCGGAGCTATTTCAGCTAAAGTGTGTCCAAAAGATTTGAAACTGGTTCATGCACACTATGACTTGTTCAGGGTATGTTGTGTTGACAGTGGTGTCTTAACAATTTCCTTTTTAACTTTCTTCCTGCACCCTGAATCTCTCTCCTTTGTTTTTTCTTAGAGCAAGAAAATTTCCCGGAACGATTTCATTAAAAGGCTGAGGTTGATAGTGGGTGATCAGTTATTGAAGTCTACCATAACCAATCTCCAGTGTAAGGTATGGCAGGAATGCGCTCCAATCCATATATAATTTGGTAGTTTTGTACTTTAGATGCAGTGTTTGTTGACAACTGCACTAGTCTCAAATTGATACATTGATCTTGGTTCAAGTGAAGTAGGAAAAAAATTGGTTTGCTCTTTAGTTTGGGTGGCATGTTTCTCTCAAAAAGCTTAGGTGGCATATGTATCTTTTTGTTTTATATTTCTTTTTTGGTCCAAGAATCTATCCTCTAGTTTAAATTGTATTGAGACCTTGCTGTTTTCAATATGCAGTTCATCTGGTTGTTTATGTTGGTGGTGGTTGCTAAATCTTAAATTGCCTTGTTGTTGCGGCATTATTATATTTTCTCCATTATCTTTTACTTTCTTTTCAAGGAGTGGGTTTTAAAGTGATGCAATATCATCATAATAAGAATGATTACAAGTAGGGGGCGGATTACAGTATAGGCATGATGAAATTCCTTCCCTATATTTGTACTGATCCACTAAATGTTAATGGATGAGATTATCCTAACATCAGAACAAGAATCGGGTCATTTCAAAAACCTTAAAGATAACTTAGAATCTAAATGCTAGATTACGAAGACGTCTTAATGTGATTCATTTATGTAGGACATGCATGTCAACTGGTATATATTTTTAGAAGCGGCTCATGGAGTCACTTGGAGGGAAACAAATAAGACATTTTCTATGATACTTGAGTAAAGTTGAATGAATTTTTTATTACAAAACATTGTTTAGTGACTTTTAGTGATATTTAGACAAAGTTGAGTGACTATTTCGTATCAAAAAATTATGACTTGTCAAGTACCACTTTGTTCCTCTTGTATCCTGGATGTGTAGGGAATGATGGAATGGTCTCAAAGGGTGTATCAAAGCTTTCCATGAATTCATTATATCAGTGTTTTATTCAAGAGTTGACTGGATTTGTTTTTATGGTATGATGAATTTGTATTCCAAAAATTCAAAACTAGATTAGGATTCATAAATTATTTGAGGGGCAAGTGCAATTTTGGCTCTTAAGTATACCATTTATTTGACCTGAAGTAGGAGGTACTGCATTTTTTTTTTTAACTACGAGAGTGTAAATGTGTTTTACACCTGGATCTTTGAATTTTCGAGATGTACGGGTGGACTTTGTGAGGTCTCGTTCCACAACGTTACTTCTCTTGGTTAACATCATCCTGGGTTTATTTTATTAATTTGGTGGGTATAGGTCTTGGCACGTCTTATTAGAACATCTTTTTGGGTCTTCCTTTTGTTGCTATGTTCTCTATCGTCTCTTTTGCTTCTTTTATGTGGTGGGATTTATATATTCTACTCTTGGTAAGTATATGGATGTGCAGTTGGTATATGCAGGCTACTGAATGAAATTGTATAGAATGGTTTTTGAGGTTTTAAAAGTTTGTCCTTTGTTTGCAGCCGCCTTCCGGCCTTCCGCATCTCCATGCTTTATGAATGTGCCTAGTGGGCAGAGTAATTGTTGAGGCTTTACCAGAAAGGTGGTTTGCTGCTTGTGGCCAAGAGTCTACTTTTACCAATCAGTCGTCGTCCTCTTCTCTCTATCTCTTTTCTTTGTTTTTGGTGTTATGTAGCTTTAATTTCTTTGAACATTTTGTGATTAGATGCAGTTATGTTGAGACTTGCCCCTTCTGTTCTTCTATATATGCGACTTCCATTTCTCTCCTATCTGTGATGGCAATAATTGGTGCACTGCAGAAGTTACAGGAGCATAAATTGGTTTTTGGTTGGGCGATGTGCGGCCAACTCCGTTCTCCACCCCACCCTAGCCTTGAAGAGAATAAAACTGTAGCAAGCATAGGTGGCATTGTATTTTAACAAAAGCTTAGGCATTGTACTGTAATCACTTTGAAGCTGAGGGGTAAAATTTGTCCTGTGATTGTGATGCATAA
This sequence comes from Solanum appendiculatum, assembly GCA_018342035.1. Taxonomy (NCBI): domain Eukaryota; kingdom Viridiplantae; phylum Streptophyta; class Magnoliopsida; order Solanales; family Solanaceae; genus Solanum; species Solanum appendiculatum. The sequence goes on along the minus strand of JAGDQO010000631.1, from coordinate 514,596 downwards.
TCTGAGTTTCCCTCACATTGGTTATTTTACTTGCGTTATCATGTTTGTATAATTTACTTCTCTAAAAACACTTTAAATCCTGAGATACATGATGTTTGTATATTTTGGCCAAATCTCTTGAAATAACAGACGACTTCCGGAATAACTATAATACAACTAGGAGTTCAGAGTAGTTTCAACAAATATGAATGAACTGAAATGCAAGATTGAGCAGAATGATCTTTTTAACTATGTTTATAAGGATTTTCGGTTCGTTCTTCTAAATTATAAGTACTCCACATTGGTAAATTTTTATAAAGAGAATTACTTTGTAACAGTCAAAAAGTGGCTCTCTTGTGGTTCAATTATGTCTTTGTTCCATATTTTGTGGTGTTGATGGTTAACTTATGGGTCGTTAGTCAATTCATCTTAATGTCTTTATCATCATCATTAATTCAACATGGTAGGTTTTATGTATGAATATCTAAGAGGAAAATTGTATTTAAATGGTGCTCATCAATTGACAATTATGGTAATAATTTCAGGAGGAAAAACTGACTCTTTTGTTCACTTTCATATGTATTTTTTTTTTTTGGGGGGGGGGGGGGGGGGTTTAAATTGGTTAACAAATACATTCTTTCCTGCTGCAAAATGAGATCTAAATGTCAATCACATTATATATATGTAATAACACCTTCCTATTAAGATCTAAACGTCAATCACATTATATACATGTTAACAACACCTCCCTATAATCGTCATAAAATTTTTTAGACAAACGATGCCAATATAATGAGGTTTTACTAGAATAAAGAATTGAATATAACCAACATTTGTGACAATATTCACAACATGAACATACAAATTTCACTATTTTCCATTAAAAAATCAGACTAACCGGATGGCCTTTGGGGCTCAGTGAAAACTTTCTGGACGAGTAATGAGTCTTGTCCATGCAAGCCAAGACTCAAGACCTTAGTCTTTTTGCCCTCTTAATATAGAGAGAGCATGTTGAGAATATCCACAACTTGATATCCTCAAGAAGAAACTTTCTAATTATATGATACATTTGATACAAGAGCCAAAAGGGTAGAGAAATAGTTACATTTAAATGCTTAAACTGTGACTCTGCTATGATTGCGGAGAAGATGCGCCAGGGCTTGTTGATGGATCCCAGCCCGGGGGTTTGATGTCTGGCCAATCACCTCGGCAGCCCAACCTTATGTATAAACTCTTTTTCCCTTCAGAACAGAAAAAAATAACAATAAAGAACACATGACAAGCTTGTGTAGACTTCTGGATCATGTCAAGGCAAAGGGGGCTCATTTTATATCCACAACAAACTCAAAGTTCATTAGTGAATAACTAAGCACAGGACAAAACATAATCATGACACTTAGTGTACCTGGAAGGTCTTTATCTGCCAATATTAAGCGCTTAAGGGCACTAAGCACAGCCTGAGCTACTGCTTTTGAATAGTTGGGATCCCAACCTCCGAGCTTGACTACCACTTCCGCATTAGAGTAACCTTGACCACTATCTTGCATATTCCTTTTTGCCTCCTCTTTTGCAGATTCTTCATCTGAAATTGATATTAGACAAAGACAACGACAAGCTTAAGAAATATAACAAAACTTCCATTATAATTTGATGGTGCACTTGGTAGTTGGGAACTGTTTCAGCACAACAAAGAAAGGTATTCTTAGTGGGTTGTACTGTATGTATGGGGTCCTTCAAAGGATACTGTTTGCTATACCCCCAGTTTGGTCCCCCCTGTTGCAAGAGAGGTGGTGTCATGTTCCTACAATTTCAACATGGACTTGAAAGTTGAAGCCCCATTATACTTTTGATGACCTCCTTGCTTACTCCAGTTGCTCTCAGTTTAACGATCAATTATCCGTACTTGATCAGGTGTTAGCCAGTGATTCTAAGTGTAAAATTCAAGTAGAAGCACTTAGAATCAGGAGAACCTTGTTTCTACCTCAGTTCCTATTTTCATGTCCATTCCTTATCTCTCTCTCTATGTAAGTTATATAGTATCAACAGTAGAGAGATGTTTCTAGCAATTGAAAGACTCAAAAAGAATCAAATAAAGAAAATATACTATTTTTTCTGCTAAAATTAATATTCCCAGAGGGAGACTAGTTTTTGTGATTTTTCTTTTTACCTTATTTGGAGTCCACATGTACATATCCATATTGGCCTGTCAACTAAGGAATTTTACCACTTCCCTGGAGTCAATTCAGAGAAGCATTCACTACAAATATCAATAATATCAATTTATAATGCCACATGCAAGCAGAGCAGTTTGTCAGCTGATTTATGATGTACACTTAAGTTCTCCATTCCTTGCTCAAAAAAGAAAAAAGTTGCAATAACTATGTATTCTGTGACTGCTCGACTATCTAAAGAAGGGGATTGGAAACACATGGACGGAAAAAAAAGAGCAATATAACAATAGATAGGCTTGTAAAACATACTGTACATCCAAATGAAGGGGAGAGAGAGCTTAGTTTCCTAACCTGTGGCTTGAGAAAGGGAAAGCCAGGCTGTGAATCCAGCAAAAAGATGCCTCCATTGGTTTACTCTTCCAGCAGCGCCTTTCTTCCCTCCCAAGGTTGCAATAACAGCACGGGCTTGGCTAAAACAAGAATCAAATATAAATACATTTCTACTTCCAGTACCAAGTGAAATGAGTAAGATATGCAAGACAAAGTAAATACCTACTCAGACTCTCTAGTATAGCACTTTCTGCTTCTGCTACAGCATCAGACCCCTCCTCATTAATCCCTGGAATCGGTTAGAGAACAATTGAATAAAGAAAAGAAAAAGGAAAGAAGAGATTTTTTAAGTGAAGCCAAACAAAGAGCTACTATGCCTTTAGATGTGTGAGAAAGAATAAATTGTTCAAGTGATCATCATTCACACAATGTTCAAAATCCAATATTTGCTTTATCTCTTGCCTTAGTTATTTGCTTTATCATTGTGCAGTTATGAAAATTAAGATCTTCCTTGTAAACTCTTCTTTTTCTATTGTTCTTCCTTGTAAAACTTATTGTTTAAACGTTAATTATCTTCTTCTGTGAAAAGAAAAATGGATGTAACTCACATGATTCCATTGATTGCTTGGCATATGCTTCTAGCAGCTCCTTTGTACAAAGTGGAGTGTACCTAACCACCATAAGAGTTGAACAAAATTTTTAGAAGATTTTGACTAAAGGTGCAAGCAAGAATCCCGAGGGTGCAGGGGAAAGAGTAAATTGCAGTAGTTTAATGTAAAAGGACGATCATGAATGTGGAAGAAGGAAAATTGTAACTAATCCATCTCTTTTGTCAAGTGAAAAAAAATGATGTTCAAGGAAAACCACCATTCAGGCGATTTATCATGATCCATTCATCTCTCTTCACCTAGGTTCGGTGAAAGAGGACTAATATATGGCATATAAGAATACGGTAGCTCCATCACTGTATGCAGCATTATCATTTACTCATGAAAGTGAGGAACATACCCTAGTCCAACAGCCAGTTCTCGAGCAATCCTCTGGTTGATTTCAGTTGATTCCCCAACTAAGTATATTGCTGTTCCTCTAAGGAGTTGTGTAATTCCAGCACTTAGGGACTCCCAAGACTCCACAATGTCAGGCCATTTCAACTCGGAGTTTTGCTTCTTCAAGCTAATTACTAATTGATCTTCATCTATGTACCTACACGACACGATTTATTTCAGCAAACGTTGCACAAGGATATAACAAATTCACTAAAGTTCTGTTTTCATTTACCATATTGTCTCTGCAGGCTTTATTTTCTCATACAGAGTACTGGTTTCCATGAGAGTCCGAACGATTCCAGATTGCTGTACTCTAATTGATAATGAGCTCTCATTTACATCTACATATATATCCTTAGGAGTTATATCTCCCTGCCCAAGTTCTAATCTTAACTCCACCTCAGAGGAGCCATCTGAAAACTGCAATAAGTTTCACAATTTGGTCGGTAGAGAAGCAAACTCATTCTGAATAATAGCGAAGTTTACAGGTAGTTGATACTATCTTAAAAGTTTACTACCAAATACAACAACAACAACATACACAGTGAAATCCCACAGATGAGGTCTGGGTTAAGGTAGAGTGTACGCAGACATCACCCCTACCTCGTGGAGGTAGATTTTACTACCAAATGCAAAGAACAAAATATGTTGTTGGATAAATTTCATGCTTTACAGGTTACCATGTAGACTTACACCTTGTTTGGATGGTTGTTACCCATTATATTGTATTGTATTGTTAGTTTAAGTACAGTGTCTATTTTGATTGTTACTTAAATTCTATTGTATTGTATCATTTAAATCCATATCGTTAGGTAACGACGAAATGACTCATTTTGTGTAACGATCGATTTGGTGTGATCGCATACCTTAGTATTTTCTTCTCATTTTGTCTCTACATATTATTTACTAATAATCTATTTTATCATGAACCCTACCTTTTCATAGTAGCTCTACCCGTACTCTACAACTTCTTGTAGGTTTACCATTCAAATTATGAATTTGTGACATTATGTAACGAGGGAGAACGATACAATCAATCCAAACGTTGTATTCATTAAACAACACAGTACGATACAATACAATACATTATGAAACAATACAATTTTCACATATAATATGCATCTTTTGGGTAGCTCAAATTTGCACGTAAACGTTCATTTTGTTGTTCTTCCAGCCCCTTAATTTCTTCTCTGATAAAGATACAGGTTAACAATAACTCTAATTAAACTTAAGGATGTGTTTGGTACTACTTCAAACATTTATCAAAATATACGAAAATTAATTTCTAAATCAATCTGCTATTTGATTGAACGTAATGATAAGTTGCATATGGCAGTGGCAAAAAAGCAAATACAATTTCCCCAAAAGAAGATGAATTTTGCGTAGCAGCCAAATGGGTCTATGATTAAAGTATTCATGTACTTAATGAAGAACAAAAATTACCTCGTACTGAGTGTTATTTGTGGAAGCAGTAGGAAGATTGCTGCAGTGAAGGCATGGATTGATTTTTTTGAAATTGCTGTAATCCAAACGGGGAATTGCAGAATAAAAGCTCGCAATAGATGGGAATGTGAGTTTTGAGTAAGGTGAAAAAGTTTTTGGAATTGAGAGTGAAGCTTTAATGGGGTTTTGGTAAAAGAAACTGAGAGCCCCTGAAGAAGAAGAGGAAGAAGAAGCCATGTTTGCTTCTCTGTTTCTTCTGGGAAAAATGGAGCAGATAAGAAATGTAGGTTTTTTTTGAGAATTTACAGATAGATCCCGTTAGTTTGATGAAATTACAGATAGCTCCCATTAATTTAAAGTACTTTGGAATATTTACTCTTGCTTTATTTCTTTATATATATATATGATTGCGATTATATGTTAGGGAGACTAGTAATTTACGAATTTAATTTGCGCAATTTAAATGATATAATTTATTCAATTATACCACCATCACCAAGTGTATTACAATATTTAATGAACACGACGTGCATGAAGCTCTAAAATTTCTCCACACTACTTTCCACCTTGTCAACAACGGCACCTATCCCTCCTACGAGGTCAATCAATAAATCTTAGTTATTGAAAGTTGACGTGTCAAAATATGAAAAGCCACTTATGATCTGCATATGAAATAAGTGAATCGTAAGTCCATCGTATGTGTAAGAAGAAATTGAGGAACTTGACTTTGCGAAGCTACGTATAAAAAGGCAGGTTACATAAACCCAAGGCCCATAAGAGATTCCGCCTAAACTTGGAAACTAGAACGACTTCTACATGGATAAATGGATCATACTTTTTGGGTTTTCATACTGAAATTTTAAACTTTAACAAAATGTATTTTTTAAGCTATATTTTGAAGAAAAGTAAGCACAATTTCCATGGACCTTAAATGTATTATTCTCCGTCTCTAAAAGAATAACACTACTTTTATTTTTAAAAACTTGAACCACTCATTTTATGTCTAGTGACAAAATTTAGTAGTTATATAGATAGCACTTAAAAATTCATTTCAATTAAAGTAAATTATGTCATACAAATTAAAACGAACCAAAAGAAATATTTGATTGGACTGCCATGTATTGTAGGTCCAAATATCCAAGTAGTGTCATTTCTTGTTTTTTTTTTTCCTTGTTTTTTTCACGAGCATGGAATTGAGAAAAAAGGAAAATAAGAGAAAACCATGGGCGAGAAAAAAACAGAATTTTTTCGAGAGGAAAATAAAGACAAATTGTGACCAATGAGCCATAGACACCATATAGTAAAAGATTTGATTTTACCCATCACAAAATTGAACTGTCAACTGAATTGAGTTTGTTCACAACTAAAAGTTAATTAATGTGGTCTTGTCAAAAAAAAAAAATAAGAGCATAATTTTGAATGAGTTTTTCTCATAAGATTTTCTATAAGGTTCACTTGCTAAAAGTCTCTAGAAAGATTCAATATGTTTCCAACTTTTTGGCTAATTTGTTCAGTCTTATAATAGGAGGATCCCACACCTACATTATTTGGAAAATGAGAGTGTGACAATTACTACTTCTAGTCATGTTTTGCGATCAATATGGATTGCGATGTAGTGGTGGGACTGTTTCACTCTTAATTAGAGGTCTCAGGTTCGAGCTTTGAGTATGGAGAAAATTCTATTGGGAGTGACACCCCTAAATGGTCCCTGCAATGCGCGATTCAAATTTAGTCGAGGCTCCAATACGGACTACGGACAATGAAAAACCAAAAAAGAAGAAGTATTGTGGCTATGATATAGTGCATATTCTTCTTTTGCCAAGCATATATGGTCAAGTCTTGTATAAGCATTTTTATTATTATTTTTTTTTGCTCAATATTTTTGCAGAATATTCTCTATTAGTGTTGTAATTTGAACCATTTATGGAATGAAAATGCAACTTTCTCAGGATTATTGGGAATTATTTATTTTATTTTAAAAAAATTAATTAAATTTGTGCATAAGGTTCATGAAAAGGGGAAAAATTCTACTCGTTATTTTTTTAATATTCAAAATTCAAATCTAAAACTTTGTTTATAAATGGAGGAGTTTTATCAATTCCATTACAATCTTAAATGATTTTATTTCCTTCAACAAAAGACCACTTTGCATTATTCCTTTTTGTTGTTAAGGGTCATATAGATTTGGGAGTATCTTGAAAAGGGTTTTTCATTCTCAAACTTAAATGTTTTTTTGTGTGGTCTATTTTTTATATTATTATTTGTTTGGAGAATTTTCCTTGGTAGTCGAAAAGTTATTGGAACCTATGGAATGTAAATAATAATGCTAAAGGATGATCCATATCTCCTTCGATTTTAATTTTGTTTTTTCGGGATGTAATTGTTAGAATATTTTCAAATTTTAAACAGTACTCCATAAACAATCCACTGTAGGATGTTACGACGTATTATCGACAGTTTCGATAAAATGATCTGACATTCTTATGTCAGTTGACAAGTTAAATTTTAGATTTCTGATGTATAAAAATAAAAAGTAAGTTTGTGAAGGACTATAGAATTAAATCTTCCTTTTTGAGGCATATATATTAATTTATGAAATTTTGTTACTAAATATAAAAAATCAGATAAATTAATTATTTGGATATATTCTTTTGCTTTTTAAACTTATGCATATCGTAAAAATAGATATCTCGCGAAAATTTACAAATTATCTATATTTTGGTCATATAATTGAAATATAATCATTGTTATAAAGTTTTATTTGATTGTGAAAACTGAAATTTAAAAATAATAATTATTCTTCAAAAAAGGTTCAAAATAATCCATTATTTTTAAGTATAGACTTAAAATCACCCATATTGTTTTCGCCGGTGCACTAATAGTTCACAATGTTTGCTCAAGTGGTATACTTTGAATCCCTTCTTAATTAAACATTTCGATTAATATTCTTCGATTTTTTTAGGTTAATTTTTTTTTTATTCTTGATGAATGATAACTTTTTTTTAGATATGATTGGAGAAAATGATTGAATCATACTTGAGTTTTTTTGTACTCTTTCAATTTTATTTTACTTGATTCAGGTTAAATTACGATAAATAATTTAAATTTAAGACGAAGAGAGACGTAGTTATCATTATTCGGTGATTAATAAGTTTCATATTGGTACTTGGGAATTTGTGCAAAAATCATTTCATGTGAATGTATATATGTCTAGAAATTATGTGGTTGGGCGGCTACCAACCCTTAAAATGAAATATACTCCTTCCCTTTCATATTTTTCTGTCCTCATTTACTTATTAAATATTTTTTAATTTAATTTTTATTTGTTATTTTTAATAAATCAAGGAATGATATATTTTTGAAAAATATAGCGAGTACATATATTTGAGATCATATCAAATAATATGGATAAAATGATAAATTCACCATATCAAATCATTATTTTCTTAATAAATGTACCAAGTCAAAATTTGATAAGTAAATCAAGACGGAGGGTGTATTACTTCATCACATTCCACGTCTTATAAAAAGTTATAAATAAAAAGTATTTTTTCTTTATTATATTAGTTGATTCGTTCATTTTTATTTGTCCACTTTGAATTTTACCTATCTTTTAAAAAATAATGATTAATATTAATATTTAATATAGTATTTATATTAATTGATATTTAGTATTAGATCTTGAAAAATGATTTAGAAAATAAGTAATTAATGGTAAGAGTAAAATATGAAATTTTTTTTTGTCTTTTCTTAATATGTTAAAAGAAAATACTTAATTTTTAAAGTTTTTATATGTCTATTTATTTTAAAATAATTTCAGACATAAGGTGTCTAAAATTGCATATGATTGAAGCTCAAGTAGAAATTTTAGCTATATGTGCATGAATTTCAGACCAAAATAATTGAATTCAGCCACATATAGCTAAAGTTCAGACAAAAGTTACTGAACTTCAGCCATATAATTTTTCAAACACCACCAATTTAAAGTTACTACAAAGAGAGTAGACTTGCAATTTTTTACCTACTACAAATATAATTTAAATGGTAATCCCAAAATCAGATATTTGTGTATTTCGACATTAAATATGTATGTGAGTTATAAATCAATAATTTATCTTAAAAATTTAAAATTCATAAAATTTAAATTTTGAATCCACCTATACCTCCACATAAGAGACCCCATTTACCCAAGCCCTCCCCCACACTAGCCCCCTCAAATGTCATTTTCTAACATATACTACCTCACACAAAAAAAAAACAACCACTCAACAAAAAAAAAAAAACAACCACTCACTTCATTTATACCTTGTCCTTTCTTCTACCTCCTTTCTCTTATTTCTCAATCTCAAATCCCTACAACTCCTCCCTTCAAATGACCTCAAATCCCTAAGGAAAAATCCAGAATTTCCTCTCCTCTTCTTCTTCTTCTTCTTCTTATCTCTCCCTCCTCCTATCTCTTTAATTTTCTCAAAAACAATCCATCTTCAAGGATATATGTCATAGTTTTTAGTAATAACCAACAAATTACTCAAGAAACAACTAGCTAAAAAAGAAGAAAACCTAGAGAGCAACAAAGAAGAAGAGAAGGAGAAAAAGGGGTGAAGAAGAAAAAAATTGAATCTAGCTATGTGCTAAAGTTCTTTTTTTTTTTTTGACTCTCAAAATTCGAACAGTGCCACATAAAAAGAAAGAGAAGAAGTAACAAGGATATATGGAACTATTCCCAGCACAACCTGACTTATCCCTAAAAATCAGTCCACCAAACATCAATCCTTCATCATCAACTTGGAAGAGGAAAATTACAAGTAGTGTTAGTGAAGATGATGTGCATATGGATTTGGGGTTTTGTAAAAGAGCTCATGTGGTGGAATCAACAAATTCTATTAACACTTCTTCTTCTTGTTTTGACCTTTCTTTATCCAATAATCCAACAAAACCTAATAATAATTATTCTCATAACCCTAATTCTCCTCATCATTTACATAATCTCCAAAATTACATTTCACAACAAAATCAAATGATAATAAGAGGCTTTCCAGTGTACCATCAAAAGCCCTTTAATAGTACTACTACTACTACATTTCCTATACCTTCTTCTCCTTGTTCTATTATTAACAATAATAATATTAAGAACACAATTAGTTCTTGTGCTTCAATTAGACCTAATTTTCAACAAGGAGGGTTTTTTGGATCAAGATTTTTGTCAAGATATCCGGGTAAACGGAGCACAAGGGCTCCAAGGATGCGATGGACAAGTACTCTACATGCTCGTTTTGTTCATGCTGTTGACCTCTTGGGTGGCCATGAGAGTAGGCTTCTTCTCCTTGTGTTCTTTTAATTTGATGATTTGATTCTTTTTAATTTTACGAATCAGAGTGACAAAGAACATGAAAGTTCGTTTTGTTAGTAGTGTACTTTTGGTGGTTTCTATACATGAGAGCTCATTTTTTAGTACTACTAGTTGTTGATGTTCCTAGCTATACATGAAAACTTGTTTTTTTTAGTAGTTGTTGTTCTTTTTTCTTTAGTACCTTTAGTAGTTCTTATATAAGTCGTACTCCTTGGATTATTTACAAATGATATTCAGACTAGTTCAAATATTCACGATCAAGAAGTACCCGATTTTCTTTTGGATATACCATGAGAGGAGAAGGAAAGCTTTTTTCCTTTTTAATTTTACTTAATTAAGACTTATTGTTAGCTTATTAAGTAAAATGATAGAGTAAGTAGATTATATGAGCTTAAAAATCAATTTTCCTTTTTGGGTATTTAGGAGCAACACCAAAGTCAGTTCTTGAGCTTATGGATGTGAAGGATCTCACCTTAGCACATGTCAAATCCCATTTACAGGTAATTAATCTTTCTATAGATCTTACTTGTTACTTTTTCTTATTATGCCTCTTGATCATTTGAAGTTGTTTTTCTTAATCTCAATGTGTTTAATTAACTAAAACAAGAAGCTTAGCTTTGAGGTATGATTTTAAAAAAAAAAAAGGTTTTGATTCTCCATTTCAAATTCCAATGCTATCTTTTTCCTTTGCACTGCAAGGCTTTTTTATGCAGCTTTTTTCCTTTTTTTCTTTTATACTTTGGGAGAACCAAACATCCATTCATGTGTAGTGTGAAATGAATAGTACTTGTAAAAAGATAAAAGGGTAAGTTCAATTAGAGGAGAGAGAGAAGAAAAAGTCTCCTTCATATATAATGATTCATCAATAATTACATAGGTAGAAAAGCAAAACAAGGGCTAAACTTAGATACATCCCGTTGTTCTGCAACATGACATAGTAAAGTAGTCTTAAATTCTTGTAAGAGCATTAGATTCTTCATAAAAAGTCGAGAGAAATGTTGAAAATATCCCTAAACTTGGCGAGAATGCAAGGGTGTATTCACTCATATTGTAAGATCGATGTATATTTAAATTCACTGGTAAGTTACAGTAATTTTTTTTTCCTTTTTTGTATTTTTAGAGAAAGAAAGTACTACTGTACTAGTACATGACACAGTGATCATATCTCAATGATATCTCCATATCTTTATGAATTGTTAGCAACACAGGAAACTGTTTCAAAAACTTCATGTAATTGGTCCTTTGTAATAGCATTCATTAATGTACTAGTATATGCTATTTGTGCTGTGTGTATGGAAATGTGCATGGTACATTCACACATACCTCTTATTTTTTGGAACTTTAATTTATAATCATATGATTCAAACGTCTTTTTTATTTTTTTAAACTACGTATCAAATAAAATAATAAATAAATTAAAACAAAGAGAGTACATGATATCTATCAAGGTACTGTGTAATTATTGTAACAACTTAATTTTCTATTACTATGACCTTTTTTCTCTCTTTCAAATAGACACTGATCATAAAACCCTGCAAAGTCTTAATATCTCTTTGTTTAATGTCATAATTATATTGGAGTTGGTAATTATGTAATCTGCCTTTGTTTTTATCCAGTTTATACATGCATATATATAGCCACGTATAGTCAATGCTGTTCTTTTTAAACTACACAATCTGATTGTTCTTGTAACAAATCAAAGTCATTTTTATAGTATCATTACTTCCTCTGTCCCAATTTTGTGGTTCTGTTTTAAGATGTTTATTTTCGAAATTTGCAATGTAAAAGAAGACTTGGAACTAATTTGTCAACTACGAATCTATTTCACTATAGAAATATTGTATAAGCGCGGATACAGTATTATTGTTATGTGCATGGATATAGTGTATTTCGCTATGTTTGAAATCAAAATGCTGCCACATTTTGTAATTAAGTAAAATCTCGCTATCTTTTATAAATATGAGCACAAGTACTTGCTAAAGACAAGAACAGAGATACCTCTTCTAGACTAATTAGGCCATCTATGTGTAATAAGTTAGCCCGGTTTGATAACCTTGCTATAATTACTAGCCTGTCTAGGAAGTATGTTTTAGCTAACTCTTCTGTAATTCCGTAGCATATATATCTATATATATAAAATATTATCCTTTTAACAAAAAAACGCTATTAACGAAATTTTCTCATGTATCTTTGCAGATGTATCGGACTGTGAAGACAACTGCTAGATCAGCTTCTTCAGGTTAATTATTCACCTCTTAGCATATGATTAAATTATTATGTTAGCTATTTAATTCTCTAGAAAAACATTGAGTCCTTAAGTATATAGCAATTAACTTTTTATTATGTCAAGAACCAAGTTTTAATTAATTTTTATTTTTTTTGGTTTTCATTTTTAATTTGTTCTCTGAATATTTTAGGCCAATCTGAGGTATTCGATAATTTGTCATCTGGAGATACATCAGAGGAATTGATGGTTGAAAATGAAGAATATTCAAGAAAGTCAGAGTTATCAGTTCAACAAGATAATAATTTTCAGGGTTTTTGGAACAACTCTTCAAGGTGAATATTCATATGTTATTCTAAAAAATTACTTCGAAAAAAGTGAATTCGAATATTTTTTATAGCCAAAAGGGTCTTAGTGCCAAAGCTAAACCCTAGCTAATAAAAAATTATGGCCTCATGTTTGGAAATATTTTGTGCGAAGACCGTGTAAAGAATTTTTATAATATTTAAATAGTATATATAATGTTTGACGTGTTATAAATTATGCTCTACTGACGTGTTATAAATTATGCTTTACTGCAATGTTATTTATTTTATTTTTTTAGTTATTCTATCGTGTCTGCCACAAACAATTACGATTTTTTACTATAGTTAACTTGGTAGTGTAATTTTTTTTTTTAATACAACGTATAAAACAAAAAAAATTTCCAATGTCCTTTTTGTAGTTATTGTGCCTTCTTTATATAGGTTCGGTGCAACTTTTGATTCTATCAACCCAAAAAAGATGTGATGAGTGAAGTGAGAGCAAAGTAAAGAAAAAGTTAGAAAAAAAAAGGTATAAAAATTAGAAAGTAAATTTTAAAAAGATATGGCTTTTCTTTTTCTCAAAATTAACTTTTCTTTATTCTTGTACATGCATGCATGATAGAAAAAAGTTATTCTCTTCAATGGCAACGGCTTTTATGGTTATAAATTAACAAATTAACTGAATATTTATAAATGTTTGATTATAATTTTAAGTTATTGCAGTAAAATTAATTTGAGATCGATATGAAATTTCATAAATTTCAAATTCTTAATCGGGAGGAATCCAAGCTTTTGTGAAAGATAAAGCAGCTGATCAGTAATTAAAGAAACAATTCAAGGAGATACTTATTCTTGGATATAAAAATACAGTTTTGATTCCCTAGCTATATATCACTGCTTAATCAACAAAATATGAATCATTGACATTGTTTTAATTGAATTAATTGTGTCTAAATTTTTGAATTAGTTACCAATTAGTGTCGTAGTTTAGTCAGACCCACCCTTACTCAAGCGATACCCCTTCGTCGAAAAATTAATCAAATTTTAATTTAATAAATATATATACCAGTATTAGCACTTCTTGAGGTCGTATGTTCTAAGTCTTATCCAGGGTCCGGCCGCTTTATAATGTACTACATGAAAGTGGTTGATAAAAATATTCCCAAATGTGATTATTATATATTTTACTGAGTCTATTTGTCCTGATTATTCATTTCATGGTTCACACTACTTTTATGTTTTATTCTAAAAAATAAAAAATAAAAAATAAAAATAATCCCAACAGCAGCAGAAGTGAACTCATCAAGTATAACAGAGACAAACACAAAGATGCCTAATTTGGAGTTCACATTGGGAAGGCCTTCACAATGGAAAAGTTAAAAAAAGAATAGTGATACTCCCTCCGTTTCATATTACTTATAATCTCTGTCTCACATACGCTTTGAATTTTTTTAATTAATGTTGAAGTGTGACAATTTCATCTAAAATGTTAAGCTGTTAGAGAGAAAATACTTTTGTTATTTTGTTATATTCTTAACAATTAGAGATGATGTATTTTATAAAACTAATCTTAATAATGATATTTTCGAACTCTAAATTTAACTATACTACTTTATATAGTTAACATTAACAATAGTATAAGAATAAAGATAACAAAAATCTCTTAATTTACTAAAATAGATAAGTAATATTTATTTTTGATATAAGTAAATTGGAACAAAGGGAGTATATATAGGAGTAATATTATATTATCCTCTAAAGGAAACAATGAAATCTAATTGATTTTGTGTACTACTTTTCTTTTCTTATCTTTTTGACTAGTACCAGGAGTATCTACTTTTCCTTGGAAATTGTATAAGGCTCTTTATGTTGGAAGGAAGAAGAATATATATATATATAGTAGAACCCTGGTTTATTCCTTGGAAATTCTAATATGACGTCGTTTGATCGGTACAAAGTTTTAAAAATAAGAAAACAATGTTGTGTTTATCAAATTTCTCTGATTAAAGTCATCTTAGTATTTACTTTTAATTGAATTTTTTTTTTATAATAAAGTGTTAATTGAAATTCAATAAAAATAAAATAGTGCTATATTAAATAATTATCAAATAAAAAAAATGTAATTTTTTTTGGACTAACTAAAACAAAAATGTCATATAAATAAGAATTGAGAGTATCTTTCCCATAAAGTTAAATAAAAGGAAAAGACAAAAAGGAACTAGTGGTACTTGGTAAAGGAGTTTTTAAATGTAGATAGTTTTTAAAAAAATATCAACTGTGTATTAGTAAAAATTCTAAAAAAGTGAAAGTATGTTATCTTTTTTGACCTTTTTTTTTATCTGATTTTTTAAAAAGTATGAAAAAGAGAAAGTGAATAATTAATATGGATGATAAAAGTATGAGATAAGAGCAAATTCCATTGGTACAATACATAGGCTCCAGGCCTTGATGAATCTGAAAAATATCTACTAAAGGTAGGGTATTTCTAAAAATAATTTACAATTATACAATTAACAACATTAAATTATGAAAAGTAAACATTAGTTTCTTGGAGGAGTTGCACCATTTCTAAGTAAAATCAAATCATATATATCAATAGAATATTGGAAACAAAGAACTCCCACATTCTCTTCTAAATTAAAGTTAAAAAAGAGTACGTAGTAACATATAGAAAGATCACATGATAATGTTTCAACAAAATTTAGATACAAACTCAGAGAGAATAAAACTCCAACCTATAGGTCCCTTTATAATTAAGTACTCCCTTCGTTGCAATGCATGTGATGATATTTGATTAAATACGTTATTTAAGAAAAAAGATCTTTTAGAATTTATGATACGGAAAGGTTATAAATAATTGTATGATTGTGAATGATTTCATCAAGTATAAAATGAGAAGGTTACGGTTAAACTGTTACTAAATTTAGAAAGATATCATTTTTTTGGACGGATAAAAGAAATTTGTCATACAAATTGAGACGGAGAATATATAAATTTACAAAACACCCAAATCAACTTACGTCATTTGTTTGTCCTTTTTTTTTTGTCCGTTAAAAAAAATGTCTCTTTTCTTTTTTTTGACAAGTCTTTAATTATAACTTTTCACATAATATGTTTAAAACCATAAAATTAAAGATCATTTTGGTTCATCCTACATAATACATATCCTTAGTTTAAGACTATTACAAGAATTAAAAGTCTTCTTTTTTAGAAAAAACTTTATGTCAAGCCAAAATAAACTAATATAAGAATTAAAAGTCTTCTTTTTTAGAAAAAACTTTATGTCAAGTCAAAATCAGATACGAAATAAAATTTCTCATCTTTCTGCGTTTCTCCTTTACATTTTGTTTTTGGTTGGTTGGCCGGGGGAAAGTTCTTTTAGAAATTGGTCCTTCCACTACTCATTCTTGTGTTATGAACATATATGATCCTTGAAAATGACACAATAAACCAAAAAATTAGAAGCATAATTTCAGTATTAGATACAATTTTTCTAATTAACAATATGTAAATACTTGATGAAAGTGAGTATAAGTCAGTAAGATGAAGTGAAAATGTGCACTTCACTAAGAGTTTGAGTGATTCCAAATCAAATTAAGAGTGAAGAAGTAGGACTATAATAATCTTGTAATTAATAAAAGATAATATTACGCTCTTCTATTTAGACTAACTGAATTTTTACCAATTTGATAGAAGTCACATCTCTAATTGAGTCTAAATTCTCTAGTAGCCAAACAATATAATATTCTCATTGTAAGGGAATATCAGTATTTTAGTTGGTTGGTTACCTGAATTTCCACCTTATTGGTGAGGGTTCAATTCTCTACATTGTAATCCCCTCCTCCATTTCCCCTTTCCCACTCCAATTTAAAATAAAATAAAAGTAATATTCCCATAGTCACATGGTAATATAATGGACAATGGTTGTTGAACATATATATATAAGAAAGGTAGGATGATGAGTTGCTATATTATTAAAGTTGCAATTCCTTTGATAGCATAGACAATGGCATAGCCTTCTAAAGGTGGGTGAATGTGGCACTTTTTAGAGCAAATTAAAACTAATTAAGTGCAGCACCAAAAGGACTTTTAAACTTAATGTCTATCTTGTTCTTTGGTATGTATTAAAAGTGGAAGGTGATGGAATCAAAACATATTGCACCCTTTAACCTTTTATCAATAATTGTTATCATCATGAGTCCATGCCTATCGTCTCATCCAGTACTTTTTATGAGATTTTCAGTTCAGTAGTTGAGTTGGTTGACTACTTAAATTTTTATTTTATTGTTGAGGACTCGATGTCCCACTTTGTAATCCCCTTCTAGCTTTCCCCATTTAAAAAAGAAAGAGTTAAAAGAAAAAATAGTGTATTAGGAAGGAAAATAGTGCAAGAGTGATTTCCTTTCTCTTTTTTCCCTCATTTCAAGTGGGAAGTAGTCACATAGACGTTTGGTACCTCTCACATTTCAACACAATAAAACGTGTAATTTTATCTGTTGTTTCATATTATATATATATATATATATATATATATATATATATATTTTCATTATAACTTAAAAGAACGTAACAATGAAAAATAACCCACGTATACTGTCATTGTATTCAATTTAAATACCTTAAACAAAGAAAAAAAAGAGAGGAGACAAGTACCACTTTTCAAATGATCGATTAAAATGAAAAGATAATGTTTCTTTTCTATAACCAAAAGCGGAGTCCGGAGCCAAAAGGGCAACAAAATTGAGTTAAAATTCCAAAATAACAACAAAAAAAAAGGTTGAAACCAAAAGGGCAACTTTTGGACGGGAGGGTGTCGGCGTTAGTTTTGTGGAAAAAGGCACAGGTACCTATGCACCTTACAGGGCGCAAGGCGGCGCAGTCTTTGTAAGACCCTTGTATGGCGCAAAGGCACCTGCGCCTTTCTCCTTCCCATTAAAAAAATAATTTGTTGTAAGTGTGTGTTATGCAAGAATTAAGTGTAGATGCCCATTTGTATCCATAACTTTAAAATGACCCTAACATTTTTTTAATTTTAATTTCATTACTTAATTTTCTTTTAGCTTTTTTATTTTACTTTATTAGGATTTTAGTTATATAGTCTTATAATTTTATCCATATTATGACTTTTATTTTCATAATATATAATTCTCTCATCTCAAATTCAAATTTAAATTATCCATAATCATCTAGGAAATAATTTTAAATTTAAAGTTCTATGAAGAGTCCATTCACATTCGCTTTCTATTTTTTTTTATGTTAAAATGTACAAACAATTTGTTAAAAAAACTTGTTCAATGCTTTTTTCAAATAATAAAAAAGTAAGATAGTAACGAAAGAGTTTCATTATTTTGTCTTGCAATTAATAATAATAAAATAATACATCATACATTCTATTTTTTAATTTCTAAGCCGGCTATAGGTTTGAACCATATTTGTTTATTGTTTGAATCATTTTAATTTAACACGTGTTTTCAAATCAATATTCAAAAATTAATTTCGATTAATACAAATTTTGAAATTTTAAAAATTAGGATAATTACACAAAAGTGAAATTTGAGTTCATTTATAACTCTACAAAATTATAAGAAAACATAAAAAATTGCATGTGAATTTTTTTTTTAAAATGGGAAGGAGAAAGGCGCAAATTTTAGAACAAATTTGTATTAAATTAAATAAAATGTTAGGGTCGTTTTAGAGTTATGGATACAAATGGACATCTACCCTTAATTCTTGCATAACACACACTTAGAACAATTTTTTTTTTTTTAAATGGGAAGGAGAAAGGCGCAGGTGCCTTTGCGCCTGCGTCTTACAAAGACTGTGCCGCCTTGAGCCTTGCAGGTGTATAGGTACCTGTGCTTTTCTCCACAAAAGTAACACCGTCACCCTCCCATCTAAAAGTTGCCCTTTTGGTTTCAATCTTTTTTTTTTGTTGCCATTTTGAAATTTTAACTCAATTTTGTTGCTCTTTTGACTCCGGACTCACCAAAAGCGTGTATCAAAGTGTCACTTCCCCAAACCTCAGGGACCTAAGTGCAAAGCATACATCTAGACTTCTTACAAGAACCGCATAATACAAGGCAAGATTCCCGCGGGTGAACGCCAAAAAGATTATCACTTATACCATTAAAAAATGGAGAATTTTGTAGTGGTTTTTTTTCATTGGGTGTTCGGTATTCATGTTAGAGCCCGACTATATTTGGACTCGCGTCGGGAAGTCCCACATTAGGGGTAAAATGCACCTTAACAAAGGCGATTCCGTACGTATAGGGACTCAACCCGAGACCTTTAATAAATGATGAAGGAGTACTTACAACTCCACCACAACCTTTGTTAGTTACTAGTGATCTTTATAGTAACTTAAAATTGCACGTATCATTTGAATTTATACTATGCTTTATATAACTTAAAAATCTATCAGTCCTTCTTTTCGATCCACACTCATCGACACCATGGGCGTCAACAGACTTGTCAAGAGAGAAATTGCCAATAATACTGGTATAGTCAAAATTTTCACCAAGAAATTTCGAAATATAAAAAAGTAAACACACGAAGAAGCTAAGAAGATTCAACGTTTGTGCTATACACATTTATTTCTTAAAAAATAAAGACAGAAACAATTAAATATACAGTATAATTTTTTATCACAACCCTAGTAAAAAACAACAGTCAAAAACATACATACACACACAAATCATAATCCATGGCACATTCTGTCTGCAACTACTGATCTAAATGTCTGAATTGAAAACCAAAAACAGAGATTTTGATGTAGCCAAATATTTATTATATATATAAATAAAAGTAACTTTTATCTCTCTCTGATTGCTGCTTCATAACAGTCATAGATATAAGAGAAAGGAAGGGAGCTGGGACCAAATTATAATATATTTATTCAATGATTTTGCAATCGATTGCTTTATGATTGACACTTTTATCAATGACCTGACACACCTATTTCTGTTCTGACTCCTTAATTAACCATGCATGCATGCACTCTAATTCATTCATTTCAATATAAAGAATACTCATGTGACAATATTCGTATATATTGTCTTATACACCATCAATTTTCCAGGCATGACTAAGGGCTGAGTTGGCAAAGTCACAATTTTCTTTGAAAAAATTCATCAATTATAAAGGTTAATTTGGCTTCATTTTACATTTATGTTCTTCAATTTTGGATGTGCACAAATAGACATTTTAACTTGTACAAAGCTGAACAAGTAGACACATGTATCCTACGTGACATCATACATGACATCCTACATGGCAAATTTGCATTTTACGTGGTGTCCTATGTGTATTAGGTTTCATGTGTCTACTAACTACTTGTTCAACTTTATATAAGTTTAAGTGTTTACTTGTGCACACCCAAAGTTGGAGGATATAAATGTGAAATGAGGTCAAATTAAAGCACACGATTATGTATTATGACAATTATAATTAATAATTAAAAGTAAACACATGAAGAAGTTAACATCATTTTACTATATTTATAAAAAGAATATTTTGCTCTTGAATATTTTCCCCGAAAAGAGAAAATAAGGGTGAGAAGTTTAGGTAGTTAACCAACTAAAGTACTGAGCTATTAAAATTTTTCCATCAAATACCTCACATTTTTTAAAATAGGCATTTTAAGAAAAACATATTTAGCCTTTCAAAAGCTTGACTAAACACACTGTTATAATTTTTTATTATAAACAAATCATAGTAACTCAGTTAGTTGACTAACTAAATTTTTATGATATTAATGAGAACTCAATCCCCCACTTCATAATCTTCTCCCTATTTTCCCTTTCTCTAACAAAAACAAGAAAAAGAAGATGCATGACCCTTTAGTCTAATTATCTCAAAAATTATATTTATGATAACTAAAGTTCATTTTGCATCATTGGTTGGCAGCAATTCACCCGTATTCCACTATAGGTGAATCTACAATATTATAAGCGGGATCAATCGAATTTAATATCTTTAATTCTAATTTATCATAATTAAATTATAACTAACTAACCAACTATATATATATATCCTTTTACGTCGTTTCAACGGACTGTCTTTTGTCTTGCAAATCCCTTATTTTGTACTTCCCTATTCTTGAAGACCACTAGCACCTTGACTTTTCATTCTTTCTGCGGCACCTGTTTAGCTATATTCGTCTCATTTTCTTAGTCCCCATCAGGAAAGAAAGCTCTAGAGTTCAAGGCTTCCTTAATTGGTATTACTGGAAGAGGGGGTGACTTTCACCTGTCTACAAGGACAATTGGAATTGACGGTCCTAGTTCTGTTAGAGTAAGAGCTCTTGCTGGAATGCCTTCACCACCAGATATTGCATCAAGAGCTTCTATTGCATCAACTTTTATTGAACACTGTGCAATTTCGAAAAGAAGAAGCTTTGCCGTCGAGAGAAAAAAAAAGGCAATTACTTCACTTTATTCACCAGATATTGCATCAAAAGCTTCTATTGTATCAACTTTTATTGAACACTGTGCAATTTCGAAAAGAAGAAGCTTTGCCGTCGAGAGAAAAACAAGGGAATTACTTCACTTTATTCGAGCTAATCAGGCTTGATGCCGGGAATAGAAGAAGGTCTGATTAATCAATAGGCGAAGAAGCAATTTATTAGATTGATACTAATTTAACCTAACTTTTTTCAGGCTGTGAGACAGAGAGCCGAGAGTCAGGGATATGATTGGCCCAATTAGTTTAGTAAAGTTAGCCCACATGAAAATTTAGCATAAATGGGCCAATTGAATCCTTTACAATTTGAACATAACAAGATGACTACGAGATGTCTTTTAAATATTAAGTTGTTATATATTGAAATTTATATGCTTTAAGTAGTTTTAAATATATAAATTTTATTTCAAGAAATTTTGAGTTTCTATCTCTGAAATTACTGTCAAAGTTTATAAGTTTGAATCTTGAAATTTCAATTGTGCCACATAAATCGAGAAAGAGAGAGTATAAATTTTATTTTTTACCAACTTTAGACGGTATAATCATTGTATGATACATATATAATCAACATGTACACTCACTATAACAAAAACAACTTTTAGAGGCAATAAATATACACATTAACAAAGAATGCTAAAGTCTTTACCGACATTAGTTAAATGTCATTGGATCCAATGTAGCTATAGGCTTTAGGAACATTTACAAAGAGTGGTAATTGCCGCTCAATTAAGCTATTATCATAAATTAATTGCCGCTAAAGATAATTTTTGGTGTAATGACTTATTATGCACTTATATTGAGGATTTATCAAAGATGACTAAGCGGGCTAAATGTATTAATTGAAAATAATAAGATTCTGAAAAACAAGGTGAAATACACAAAATCCGCTTTTGAAACTAATATTTAATTTGTATCTGAAGTTTAATTATTTTTTTCATAAGTTATTCGCTTCGAAACTAACTTTAGATGTATGCGACTAAAATTGAAATTGCATATCTGACTTTTAATATTTTTGTCTGAAATATAGCCCTATGTAGGCCGAACATAAAATATATTTGCTTTAAGTTTGATATAACTTGCCAAAATAAAATTTAGATATTTTTGACAAGATATACAAATATCATGCAACCAAATGTCATATGATTAAATCGAATTGTATGAAGTCGTTATAGAGAAGGACCAAATAATTACCACTCGTATTCTCAGTGTTCTCACTTGGAAGAGAGTGATCCGTGCGGCCCATCTAAGGTTGGGCGGATTAATGTTCCAATCATTTTTTTGTTAAATATATTTGATCAGCTTAATTTAACTCTCTTTAAAGATTGGATTGATTTAAGTTAATACATATATAATTTAAATTGATTCATGAAAAAATTTATAAAAGAATTTTGAAAATTATTTTTGGGTGTGATGTACAACCATAATAAAGAAACAAAATTGATCAGTTTCATATACTAATTAGTCAAATAATAAGAAGAAAAAAAATAAAATTAAAACTTGATAAGAGCTTTATTAACTCCTACTTTAAGATAAAATTGTATGTGTTTATTCTATGGGTGGTCTTTAATTTTTGTTCCTTAAATGGATTGGTCGTTAGTCTCTATTTTTCAAACGGGTTTAAATCTTTTTTATTTTGGTTCTTCTCTTCTTTAAATGGGTTGATCATTAATCTTTGCCCTTTAAATAGATTGACCTTTAATTATTGTCCATAAGCAATTGTATTTATACTTAATGGGGTATAAATTCTTTAGAAACTGAAGTCATGCCCCGGCCTAACTTATGAAAAATTATGATATGAAAGTATATACCTATGTTCAACAAAAAATTATTTATTATAAGAGGCAAAAATTAAACATCAATACATAATAAGAAGAGAAGTGCAAATGACCCAAATTTTAACCCACTCAATTTCAATCCAACTCATCCATTTAACGCCCGTGGTAAATGTAAGCCCTCAAGGAGATAGCCCATTCCAAAAGGTCTGCAGATTAAGTTCACATCTCAGTGACTGTTACGTCTTAACAAGTCCCCGAAAAAATTTCACCCAAACCAGCAAACTCTTTGGTCTTGTGGCTTTTCCCTCAATAGCACTTTATTTGAATACAAAATTTTACTTATGGAAAATCAAAGAAAGTACGAAATTACTAGTACAGTTTACCTCAAACTGATTGAGAATGAGAAGTAAAGGTTGCAAGGGAAAAAATTGCTGTGTATTTATTCATGTAGTCTCAAGCCAAAAAAGGACAAGTAGCTACAAAAGAATAATGAACCCTAAACTAGGGAGGCAGCAGACTTCACATTAAATCAGAGGGCTTACTGGGAATACCATTTGCACCTCACAAGAATCGGATCAACTTGTTAAAAATAAAATGTACATGATAGAATTCACTAATAAACGGAAATCTACTATCTGCAGTGGAATAGGAAGGAGAGCTTCTCCTGCAAAACACAGAAAAACACCCCCGGAACGAGAACAATAAGAATCACCAGTGTGCTATTTGCCCCACTTTAGAGGCCTGCACAAAGAATATACCTCTTTAATCTAATGCTTAGCTTTCTTTATCGTGTTGTTAGCTCCACGTTAGAGAATATGTGTTAACAAAGTCAGGTTCTATAAGCCACCACCCTCCTGAGGCAAGCAACCCAAGATGCTCTTTACTTTTTCAGTTAGCTATCTATTCGATCCATCCTGCCTCCAAACCCTAAAACTGAAGGACCTCTGACTTTCAAACGCTTCGACCCACTCTCTATTCTGGGTGGTTCCCTCTTACTCTGCCCCAATTCAAACTGGAACCTATGATCTCTCTTGTGCTCATCTTGCTTACTCAATGCTTGTTCATAAGCAGCCCCTTTCTTCAACTTCATAGAGACTGGAACTGTACCACCTCTGACTGACTTGTCTCTGGGATGAAAGTCCAATGCTTCCTTAGATTGGCTTGAAATAGCAATGGACCTACGATTTGTATCATAAGTCAAGGAATGCTCTGGCAAACACAATGGCCCCAACCGTCCTGATTGATGTTTCTTTAATCTTTTAAAACTCTGCAAAGTACAGGCCAAAAATACTTATTAAGGCTGTTGATTTGCTCAAATAACAAGAAAAGGAACTTCAGTGCGGAAGGAAAAGGATATGAATTTACACTAACATTGGTCAATGAAATAAAATTCAAAACTGAAAGGATACTAATTTCTAAAAAGTAATTAGTTTCACTTTCTAACCAACAAATCACGTCAAGTTGAAGAAATTTGTAAGATACCAAAAAATTCCTTGAAGTAAAATAAAACTATTCCCATATTCCTCCCGAGCTGGATAAGAAAAGAGAAGGAAGTTCTAACGACAAACAATAAAACCCTAACATACAAGGACAGAAACGAAAATAAGAACTGTCCTTGCACTAATAGTAACAAAAGTATAAATTGTGGGCATATGGAAAAAAGAAAAGAGAAAAATAGAGCATTTAATCACATATTTTTCACCCCTTCTGCAAACTAATTGATTAATATTTGGATTTAACTAAAAAGCATCAATGACTCTATTAAACTCTACCTGGTGCTCATCGTTGATAGACATTGAATCATGTACACTTCTATGTTCTGCTCGAGGACGTCTCTTCACTCTGAAAATTTCTGTATCAGAATCATCACTGTCTTGATCTATAACAGTTCTACAATCCGTCCCATGAGCTACTTTCTGATGGACTTTTACACTGCTAGAACTTGATGAAATCTCCGATTTCTCACTCCCACAACTAAAAACATCGCCATGGAGCTTCATTGATGATCTAACCCCTAAGTTACAGTTAGCATTTTCCTGTACCTGCAGTTGAGAGCTGGATTAGCTTGAGATCAAATAAAGTACTGTATGTTTAAGGTGGAACTCAAAGAAAGTCGCATATATAAAATTACAGAAAGAAGACCACTTACATTAACACCAGTGGAAATATTATCTTTTGGCTCCATTGAAGAGTCAAGATCAGACACATAAGGAGCAGAAGCATTTGGTGCTTCCTCATTAATTGTTTGTTTAACTGAGTCCTCTGGCCATTCAAAATTGATTTCACAATATGGAACATAACCATCATCCTCGGCTTGTGGAAACATGTTTAAAAGAAGACAAAAGTCATCAGTTTTTCTATATTGCTGTTGAACTTCATGCAAAACCACCTTATCCTGCTCAAACTGTCTAGCTGCAGTTTCCATGTCCAATATATCTTCCCTTAGGCAAAGAGTTCTACTGTTGCCGCAAGGAAAATCAAGTGACCTAGGATCTGATGAACAACAACCAAAAAACCAATCATCAATTCCACAAGCATAGCCAATATAACTAGACAATAAAAAGGAAGAGAAGGTTCATTCTAAAATACCATGGCGAAGGCACACTGCATGTGCATAGCAGTTGCAGTTAAGATAAGCTACATAACAATCACGCTTGCATATGCTGCAAAGAATGGTACCATGTGTGAATAAAGATATGCCTGAAAATGCTTTTAACCTTGCGAGGCACCAACGAGCACGATGCTGAAACCGCATCAAATTCAAAAAAGAAACTTTGATGCTATGATGAGTGATCAAGTCTGCAGAGGAATAGTCAGGATCTTCCAGTTCTAAACTCGTACAGAGAAGCATTGCTTCTTTGCAGAGAAGTTCCTCATGGGGAAGTAAGGGCACCCTGTTCAGAAGTGCATAGCGACGGCTAGAAATTGAACCCATAGAAAACCAATCGCCAGTTGCAAAGTTAACCGCCTCACCACAATTAAAACCTGCATAGGAAGACATAAAATTTTAAAGTCCAAAAGTTTACATCCTTAAAAGGACCAGAACAATCAAAGCATAAATAGTGGAGGATTAAATAATTATTTGTTTGGGATGGGTCTGATTTGGCACACTTCATACACATGTTTCCTTGGACTAAAATCAGGAAAAACAGACCCTTTTTACTACGTTAAAGAAAGACAGACTCTTACCATGACTAAATCCTGCATGATATGCTCTAGGAAAAGTAACTACGAATTCACCGGGCTTTTGAACGGCTTTATACACAGGTACACCATGCTCTGACAAAATATTAGGAGGAAACAGTGTTGTCTTCCCCAAAAGCACATCAAATGCTCCATCCTCTCCATCAGCTGATAAGATATCATTGGTATACACATGCTCCCGGACAACCTTCTCGAAGTCAAGTGCTGCATGACCTGGAATACCGTACCACGTTTTTGCTGCCCCGCAGTGCTGATAATTGATACTACAAACGGACAAAAAGATGATCAGGCCCTGGAATGACAAGGACTAACATGGTTCAAATCAAAGAATGCATACCTGTATAAGTAGTGGTCTTCTACATGCCAAGCAAACATACTAAATAACATTCCAATATACAACATAGGTTCAGTAACTCCCTGAAAATTAACAATTATATCAATCAGAGACCGAGACACATTTTCTGTTTATTCATATTTTCAATGGAAGATGGGATAAGATTATCAATGTACCGGGATCGATTTTTCAAGGAGTCGCAGTACTGATTTAGGCAACCGAGAAAGTCCCTGAAAAAAGAAAGTAGAGAACATAATTAGAACTTGACAAGTAGTTATTCAAATCAATAAAGCCACCATTGACCTCTTTAGGACTACAGCTAAATGTTGACAGGAGGGGGAGAGTTGTGGTCTAGGAAAGTAAGCAGGAAATGAAATAGGTGATTCATTTTTTGCCTTGGGACCAGAAGGGGAGTAAAAGAAGAAATCTAAAAGAACAGAGAAGCAAACAAAGGAGGACTTAAGAGGTAGATATCTCAATAACATGGCAAGAGTCAATGTGCATCGTAATGGCACAAAAGTTGACAATTTCATATAACAATTTGATATGATGTTTAGAAAGGAAAAGGAAGGAAACAGTCAGAAAAACATGTTAATAGGAATCACACCTTCAAATTCCATTTGCTTTTTCCGAGCTGATCATTGGGAGAAGATGAAAACGCACTACCATCAACATCACAGGCATATTCCACACTATCAGTCTTTCCACAAGCTATTTCATGCCAAAATTCTTTTTCCAAGTATGTAGGAGGAAGGCATCCAGCACTATAATATCGACGAGAAAATACCTTGTTCGCCATTTTCTCGAAATCTCGAAATGAATAGTTCCTGAAAGATTACACAAGTCAAAAGTGAGTCATATAACTAACCAAACGGAGCGATTACTAATTACAAATAAAAACTAACCTTCCACTCATGAAAAAGGTGACCTTGTCATCTGTGTCCCATTCTGCTAGACGAAGTGGCTGTACCCTAGTAGTAAATTTAAAACCAACCTTCTCTTTCATCAAAACAACTCCAGCAGGAGCAGAAGCAGTTATAGGGGCAACAATCTTGCATATACCTGTTACATTTCAAGTATAGCATCAGCTTGAATCAGTCACACAATTAAGCTACCAGCAGCACCATAAATTGCCTATAGAAAAAAAAAACACAATCCAGAAAAATCGTATATATAATTTTACAGTCAGTAAATTGCAAGAACAGCTGTCATTACTGCTTTCTTTTTTTTGTAGAGCAACTCCAAATGAAAAAAGCTAACACATTCTAGATAGATGCAGAATGCAGAGTCATAGCAAAACCACTGAATTTGTTTGACGAACAAACCAAAATGATGAAGCCTTACCATATTTAGAAGCTTCAGGAGCTAACTTCTGGAGATAAACTAAAGGATCCTCAAATTCTTCTTTAGTTGGACAGTATACTGGACATTCTGGAATTTTATCAATCCAGTCCAGATTGGAAGTGTCAAACTTTGCTACCTTGTGCTTTGAGAAAATATCTTTTCCACTAAAAGAAGCCCCAGATCCTGGATATGAATCAGTATTAACCTGGATTCTAACACCACATGAAGCAGAAGATCGTAGGGCATCTCCTCCACTTCTACTCAGCATATTGCTGACACTAGAAAGATCATTCAAAGATTCTGTTTTCATTCGTTGAAGCCTCTTTCGCTTCAAAAATTCCAATTTAGCCTCCCTCGACATGCAGACTCTCCCTTCCACCTGCCACAGTGAAAATAAGCTCAATAGGTTGAACACGAAAACCAAACAGTATTAAAAACCCAAAATCATTGTTGCAGATAAATATAAGAAAGCTCATCTAGCTACATTATGGAATAATAGTTGTTATTCAGCAATAAGAAAAACAGGTCTTACAACAGGGCCAAACCAAAACATCCAGAAGATTTATCCGGAAATCAGAACAGACAGCCAATTGTTCGAAGCTTTAATATTGACTTGTAAAGTGCTAAACGTAATGAGACACAGGGAACCCACAACACAATGAGGAAAGAGTATGACCTTGACTGAAACATATGGTATTCAATTATTATTAACTCCAAGAAATTTTCATTCACAGAAACCAGCTGTCACAGGCCCTCAGGCCTCAGGCATGTAATTAGCGATCCCCTGTCCAACTGAAGCTTGCAATTACATTACCCAAGGGAGAGCGATTACGTGCATAGATACAAAACAATTATAGGCATATAATAAAGTCAGAGCACTAGTTACTAACCAAACAAATATTAAAAAGCTTACTCACTCAAAACTATTCCTACAATTTATGAAAAAGAGTTTAAGGTGTGAACACTACTAATTCCTGAAACAAAGAAAAAACAGGTGTAAACCCAAAGAAGAATAAAACTATATTAAGAAGATAGTTGACAAATTTAATTTGACAACTCAAAACAATTCAATTACGAACCAAAATCATAGGTTCAAAGAGATTTTTATAAATTTAGTCAACATTTTTTCTGCACCAGTAATAAAACGAGGGGAAAAGTATAGAAGACGAAGAAAGCATGAGCTACCGAAAACCAGACACTAACTGTACAAAGAATTAAGCCAACCCATAAGCAGATATCTATAAACGACCCATAATATAACTAGTAAGATCTGAAACAAACAGGAAAAAAATTCTCAGCAGCACAAAACTGAATTTGAGAATTTGTATTTTTCTCAGAAATAGGAAGAAATTTCGTGATAGCATCAAACAATTCAATCAGGAATTTATTGTGAACACTGAAACAAATCAGCTCAAAGTTTCCTTTAAAAACAGTTGATGTTCATTCAATTTTCTCTAAATTGATAACATGAACAAGTACTCATTACAATATGTGAAATTAGTTTAATATAAAGCAGCAGAAATCACTGGAAAAACATAATGCAAAGTAAGGAGGAGGAAAACTCCGTAAATTTATACTGGAATCTTTAGAATACTTGAGATCCAAACTTCCAAGCAAGGAACAAAAAATTACATTCAAAACTCAAAATGTTACAAAAATACAAAACACATCCAACTAATAACATACCATCTCATTACGAAGCTTTTCCCTACTCTTCTTCGTCTTTTCTCACTCTTCACAGAAAAATACAATACAAAAAAGGGCCAAAAACAACAATACAACCGTCAGTCAAGCCCTAGATCCTGATCTAGGACACAAGGAGCCAGAAAAACAGCCTTACGCTCGCCACATTCCCTTAGCACTGCACGAAACGAGTCAAACTCAGAGATCAGAGCGATTCCACCAACCGAGTGACTCAGTTAAGCGAAAACGAGAAGCAGTAATCAAACCGAACGAAAGACGAAACGTGAGTGCGTTAGAATTCTCCGGCGACTCTGTTCACCGGTAACCGGAAAAGTGGTTCGCCGGCGAGAGTATGAGGTTTCCCGGCAACTAGAGAGAGGGAAGAGAGAGAGAAAGAGAGGAAGGGGAACAGTAAATGGAAATCCAGAAGTATTGGCTTTTAGAAAACGGAAAAAGAGAAACTAAAGGAAAATTATAGTTTTTTATTTATAGAGCAAAAGCTGGAAATACATTTACTTTTTATTTTTTTCTTTGAAAATTATTAATTTAATGTAAAGATGGAAAATATAATATAAAATTGAATAAAATAAAAGCTACGAAGTGTGAAGGAAAGTGGTGGTTGGTTAGGTTCGTTCAACCAAATGCCAGCCGTCCTTAAAAACCCCCGTTTTTTGAACAGTTACTGACACGTGTTTTCCCATTAATACCCCTACTATTTTTTTCTTCTAAATTTTACATTGTTTGATGTATTTGAGTAGAGTGTATTTCGAAAATAATCTATCTACTTTTAATAGATAGTGATAAGATCTGCATACACACTATCATTTTCATACTCCACCTAGTGAAATTTCACTAGATGTGTTGTAGTTATGGTTGTTGTTGCCCTACTTTTATTTTTGGTCGGTCTTTAAAATAAATATCTCTATTTTTTTTGTTAATTCTTTAATTATAATTTTTCAAATATTATATTAAATATACAACGATTAAATATTATATTGATATATTTTATGTATCTTTTAATTTAAAAGAAGAAGATTTTAATTTCATAGCAAATTAAAATCATATAGGTAAAATTGAAAAGGATGAAGTACTATTTTTTCACAATTTTTGTAAAAGGAGGTAGACAAATTGAATTGAATTACTTCCATTTTGAGTTCTTTAAACTTCAAGTGTACTTCTAAATTAATTTTAGAAAGCAACATTTCCAAATTTCACCATTAAAAAGGATAATCAATACAGCTATAATAAAACAAAAGTTTGCATTCTAAAAGTAAAATAAAATTTTCACATTACACTTACCTATACGAAAAAATTTGAAATTTCATTTAAAAGAATTATATCAAAAAATCATAATTTAAGATTTTAATATACCAATAAAAATAAGAAATAACAATAAATTCAATAAAATGGAATCTAAATGCATGTTTACTTATTAAAATTCTACCGAGGCAAAGAGCTTGTGGTTGAGTTTTCTTTTAAAAAAAGTTTTATTAAATGAGTAATATTCCTATGTGCTATTTATTTATTTATTTTGTTACAATACTAAAAATGATTTTGAAATTTGAAAAAGAAAAGGGTAATTTTGGAATTAAGATTGAACGGCGAGGGAAAGAGGGAAGAAGCAGGGGAAAAGTACTCCCGTGTGCTACAGTACAGGGAAGAACTTTGTAGACTACTTCTCAATCACTGTATGGACGGTAGAGATTTATCCTTCCGCGTATGGATGTGAAATCAAAGGTCCGTGTGCATAACAGTTACCATATTGACACGTATTGGTGTTAGTTTAACCTACTTTTCTGTTGGTTAAACATGGACAACCATCAACAATGTGGTACAGTAGATGAGGCCAGATTCGGACTCACATGTTTATATTGAGATGTACGTGCATTCGTTAAATTCGTAAAAAAATCATGTATATATACGTATATTTATCTTGATAAACTGACAGAAATTAAATATAATTAATAGTGTTCTCATAGAAAACATGAAATGGTGCTTTGTGTACAAGCTGAAAGATCCACCCACGCGACCAGGATTCTATCCAAGGTAGTTTTCGCTTAATATTGGTGCACTTAAAATTTTCAAATTCTAGGTTCGCCTCTGGATGAGGGGTCGTTGAGATTTGGGTATAGAATTTTTTTTGATATAGAGTACTTATCTCAAACGGAGCTTTATGGCACGAATCCAGAATAATTAGACTCCAATGCGAGTATCAGATACCGGAGGGAAAACCCAAAAAAAAGTGATACGTAGACAAACTTAAATGACATTACCCTCCCTGCCAAGTCCTTCTTTAAAGCGTTGGGTAAGGGGTAAATATGTCATTTAAGTTGTATATTGAGAAAAGGCAAGTGGGGAGTTGTATAACGTGGGCGTAGGTTTCTTATTGAGAAGAGAAACGTGGACCAATGAGGAGAGAGTAAGAACACGTGGCATGATGATGACGTGTCATGAAAACAGTGTGCTTTTGCTTTCTGAAATAATTATATTATAAGAAAGAAATTGCCAGAACGGAAATAGTTTGGCTGTTACATACAAGTATCATGTTCCCTTGTGATCAGTTCCGTCACGGGAGATGAGTAAACATTTTCTATCTTCAAAGATAAATTTTTTTTTTTTTTTTTAATTTAGTATTACTAATAAATACAAATTTATATAATCATATGAATATTATGATATAATATTTAAAACATTATTAATTTTGAGAATCTAATAATTATAACAATGTTATGACTAGAATTTAAAGTTTGTTGATTTTTGAACTTGTGAACGGATTTACGAAGTCAGATTTTTAAAAATTCAACTTATAGTAAATATATATTTAAATGAATTTTACACATCTACTCACTGCAATTTTTCAGAAAAATAATGTCAATGACATTCTGGGACAAGGGTTTGAGGCATCGAGGTTTAAGATAAAAGATTAGCTAGTAGTTGAGCATTTTCATCCTCTTTCTCAAAGTTCAATACTTCATCCGTTTTAAAAAGAACGATTTAATTTGATTTGACACATTGTTTAAGAAAATTAAGAAGATATTTTAATTTTGTGATCCTAAATAGAAAATATGTAAAAAGTATGAAAATGACATTTAATATTATGGCCTTAAATATATCATATGAAAGCTAAAATTAAAATGTTATAATCATTTTTTTTAATCAGAGGAAAACGTAGTAGTAGCTCATATTATTTGCTTCAAATTATGATATTTTAAAAATTACAAACTTTACAAGAATATCTTATGTTCAAAATTTGGATATAAAAAAAATCATTGATAGAAAAAGTTTCTACTCAAATAAAAGCGTGAATCTAAAATAATCGAAATCTAATACAAATATAAAATATAGAATAAGAAAAAGATAAGTAATAGATAGGTAATGTGGAATTTTTTTATATTTTGGTTACGCGGAAGTTGGTTGGAAGAGACTAATGATTAGAATTCACACAGCACACAGAAACAGTCAGCGAAAACGAAAACTTCAAGGACAAGAGAGAAATGGTCTTCGCTTCGCTTCGCTTGGCGGCGGCTCATCCTTGACATTTGGACTCTTCTTAAATGTACCAACCGTCAACTGGTCTACGGCTTTTTGAATCGGCTACGTACGCTACTTTTATTATCCAGCTGGGCTTAAGCTGAGCCGAGCTTGTGGTTCCCATGACTATTTAATCACATGCTATTACTGTATGCTATAAGCGTAGAATTATAGGTAAGTTTTTTTTTATTTACGGCTAAAGTACTCGCATCACAATAATTAATATATTCAATGTAATTTCATAAGTGAAGTATGAAGATAATATAAATAATGTGATCTGAGTCGTATCTTGTGCATGTAAAGAAGCAAGCTATACTACTCAATTGTGTCTCGGAAAAAATAATATAAGTAATGTGATCTGAGTCGTTATATGTATTTTTTAAAATAGGTGTTTTGGTAGAAAAAGATTAGTTTGATAACAAATGAAATATTGACTTAATTATGATTTGTTAATTGCTTTTTATATTGTGGATCATAAAAACGTCAATGTTTTTGAAGTGTATTGTACTTTACTTAATATTTTTAAATTGTATATTTTATATGGAATTAAATCATTTCATGCAAGATGTAAGAGAAAGGGAAGTAAAAGATTGCATGAGCAATTTCAGTAACTCCTACCATTTAATTATAGAATAAAATGATCATGGAAGATGAGAAAATGATTTCAATACCTTAAATCTTGTCGTACAACATTATATATGATGCCTCAATTAGACAAAAATGATCATGACCAAATTAGAGAAAATGAAACATATAATGGAAAAAAATGACCAGAATATTTTAGTTGACAAAAGTGACTTGTCACAATTAATTTGGTTAACTTCGATCATATAAAAATCTCTCCATATAAAAATGAACATAAATATTCTGGGATGAATTATCAAACGCATTAACATAGTCATTTTCACAAATACATATATAAAGTCCCCATATTATCATTCCCTTTCTAGCACCCCTCCTCTTATGGACAAAAGTAACAAGAATTTACTTCCATTTTCTAGTTTCTCACTTGGTATTTGGTAATTATTTGAGAATCACTATTGATCTCGATTTTTATTACGTAAGGCACATTAAAGAAGAAGTCTTTCCTTTCAAATTTTCTATTTGCATATTTTAAAATTTGAATTCAACATTTTTTATTAAAGATATAAAAATCATAGCTATCCAACCATAACTCTTAACATTCAACATTAACTCAGTCCAGCCTACAATCTAGTCTAGATTTGCTATGAACAAATAAGATAATGAAATTGAAGTGCTAGGAATTATAGAGATTGAGTGATTTTTATTAATTCTTTGTTTACAATAATAATATATTCAGTGTAATTCTATAAGTTGGATATGAGGATGGTGGTATATACACAATCTCACTCCTACGTTATGCAGGTAAAAAAAGTTATTTTTGATAGAACATTGATTCAAGTAAAGCTTACCAACATATTATATTAAAATGAAATACAATGGTGAAAAAGTCATGCTAAAAATAGAGTAGAGAGGACAATAACAACAATATATAATTGAATAACCAAGAAAAGGACATAACATTTATATAATTATAATAATAGAAATGATAGATAAAATAGTATTAGAGTAATTATTATAACAAAATACCGATTAGAAAAATCTAAATAATACTCGACTACCTACTATCTTTCTACCATATTAATCTTTGACCTCCATACACAAAATCAAATATCATATACTTAAAGGGGTGTCGACGGACGACGTACACTCCTTCGTCGGAAATTTGCAATATATATATTTATCACATATTGACATTTTTTTACTTCTAGGGGTTCGACACCCTTTAGTTGAAATTCTAATTCTGCATTATCCTTAATAACTACAAATATGTTATTTTTGATCCAATCACATCTTCTCAATACTTCTTAATTCTTTTATTTAGTTATATATAAAAGAGATGTTAGGTTATTAATTATGATAGTAATATCTATGAGTTGTTCACACTAACCAATCTACTCCTACATTTAATAAGGAATTATTTTGACCCACAAAAGCTTTTGCTTTCTTCCTCACAAAGTGATTAAAAACTAAGTCAACTAAAACAAAAGTTAACAAATGTACTTATCTATAAGGATTAAAGTCAACCAAAAAAAGAAAGAAATATAAATCTCTAAATACACTCTTGTTATACTCTTTGCAACAAATGACAAAATACCCCTTTTCATAATTGAAGTAACTAGTTATAACTACCTATCAACTAAAAAAATAAAAAAAGGACCACTTGATCCTACCCACCCCACAACAACATAATTCACTCAACTAACTTCAAAAGAATTTGATTGGCTAAATGTCTAATCGTATTATCACTTTTTACTGTAAGGAAGGGTATTTTTGGAAATAAAAGATTACAAGTGGCGCCTCATCCTTTTGACAACGACATAAAAAAGCCTGATTAATGATAAGACCAGATGTACGGGTCAAGTACTCTGATTAGAAATTTTAAGGAAAAGACGAAATAGCCTTGATGGATTTATGATAATTACTTCCTCCGTTCTATATTAGTTGATCACTTTTTATTTTGCATGATACTTATAAAATCATAAATAGGAAGATAATTTTATTAATTCACCTTTTAAAAGACTTTTTGGAAATTTTACAAACTAACGTGAACACTTTAAAAAGAATTAATTATGAGGGTACTTTAGGAAAAATTTAATTAATGTGTTTTTGATTCAGTAAAGTGAACGATTAATATTAGATAATTATTTTTAATATAACAATTAACTAATATGAGACGAAGGAAGTACGTAGCCCCGTGAGCTTTTTCCTGAGGTTAGTTAATTGTTTTGTGGGGATATGTAGGGGACACACTACATAGGACCAAACCTTGCTTTGTGAAAGAGTTGGAATCCTATGTGATTTGAACTATATTTTCTTATCCTTATATTGTAGGACCATTGTCTTTGAGGGGACAATTCTGAATCCAACAGTTGATAAAATATGAAATTAAATTTTGTGAAATATAAATTAAATAGTGGAGGATAAAATAACATCATTTTTTATATTAAGTTGTTAAGAAGTGAATCTTGAATCTAATTCAATCTCAAAAGTTAGCTGATAATGAAGGAGAATTGTCCAAGATTATTATAAGGAGACCACATGTCTTTCTTTTTTCATCTGATTGCGATATAAGGCTCTTCAACACAAATAGATTCGATATATGAGATGAGATGAGTTGAGATGTTGTATAAATTGACTAGATGTTATTTTGTTAAAATACTTAAATCATTAAAGAAAACACACTTTTAATTGCTTATTTATTATCTTAACAGTCGTCTCACGTTAATTCTTTTTCTTTTTTCTATTTTTCATGTGCAGATTCTTTTTTCATAATAGGTAGGGTGAGACTTGAACTCACGACCCTCTCTGATACCACATGATTATTCAATCTAAAACTTTAAAGCCGATAGAGATAACACGTTTTCATTTATTTAACTATATATTATCTTGCCACAATATTTTAGGATTTAAATTAAGTTCATCGAAAATTAGAAGTATCTGATTGATTAATCATGCATGCAAATTGATTCAAATCTATTGGTTGTCACATTGCATTGGACCATTTATCTCACCATCATCATATGGAGTTGATTGATCCCATATTCCCAATGTGACAAAGATATGAGAGCTCAGGAGCATATGTACCTAGTTCAAGATTCCCTTCCCACCCCCTTTTTACATCAAACAAATGTATATATGCTAACTACACAATTGTTTTTTATCACCATGAGTTTGGCTTTGGATTGGCAGCCAAATACAACTCTGGAATTTATTCTTCTTTTTATAAAAGTTTTAAAGAAGAGCCAACCATGTAGTCTATTGTTGTGTGTGGAAAATTTTAAAAGAAAAAAGCAACATATGCTTATGGGAGATTTCTTAGTTGCTGCCATATATAGTTAGAGATGTATCCATATTCTCACTTTTTTAAAAATAAAAAAAAACCTTCAGTTGCATTTTAGTATTTCACACACATGTTTAGTAATCAAGCATTTGGACAAGCATCAATCTTAACATAATCAAGACACAATTTGTTGATAGTTTTGTTGGCCTCATGAAAAGAATTAGGAATCTTTGCAAATTTAAGCCCCCGCTAATTATTTTTATTTTTCATCAACTACCAAAACCCCCCTTATTTAGTGTAATTTGTGGGGGTTGTTGCTAACCTCCACTTTGAAACCCCCACAATTAAGGCGTTTTTTTGTAGTGACATATTTATCAAAGTTATACTTTGTTATTCCTTTAGCTTTCATTAGTTGGCATACACTTTTTTTCTTCATACATGTATGATATTAGGTGGAAGATTATTATTATTATATATATATATATCAATACTTGAAAACATAATGGAATTGAATATGTTATATTAGGTAATTATTTGCAATTTATCTCAAATAACATATTGAATTGCATTAATAGTGTAAAATTATGTACACTTTCAATGTATATAGCTTAAGTTTATTCTAAAGAATTTTAGAATTGCTCAAATATATGTAGTACCAAATTAGGTTCTTTGACTTTTATGTTTTAAATGAACTATTATTTTGAAACAGAGAGATAAATACAAAAAGATTTCACTCGACTTGGCAACATTTACACCCACCTATATTGTTGGATCTCCAAAATGGTCAACAACTTATGGAGATAGTCCAACAACACACACACAAATATTTGTATATGGAGATAGTTTCATCCCTTATTATGAAACACTGCGATTGTTTGTGTATTTACGAAATGTAGTAATAGTTTGTTTTAAACCTTAGTGGAATACACTAAATCCACACGCAAGTGAAATACATTATATTTTCAATATATGACACTTATGTTTTATCAAAGTATACGCATATCATCACCAAAAACCACCTCAACCATCACTAGAAATCACTTGTATGACATTATAATTTATAAATACACATGTATTTTAAGCTTGAAATAATAAGGAGATGTGTATTGGGTGTATTTGATACTAAACTCAAGCTCTGGCTATGTAATATCATAATTTTCTTAAAGGTATCATTATTTTAGATAAACATAAAAAAGTGATGTATGTTGTGTCGCGTAATTTTTCTATTTTCTATAAGAAATTGACCATGTCTTAAACTGTTAATGCCTTTATTTATTTTTTTCACTACCAATTATCTTAGTGCTTTTGATCCAAGAAAAGTGGCTTCCAAACTCTGAAAAATAGAAAAAGAAAATGTATACTTGGATCATTAATTATAATCACATGGAGAAAAATATTGACAGGGATGTTTAAGATTCCAATTTAGGGATTATGTAATTGACAAGTGGGGGCTATTATTAACTAGTACTGCCAATAGGGTTCTACATTATCAAGTGAATAAAATATTTATTGTCATCCCTTACCATCAACTGAATATTTGTAACTATAAATTTTAAATTCGAATTTTAAGAACGAAAAATATCCTAGCAGGAATCGAAATGTATTTTTTCTTAATAGGTCCTACACACATGAATTTAAACTAGTTCGAGTCTTAAAAAATGAATATTTAAGACTCGTAATATTCCAAATCACTTGTTTCAACCAATACTATGATGTTTCCTTTAAATTCTAAAGTATCACCAAATCACTATTTTATACAAAAATAAAATAAAATGTTAGCTTAAAATTGCAGGAGAGTGAAAAAAAAATTTGTGTGTGTGGGGGGAGGGGGTGGGGTGGGGGTGTTGAGGATCACTTTAATTAGGGGCAAAGTGACCACAATAGGTAAGAATATTTGTAAGAAAGCACTATAGAAAATAAGTTAGTCTTAAAAAAAAATGCTTTAAAATATATGATTAGTACCCTTCGTACCAAAAAGGAAAAAAAACTAGATTTTGAATTTGTGTTTTTTACATATGAATATCCACATCTAATACATTGAAAAATATGTTCAGATTTATTCTCTAAGTATTAGTTCGAAGAAAATATTGACATTCATTCGTCAAGAGTTAATATGTCATAATACCATATAAATAAATCCTTATTTCTATTCTAGTCGTTACTAATTTATGACTATTATGTAGTCATTATACTACTCTTTATTACCATTATCTTTTTTTGAGATATGTGAGAGATTGCTAGAAAAATAATTCTCATATCTCAAAAATAAGTTATAACATATTCTTTATCATTTACTAACCATGATTAACAACACTTTTATTAGTCATTATAATTAAGTTAACTCATCAGATAAGGAGAGTATTTTTCAAGATCATATAAGTAAATCAATTATCCATTCAGTATAGATGGAGAATCTAAAACCTCCTACATGCTCACGCCTGCCAAGTGAAACATGAACAATATAATATAAAGATTTAACATCGAATGATTTAAAAATTAAAATCAAAATTAATCTAACTAA
Organism: Solanum appendiculatum; assembly: GCA_018342035.1. Taxonomy (NCBI): domain Eukaryota; kingdom Viridiplantae; phylum Streptophyta; class Magnoliopsida; order Solanales; family Solanaceae; genus Solanum; species Solanum appendiculatum. Next base: position 475,031 of record JAGDQO010000631.1, on the reverse strand, counting down.
CTCAATTTTGAGCATAACTTTACCTGAAAAATTAACTGATGAGGTGAAAATTATCCAAAAACTATAGAATATAAGTAAATCAAGTACTTCATCCACTACCTATATGGGAATATAACATTAAAATTAGCTAGGGAATATCTTTAGTATAGCTGGAATTACCAACAAGATGTTGTTTACAAAGAACAAAATCTGCAACTCCAACTCAATATTTTTCTATATAATAATTCTCTCTTTGTTGGAATACTTTCTGTCACATTCTTAGTGGCTGATTTCTCAAGGAATCTTCACATATATCACCACCATTAAGGCAAAACCTTTTTAAAACTATTCAATCATGAAGCCTTGTCATAACTATCCATACCTACCATTTTATCCACATTTAAATAAAGTTGATATGATATATAATATTCTAAAGTGTAAATTATCTCACACTCAAGGCTGTGGCTTAATCGTTAATGAAGTAAGTTTTGAATCACAAGATAAAAATACTAGATAGTTTGTTTTCAGCTATCTTAACTTTGTTAGTTGATAGATCTGACATATATTTCGTAAAATTAATCAAAGTGCGTGCAAACTAATTTTAACATCACAATTATAAAAAGTATGTATATAAGTTATCCCATTATCTAATCAACACCTCCACCAATCACCCTACTACTACAACACAAACATTAATTTGGGTATATTTATTAATGGTAGGTGTTACAAATATTCAAAATCTCACCTTCAAGGGTGTGACTTAGTCGTCAATGAAGTAAATTATGAATCACAAGATAAATACAGTAAATAATTTGTTTTCATTTGTCTTAACCTTGATAGATGTGATATATATTTCGTGAAATTAATTGAGGTGCGTGTAAGTTGATATGGATATCACAATTATAAAATAAGTATATATATAAAATTATCCCATTATCCAATCAACACCTCCACCAATCACCTTACTACTACAACACAAACTTTAATTTGGGAATATTTATTGATGGTAGGTGTTATAATTATATTCAAAACTAGTTCATCACCTTTTGTCATTGATTTAACTATTTCTAGAACAAATCTTTATCCAATTATATTTCACCATTTAGACGTTTAATTATGGTTAACCAATCACAACTTTTTGAATCTTATCTGGAAAGTAAAAGTTCGGTGAGCCTAAACCATCATTTCTTGTTAGAGTTACTCGAGTCTTTATCAATGTTATTTATAATCAAAATATAGACTATATATAGTAGCAGTGATTTTGACAATAGCATTAAGAAATTAACTTCCCTAATTGTAGGAAACATTTTTGGGGTCGTTTGGACAGGAATAAATTATCCTGAGATTAATCTTATAATCTCACGTTTAATATAGGATTAATAATACCAAAAAATTGATAGAAAATTTATAATCTCACGTTCAATATAGGATTAATAATACCAAAAAATTGATATAAAATTTATACCGATCTTAGCTAATACCCCTAAGTTTTTTTTTGTTCAACAATACCCCTAACCAAATAATAGATACATATAAGTAAAAATCTGGTTGAGTATCCAAATCCCGATTAGAAAATGATCCTATAATTAGGGTCCACAGTTTGGTTTAACATAATGTGAATTGAAGTGGCAATTTCATAGCTAAAGACAGTGACAGAGCAAAGATTTTCTCTAGGGAAATCAAACAAAAAATATAAAGAAGTAAATATATGAAGAAATCAAAAGAATTCAATATCGATCTAGTATATATACATAAAAAAAATTGATCATATACATAAATATTTTTTTTCCACCAAAGAGGATTTGGATGAATCTTTTGCTTCCTACCAGGCTCTGCCCCAACTAAAGAAGGAAATTATGATTCTATGAAAAGAACAAAAAGGTTAATTGAATATTGGATACTAGAAGATAAGCAACATGGAATAACAAAAAAATTTAGGTCATGGAATATAGAAGTTTCCTTTCTCGATCGTATCTTTCTTGTGGTCCAAAAATTCATTGAATATATATATATATATATATATATATATAAGTATTTTGAGCTATTTTTAAAATTTTATTACTATTTATTATGTGTAATGAAAAGTTAAATACATATTGTTTTTGCACTAAAACTTCTCGATTTGGAACAAAACTTAACCATAATTATTAACCTTCAAAAATAAAATATGTTTGATAGGAAATTTTGTGTGGAAGGACTCTCACTCAACGAATCAATGATAGACCACTCCAACAAAACTCATCAAATAACTCAAGATTTTACAACGATAAGTAAATAAATAAAGTGTGAGGGTAGACTTGAAAAAGTAAAAGGATCGATGTAGTTCAAATCACAAAAGAGAATATAGTAAAATATACAAAGAAAAGAACTCTCCATATTGCTTATTGTACTATATATTATATTCTTTTGGTCAAGTACAACAAGAAAAATTATATATAGAATTTTCAATTAGTTAATTCAACTCATTTCTTCTTTGGTCCAATATCATATGAAAAAAAGATTTTGATGGGATTGTGAGAAGTTGATTTTTATTTTTTCAAAAAATAAAAATTGGAAGAATCAGAGGTATATATATGAATGCAACAGAGAAATAATAATAATTCCATATATATATATATATATATAGTGCTATATCTGTTAGCAGCAACATGACACATTTGTTCTTATCTTTGAACACACAAGGGACAATATTTGAAGAAAAAAAGGTGCCTAATAAATGGGACCAATGGCTCTTGTGCCCACAACACATGTGATATCACATATGTGTTCTCCAATTTTCTTTATGTTATTGTCTTTATACATACTAGTTTAAAATTGCCTCCATAAAGTTTGATTTGCTATTGGATACTATATATATTAATTAGATCACAAGATCATAAGCTATACAATAAATTTATGAACTCAATAAATTTGATGGGGATGTTATGTTTGTGGATGCTAGTTTATAAATGTGGTGCGTATGATACTGAAAAGGAGCATAGTTTCATGCATGAAAGAAGAGATTATTTGTGAAGCATTTGAAAGTTTATGAGTTTCTTTGAAGATGTATATATGTTGTAATACATATTCCTAAATCTTGAAGTATGATAACTTTTAATAATTTAGTCAAATTTTATGTTTTATTGTCACATATTCTTTTCCCTAATTGGATTATAACTGATGTTATTGAATCATTGAACTCTCTTAAGACCGTTTATACATTTCTATAACAAGATTGTTGTAAAAAAAATCCAATAAACTTGATGGAGGTAATAAAATAGTACTCTACAAATTTTGAACTCATAGAATTTGAATTTGAAATTCTAAATTCCTAGTATCTGATTATATACAAAGATATAAAGTTCTTCTTTTATACCATTCCACAATGAACCACATCAAAGATTCCCTTTTGTTGTTAATTTAAGAAATATGATTTCCAAACGAAATATTTATAGCTCATTTGATTGACTGTCTAAATTTTTATCTTATTTATCTCGTTCAATTTCTCCACTTTATAATTCCCTTCGTCATTTCTCTCTTCCTGGCCCCTAATTTCACATAGTAATGATACAAACTAGAAACTTCGTAAGTTCTAAAATCACAACAAAAGTAGTAGACACGTATTTTCTTTATCCTTTTACCAAAAATTGTCAAACTTTTGACTTTACTTTACTTCCACACATTTACAAAATTCTTCTTTCACATTCATAAACTTTAAAAAAAAACATGTGTTCGAAAATAAAATTAAAAAAGAGAAAAATAATAGTCCTACTAAATAAGTTTTGACTAATTTTCAAACCTTAGATTAATGTTGATATCAGCAATCACACGCAAAGAAAATTGAGTGTATGACCAAAACTCTTTTATATGACCAAAATTAACTCTTTCTTTTGTCTCCTTCTTTTATTAATTTTTAAAAAATTTAATAATACATAAAATCATTAAATAGGAGTAAAGATTCATTGAGAAGCCAAGATGTATTCTTTTATTTCATTTTTGACTTCTAATGGTAATTTAGTACACAAAAACACTCTTAATTAATATTTTTTCGAAATTTATAAAAGAGAAACACAACAGATAATTTTTTTTTGGGATAGAATATAATTGTTTGAAAATCGTCGGCTATTTTGACGTGAGATAGGGATAAATTACCTATCCAATTGACTTGAACATTCCAACCACTTTCATAGTTTTAGTGAATTGGTCTGGATTATTGGTACTATCACTTTTTTAATATTAATAATAGTAATTAGAATTTGTATATGACAAAAGCATGTTTCCATTTATTCTTATTTTTGAGTGATTCTTCACTGCCTTACAATTGGTAGACAACAAAATGAGATGTGTCAACATACACCTAGTTGGATTAATTAAGCCAACTTTTGTGGAATTGAAAAGCCTACACTAATTAATTAAATAATTTTATCTCTTACGTCTAAGGTTCCAGAAAGGGTCACTGTTCCTTTTGCAGCAAATGAGAAAGGAATTAATATTTCAGGCTTTTTATAGAACATATTCCCCAAGTTTAATTTATAAGAATATGACTTACTCCCTCCGTTCCATATTAGTTGGTCATTTTATTAAAAATAATTATCCCATATTAGTTGATCACCTTTCTAAATTAAGAAAGAATTAATTAAATTTTTTTCTATGTTACCGGTCTTACAATTAATTCTTTTTGAAACTGTTCATATTTGTTTGAAAAATTTCAAAGAAGTTTTTTAAGGAGTGAATTAGTAAAATAATTTTCTTATTTATGATTTCTTAATATGCGTGTAAAAAGGAAAGTGATGGAAAATATTTTATTTATAAACTCAAAAGTTCTTGAATCTTACTTCAAGTTCTATTTATTCTGTACATTTTTGTATTTTATGTATATTTCTATGTTTTTGTCTGTATATTAAAAACTAACTTGTAACATCCCTATTTATAGAAGTAAAAATCAAATTAAACTAAGACTAGGAAACTATAAAACTAACAAATCATAATTAAACATAAATAAGTAAATATCATAAATAACAAATCCTAAACAATTTATGATTCCTACTCCAACTTTGAATTATTATTTCCAACATTCTCCCGTAATTCAAAGTTGTATACTCTTGCCTTTTTCTTCTTGTCCTTGTTGTTGTACTGAAAAACACTTCTCTTCGATCTTCAGTTTCATTCTTGTTATTGTTATTGTATTGGAGAACTTCTCTTCAATCTTTAATTTTTGGAGTACTTCTCTTCAATCTTCAATTATTAGAGTTGTTCTCTTCAATTCTCGTTTTTTTCCTTGGTTGTGTCGGAGCACTTTCTCTCTAACTCACAATATTTTTTTTCTTGGTTGTGTTGGAGCACTTCTCTCCAACTTCCAAGTGTTAGAGCACTTTCTCTCTAACTCACGGTATTTTTTTTCTTGATTGTGTTGGTGCACTTTCTCTCCAACTCACGATATTTTTTCTCTTGGTTGTGTTGGAGCACTTCTCTCCAACTTCCAAGGTTGATGCCTTTCCCACCAACGCTTTTTTGTTTTTGGTTTTTTTTGTTTTTGGTGTTGGAGCACTTCTCTCCAACTTACGATATTTTTTCTCTTGGTTGTATTGGAGCACTTCTTTCCAACTTCAAGGTTGACGCCCTTCCCACCAACGCTTTTTTTTTCTTCTTTTTTTTGGTGTTGGAGCACTTCTCTCCAACTTACTGTCACGACCCAAAATTGGGTGTGATGGCACTTGTCCTATCCCACTAGGAAAAGTCAGCCTAAAACCCAACAATCGGGAATAACAGAAATAAAGAAGAGAAATAACCAAGCAGAAGTCTTTCAACTTAAACAAAACCAACTCAAGACTAGTTGTCACATGTGCAAGCTGCTAATACATAGGTTAAATAGATAAGTACAAGTCTCAATATCTTTGTGTCTCAAATAGAATAAAGTATAGAAAAAGGATTTAAAGGGATCGCTGACATCGAACAACTACCTCTCAAGTATCCACAGAAGCCTCGAAGAAAGAAGAGAGATCAGAATCACGGTCCGGGCTCGCAACCTACACAGGTGTAGAAGCAAGGGTGAGTACCAAAAACATGGTACTCAGCAAGTCAACCAATAAAACAAGGTCAACCTAACTAAACTCACGAACCCCTTCCTTCCAACCGAACCTCCACAACTACAACCTGCACAGAAATCAGCCCAACCGAGTCTACACAGTTTATATCGCACATGGATCATCAACAATCTACAAATATCAACAATAGAACAATAATCATCGAATACATCAAATACAGTGTCACGGTACAAAAATACAACCCCACAAGGTCAAGAAAAGGACAATGAAATGCAATGCAATGATAAGTAGCATGATGCATCTCTGTCCTACGATACACATACGCTGAATCTCAGACCGGAACCCATGGGGGCTACACATGGGCCATGTATCTGCCAGAACCATTTTCCATCGGCATAATCATCAATCGCCGGAACCATTTCCTATCGGCATAATCATCACTCGCCGGAATCATTTTCCATCGGTATAATCATCACTTGCCGGAACCATTTTCCATCGGCATAATCATCAAAGTGTCTCATCATAGTGTTTCAGAACCAATGCACATAAGCATGTTCACACAAATAATGAGAAAACGATAGTGTTCACAATCACAACGCAATTCATATCAATCCAAATCACGTCACACTATCAATAATATATCAACATAATCAATTACATCATTTACAACAGGATCAATTGCCTAGTCTCCGATTCACTACTCCTTTCATCATAAGTAGGATTAATCACTAAGAAAGAGTTCAAGTCTAATCCAATAGTTCAAAATGAGCAAAAGACATATTCATCATTTTCACGATTTCATCAAGGCTTTCATAGCACTTTTCCAATCACAACACAACACACAAGATCACCACAACTCCACTTAGTTCACAACATTAGCACATAAGCCTTTTTATTACCCCATCGATCAAATTAGATTGATTTCATACAAGATTTCATCTCATTCTTCAATCCCATTACTCCCCAACTCAATCAAGGAAGAAATTCAGAATTTAACAAGGTTCACAAAATTCTAAAGGTCCACTTTGCCTTAATCAAAACACACTCAATCCACAACAAGAGATTTTCCTTTCCAAGAGCAATCCAAAGCACCACAATCTACTCAAAATATGAACCATAATCACAATCCGGAGCTAACAATGCCAAGAACACGAAATTCGGAAAGAAGAGGTAAAACAACCTAAAACTCCGATTTCGAAAACGAAATTTGAATACATAATTTCTTACATGAAAAGGTCCCTCAAGGCATTAGCAACCCAATAGAGAAAACCATTTGGAAAACAGGGTTCAAATCAGTCCACAATCCTGACTTTATCACAAAAAAAATCGGAGTTCAATCAAAACCCCCAAAAATTCCATTTTAAAAACCCAATTTCCAAATTAAAATCATGTTTAAATCAATGGGTAACCAAGGCCAAGGGTTAAAATCACGTATCCACACTGATTCACAAGAAAAACCTCTTTAAAAATCACCCCACCAAGCTTCAAAATGGTGAAAATGGGACATTTTTCAATTTTTACATTGTTTCAGGCATTAATGAACTCCACGAACGCGGACACTACCTCTGCGAACACGGAGAACAACTCCCCAACCCTCCGTGAACGCGGAGGTCACAAGCCCCATCCTCCGCGACCGCGGCCCCACTCTGCGAATGTAGAGGCGACTAGCCTCACCCTCCACGAACGCGGGCAACAACCCTCCGCGAACATGGAGGCCAAAACGACTGGCACTAGATAACAACAAAAATCAGCAATTTCAACAAGTCTCCGAAAGGACCCTCGGGATTCATTCGGAACCCCGTGCACACAAACCAAATATGCCACCCAACTAAATTCGACGTCCCGAACTCAATGGAACTGTCGGAATTTGGATTCGAGGTCTCCTTAACCCGGCACCCGATAAAGCACAACGAAACTAACTTAAGTTTCAAAAACTCAAAACAAATTCGGGACCTCTATAAAATCGACCAAGGCCACCCATAGAGCTAAAATCATCCCCCGAATCCAACGGAGTCGTCGTATCCATATCTAAGCATCCGATCTCCGAATGTTGACCAAAGTCAACCCTATGATCAAAATTTCAATATTTTCCACCTTAAGACCTTAAATCCACGATACACCCCCAAATCTGATTCCGTCAACTCTCCTAGACCAAATTCCACATTTCGGAACTGATGGAATCGATGAAATTTCCATCCGAGTTTCGAAACTTCGAAAGATCTCAAAAAACTACATTTTGGCCACTTAAGCCTTTAGCATTCAAGATTTTCCAAAAAAACACAACTTAACAAGAATTTTCGCAAAACTAACATCGGATAGCAGCCAAACATGACTCGGGGCAACTTCGGGAGGGGTAAAATGGTCATATGATAAAAATAACCAAAATTGACCTTCAGGGTCATTACACTTACGATATTTTTTCTCTTGGTTGTATTGGAACACTTCTATCCAACTTCCAAAGTTGAGTTGATGCCCTTCCCACCAACGCCTTTTCTTTTTGTTTTGTTTTTTTTTTTTTTTTTTTGGTGTTGGAGCACTCTTTCTCCAACTCTCGTTGATGCCCTTCCCATCAACTTATTTTCTTTTTGTGTTTTTTTTTTGCTTTCTCTAACTTTTAATTTAGAGAGGAGTTTCTTCCTCTTGTGCTTGGTTGCACATTCCTCCTAGCATGTTTTTCATACATATATCATTCGTCCGACGTTTGTCGACATAATCATTGGCCAGACGGGCGGCATATATTGGTCATAGCTGCCCGCCAGCAGCGGAAACTCTCTGATTCTCTACCAAGATCGTGGAAGACCTGATATCAATTTGAAGGAAAATATTTTTCTGTATATTTCTATGTTTCTGTCTGTATATTAAAAACTAACTAGTAACATCCCTATTTATAGAAGTAAAAACCAAATTAAACTAAGACTAGGAAACTATAAAACTAACAAATCCTAATTAAACATAAATAAGCAAATATCATAAATAACAAATCCTAAACAATTTAGGATTACTACTTCAACTTTGAATTATTATTTCCAACAGAAAGTGATCAACTAATATGGAACGGAGGGAATATCTAATATTCTAATAGAATATGTGTTATAAACACATCCTATTGGGGATGTTCAAAACTTATAGTTTAAGACAATTTTTTTTATCCTTAGTAGTAATTGTTCTTGAAAACAATGAACACGTCAATCATGACATATAAATAAAATAAATATTAAACGGAGTGAGTATTAATTATTTTAAAGTGTACTGTTTGATTATTATTTTTGATAAGTTGATATTGATTGTGTATATATAATATGACTTTATGGGCAACATTGAATGAAAGAAACCAAACAAGTTTAGACTTTGTACTACTTCCTTGTTCTCGTATTAGTTTTCACGTTAATATAAATAGTTGTCATAAATTATTTATTTATAAAATTAAGTATTTTTCTTTTCTTTTACTCTTATAACTATTATTATTTTTTTAATGTAAACAAATTTATAAAAAAATTTAAACAATTTTTTCAAAATAAATTAGTAATACTATATTCTTAATTAAATTTTCAAGGTCTTGGTGGGGTCTGTTTACCGGAAATTGTGAAGAATTATTGAAGCATTGGACTCTCTTTGGATGATGGAATTAAGTTGGACTCTAATAATGATAATCTATTAATTCATTGTGATTTAAGTAATTTAATTAAGTGAAAAGTACATACTTTTCCTACCTTTCAAAATAAGTGTGTTTTCTTTAGCTCATTTCAAGATAATTAAGAAATATTCCTCCGTTCAATTTTACTTGTCACATTTTGACTTGATACACCAATTAAGAAAATAATTGTTGATATAAGTATTTTATCAAACTATCCCTATTAAATGATGTTTAGTATTAAGTCTTGGAAAATGACTTAAAGAAAGAGTATTTAATGTTGAGGGCAAACATGGAAAAATATAATTGTCTTTTTCTTGATATGTCAAAAGTAACAAGTAAAAATGAAAATTTATTTTAGGAAAAAGTGTCAAGTAAAAGTGAACGGAGGGGAAAAAGTGACAAGTGTAATATATACTCCTTCTGTCCAATAATACTTGTCAACTATTCCCTCCGTCCAATAATAGTTGTCCACTATACTAAAAATAGATGTCCAACAATACCTGTCCAATTTTAAAAAATCAAGAGATAATTTATCTTTTGTATCTATTTTACCCTTACTATTAAATACTATTTATCATCTAACACATTTCTCAAAGCATTAGATTTAATAAAGTCAAAGGATAATATAGTAATATCACCACTATTATTTATTGTTTCTTAAGGGATGTGCCAAGTCAATAGTGGACAGCTATTGTTGGACAGAGGGAGTATCACCTTTGAATATAATAAATACAATGTCTTGAAAAATGCAATAGAGAAATGACTATAATTAATGATAAGGGTAAATTAGGAACAAAATGTAAAATTATTCATTGATTTCATAGAGTGAACAAGTATTGTTGGACATCCCAAAATAGTATAGTGGACAACTATTGTTGGACGGAGGGAGTAACTTATTAATTTATCTATATTTATTACTCTCTTCGTCAATTTGTTTGTTCACTTTAGTTTAACCTGTAGTTAAAAAAAAATAGTAAAGAAGATTTTTAAAGTAGTCTAAAACTAAAAATATGTAGAAGGTATCAAAATATCTTTTTATTTTGTGAAATTAAATATATCATGTAATAAATTGAAATTAAAGAATTTTCAAAAAATTAAAGAAACATTCTTTTTAAACGAACTAAAAAAAATAAGAAAAATAATTAAAATAAAAAAAAGATAAATAAGAAGATGTTATGAAATCAAGCTCAGAATAATACAATATAATAAGAAGAAGACAACAAGTATAGATGAAAGAAAGAACTTTTCTTATATTCAAGTGTGTCTTACAATGGAGAATGATATTTCTATTTATAGGTAGAGATATCACTCCAACAACCATCATGATGAATGCCAAATTTAATAGATACATTGTTATCCCAAAAAGGTTCATATCACCTAGGGAATACACATACATGATAAGTATAAGTTTATGAATAAACTCAATGGACAATCCACTTAGTTCAATGAATTTATAACACTACTCCTTGGATGTCCATAGATAATGTGTCTCGTTAAAATCTTACTAGGAAAAACCCTGTGGGAAAAAAATTCTAGTGCAGGAAAAATAGTACACATATCTTTTGATACTCATTATTTGTTGCCTCATTAAAAACCTTGCCAAGAAAACCCAGTGGGACAAAACCTCGATCAAGGAAAAAAGAGTGCAACGCGTATTATACTCCTCCTGATTGAAACATCACTTAATTTCTTGTGATGATATCATCCAGTCATATATACCAACTTCTCAAATATTGACAGTGTCTTTGTGATCAAATCACATTCACGAATATGTTGCATCATTGAACTTATCTTGATATATCATTTTTTGATTTCATGGATATGATAAGGCTTTGATCTTAGCCGAATACATATTTGAAAATCACTCTATTCGTGACCTTGTTATTGCAAGTAAATTGCTCATTCAACTTGTTCATAGCAACAATCATCTTGTGGACACTTCATTTGTAGTTGATTGTCTTGTAGGATAACTTTGTATATGTCCTTGATGTCATTTCAACGTCTTCTCGTTGGGGAGGAGCGAAATCTTGTCAATAAACTCACTGCAAAATATTTGATCATATATAGCAAGGTTCATTAGTGTCCCAATTGACTGATATATGGAGTTTCATCACTAAAAAGCTCTTCGTCCTTCTTTTGAGATCGAAATGGATCTTTATTTATGTCAAGCAATCTCATAATCATTGGGGTACTTAATGAATGTGATTTATCCATATAAAATCGCATCAAAACTTTTCTATGTATGTTGATTGATGGACAAATATTTCATTTGTGAAATTCTCAATCTATAGGCCAAGACAAAATTTTGTCTTGCCAGGATCTTTTCATTTTAGATTTCCAATTCAAACACTCAATAGCTTCTAAAAGCTCTTTAAGATTGCTAATGTTCAAGTCATCAACATAAACAACTATTATAACAAATTTAGATCCTGACCTTTTTATAAAAATACAAGGACAAAATAGGGTCATTTTCTGTACCCTTTCTTTCTTGATTATCTCAATCCATATGAGGATTCTTAAAGCTTTATTGAAAAAGTTTCTTTCAAATTTTATATGTTTCAGGCACCTTGATTGCTTCAAGGATTTTCATATAAACTTCATTGTCTAGCTAGATATGACAATTATTCATTATATGCATTCAAGTTTTCATATATTGCCAAATCAAAACAAATCTCATTGCATCCACCATAGGAGAAAACATCTCCAATAACGTCAGGACTTTTGCGAAAAATCTTTATGCCCCAAGGCAAGCCGTACTTGATATTTACGGTTATACTATCGCATAATAATTTATTTGTACCCCACTGACATTATACCTTGATTTATGGACTATCAGTCCAAAACGTCACTTTTCTAAGTGAAACAAAATATACTTGAATTATGCATTTTATTAGGCCAATCATTTATCTGTCCATACTATATGACAGATTTGAATTCAAGATCCTCGTCACGATCTATATCATTGAGCTCTACTTCATATCAAAGATACCATCGACGGTTATTTGATATCGATTCCGATATGACATAACTTATCGAGATCTCTTCATTTTTCATCATTTCAGGTACCTGAACCTTTGTCAAGGTTTTATGAAGTGTTATGTCGTTGTGCTACTTTAAAGTACTTGCCTTATTATCATGACCATCCTGATTATTTGCTCCTCTCCTTCCTCAAGGAGTTTTATTTTTTGGAATCGATCGGTCTATCACATTTCAAGCGTATAATAGACTCTGTCCTTCAAGGACTTCTCATTGGAGCATTTACAGCTGAACTATAACATAAGGTCAGTAAACTCATCTGGCAATTTGCAACATTATGCAAATGAATTATCCCTTGAACTTCAAGTTCACATTTATATTTTCTTTTAACGAGGATCCAGATAATTCATAATTCATCTCTCACATAACTTTTAGCTGTCAATCATCTCTCCCCCTAATGTTAGAAACTCTAACATTTATCCCAACTTCATTTGGGGATTCATCTTTATGCGTGTGGTGGAGCAATTAAATCATAGCCGTACATTCAAAGTTTTAGATGAAAATTATATGGTTCCTGACCCTGAACCAATTTTGATAGGGGATTTTTGTTGGCTTGATACGTACACGTGTTGCTATATATTAAATAAATTCATCTCATACCAAAATTTCTTTCGGGAGATTTGTTCTCGTAACCATTGATTTAGCTATAATTGGAGGCATACAATTTCTGTTAAACCAACTAGCATTATCAACATAATTTTATAATTTGGAACTATGCTCATAATTTAACAATTGGAAAACCTTACAAAAATCAAATTGCAAGTTGATAACAAACGCACATGTGACCATAGATGCATCTATTAAATCATAATAGTAAACGATCCACATGGCAGGTGAACGGGCCCATATTCACCTTTTTATACGTTTCAAATAATTTCAGGGAATACAATCCCAACCTTAGCTGGTACAATGATAATTTTATCATGAGAACAAGCAGCACAAGAGAATTCTTGAAGAATGTGTTGTTTCTTCAATATATAACCATGTGAATTCTCAATTATTTTTGCATCATAATTTAATCGGAATGGCCAACCGATCACGCCAACTGATCTTTATTTCAGTATACTTTTAGTTTACTTTTGCATGTGATTCCATCAGCATGCACATGTCTGTGTGCAACAAAAAAGATGAGGAAAATGGGTAACCTTTTACATAAATATTTATAACCCGTTTCGGTTGTAGTAATCTGAAAATATTAAATCTTTTCATAATTTATAGTCTCAATATTTCTTTTCAATTCATTCGAAACTTAAAAAGTTTCTTTTGTGACTCACTACAATCATAATATTTTTCCTCCGATAATAACACAATACCTCTTTAGAGCTTACAATTAATTTTGTGTACTATCACATATTCCATGACACCATCCGTATGGTGAACATCTCCTTCAAGGAGAAGATTATATTATTATTGTCATGGTCAAATTTATTACAAGCAAAGACATGTTTCTTGCTTTACTTTTGTCGTACCATAGGTACACAATCAATGACAAATTTGTATTGCCACACAATAATATTATTTTTTTGTCATTGCCACAATATTTATAGGCAAGAATTACTTCTTTCTTTTTGTCCTTTTGGTAGTTCACAACAAACATACCATAATATTTATGACGTATAAACGTACACGACCATATACCTTCCTGCCAAATAAAATTTATTTATTTCTCTCAAACCTCCCATAGAGGTGAGTTGTGGCATATTTCCAACCATGCATGAGCATATCCTTATTCATAATTCTCATCACATCTTGAAGAATGGTCGAGCAATCACAATACTAATTATCATGAGTCACATTCTCTTCAATGAATGAACTATAACCATTTGTACATGATTTATAAATTTTCATTACAAGCTCGTCGTTTCATTGTCATACCTTGACATTTATCATATAAATATGATTAACCTCAACATCATTTTGAAAGTAAAAGTGCATCACCACTTTATATTCTTTTATTTTGATGGAGGATTTATAAAACTCATCAAATTATTAGGTTGCACGACAATCATGTGTTCAATACATTCAATCCGATTTGATGATAATTATTACCTTCACCTTTTGAAGGACTATTTTGAGAACCCATATTGTTCTTCCTTTTATAATTACCACAATGATGACTATATAGTTTTTGTACCTCCACGTCCATATTCATATATTCAATCACTTGTCATATTTCAGACTTATTATTCACTGCTACCACATTCATATGATAGAATGGAGCAATTGGGCGGATTTCAAACTTATCATGTACTGCTACCACATTCGCATCAGGGAATGGAACAAATTCAATGGGACGAATTTCATGACTTTTCATCAAAGCTTTAGTCATCATTATATCATCACTATGGTGCATTGAAACTCAAACTCAATGTCTTACCCATATAAGGCGCGTTAGGCCATAATCCTATGGGACTTGAACCCAATCCTTATCATCAAGGTGCATCAAAACTCAAATTGATGTCTTACCCTCTTGGTGCGATAGAACTTGAATCTACCGTCTTACCCTCAAACAGTTTTCATTATGGTGTATCCGAACTTGAACCTGATGTCTTACCCTCAACCAACGGTATAATAGACCGAAGTATAACATATTCACCCATTGAGCCTTTAAAAAAAATGAAATAAAATTCATAAAATATAATACTCAAACTCATGCTACCAAAATTTTATACCTTCTTTCCATTTAAAGAACTTTGCGGAGCAGAGAATATTCAACCAGTAGTAGTATATGTCTTCGGTTCCTTGTCAATATTAGTGACCGAACACTACTGTATTTTAAATCACAAAAAGATTCTAGAAAATACATACCTGATTTTATGCATATAATACCTTGATTGCAGTAGTTATCATTTTTCATTCTTGATTCTCATAACGAGATCAACCAGAACATGAGTTAAAGAAACACTAAAACTCAATCTCAATTGGTTAGAGTCTCGTGCTGATAACGTGTTATAAAATCTACCTCAGAACAATATAAATATAAAGTGGAGAAGACAAGAAATATAGATGGAAGAGAGAACTTTTCTTATATTCAAGTGTGTCTTACAATGGAGAATGATATCTCTATTTACAGGTAGAGAAATCACTCCAACAGCCATCATGATGAATTCCAAATTTAATAGATACATTGTTATCCCAAAAAGGTTCATATCACCTAGGAAATACACATACATGATAAGTATAAGTTTATGGATAAACTCAATGGACAATCCACTTAGTTCAATGGATTTATAACAGAAGATTATTTTTATTAATTTTTCCTTCATCTCATATAACTTATTCAATTATTTTTTTTACATTACCCTTAAGATTATTTATATTAATTTATCATGTAACATTTTCTGACATACTTCATTTATATACCTTATCCATCAATTCAAAATTAACAGTGGTGGAACTTTTTTGAACTTCACAATACTTATACTTTTTTTAAAAAATAATTTACAAATAAATTAAAAATAATTATTTAACTTTATAAATTAATAAATAATTTAGAACACATATTTTTAGTAATTAATATAGATAAAGTAGTAATATAAAACGGAAGGTGTAAAATTAAATGTGTGACCAGAAAATGTTATTCTATGGGGCCAACTACCCTTTGATTTGAATAGCTATAGCGTGGATGAATTTGAGGCATTAAACCAAGGTGAGTTGTGGTCGAGTGGTAAGTATTGTTTTATTATTAATCAGAGGTCTCAGATTGAATTCCCTAAGTATGAAATCATCTTTGTTAAGGAGTGTTTTATCCTTAAATGTTTCAACGTGAATTCGAATTTAATCGGGCTCCAATATGAATATTGAAAAGAAAAGAGAATTTGAGGCATTAAAGTGAATTGATTGAATAGCTATAAATGTGGATAAAATTTAGGCATTAGAAAGTGATATGAAGGCTTTGGAGCAACGACTCCACAAATTTAATGCATAGGGGTGGTTTGGTTTGCAAATGAGTAATATGAATAGTATTATAATATGTGTATTAAATAACAAAATTATTTAGTAAATAGAATAAATACCTCAACTGTAATATTAGAACTCCCCAATTTAAAAATTATCTAAAAAACAACGTAATATTTTATTTCAAGATCTCTTATCTTTATCATCAAACATTGGGGAGGATTTAGTTTGTCGGGTGGAGATTTTCGAAAATTCAATAATTTTAGCCTGACTTTTATATTTATATTAAAAATTATTGATAGTTACTAATATATAACTAAAAATACTTGTTTGTTGGATAGCATATAAGGAACCCCACGTGGGATTAATTCCCTTGCTAAAATTAATACTCCTGATCGATATCCTATCAGTTTTATAAGTGATATTTTTATTTTGAAAATCATAGAAAAAAGTTGAAGAGAATTTGATTTTTTTTCTTGAAAAAATTGGACGCATGGAGTCCTCATTTTTCAAATGAGCTCTATTAATAATAGGGAAAAGGGCCTAATATATCCTTCAACTTTGTCATTTAGAGCTAATATACCCTTCGCTATGAAAGTGACTCATATATATCCCATATTGTTATACAAATGGCTCACATATGCCATTTTCATCTAACGGAAGTGAAAAATAATTTTTAAACTTTTTTTAATTTTTTCAAAAAGCTAATACATGTGGGGGTATTTTATTTTTTTCAAAGTACAAAATTCTGACCCCTTTTTTGTTGCGGGGGTATATTTGATCTACTCACATTTTTATTTCTTTTGACTATTTTTATTCATTGACTAATTTAAATTTATTACTTTTTATGGTCATATTTATTTTTTTCACTTATTCTCTTGTAAAATTTATTATAGATGTCCCAAGTATTTTTTTTACGGATACAAAAACTAAATTACAATTTAGCCGTAAAAAAATTAATTTTTTTAAAAACTTTTTAGTTTTTTTCCACTCACACTTCTTTCTTTTTATTTCTCTTATTTTTATACTAAAGAATGGAAAATAAATAAAATAAAAATAAAGAACTCAAATAAAAATAATCAAAGAAGTCAAAAAATAACTTATGTGTGAAAAAGATTAAATACATGATTTAAAAAAAAAATTTAATTGAAAAAATAAATTTAAAATTATTTTTGTTACTTTTGTAACGGTAGGGGTATATGTGAGTCACTTTTGTAACGGTAGAGGTGTATATGAGCTATTTTGTAACGATAGGGGTATATGTGTGCCACTTTTGTAACGAGAGATATATTAACTCTAAATGATAAAGTTGAGAGGTGTATCAGGTCTTTTCCCTTAATAATATAAGGACAAATACCAAATAATTTGCTAATAATAAATGAGTATATGAATGGACTAAACGTGGCCACATATGATAAATTGAGCAACTTCAATAAGTACAAATTCCTGGCATAAATTACTGAATTATCAAAATGTCACTGTCACAAAATTGAGGTTTAATAATTTCACAAAACAAAAAAACTCAAATCACAATGTCAAGAGTTTATAAATTATTGCAGTCTGAATGAATTCTAAAAATCCGTCTATTAATTATGCATTAAATAGAAAAAGAAAGAAACTATTTTTCCATTCATTTTTATTTATCCACTGTAATAAAAATAAATATTTATTTTTGTTTGTCCAATTTAATATACCAAAGAATTTTTTTTTTAATTTTACCTTTGAAATTAATTATTTATTCCCAAATTATTTCTCAAAATTATTAAAACCATACACTATTATATGAATATTATAGTAAAATACAATGGCATAGCCACGTATAGTTCAAGGTGGCCAGCCGGATATTATTTATCGAAAAATTATACTGTATATGTATATAGAAAACTATACGAAGTGTATAGATCAAAAATTATTTTTCATACATATATATTAAATTTTGAACACCCTCAACTAAATGTCTGACTTCATCATTGATAGATTACACACTTCATTTATTAGTACTCAATAACTAAAGGCATCTCCCTTTCTCTTTTTAATTTTAGTCGGTGGAGTAGCTTACTCAATCGTTTAGCTTTCTCCTTTGAAATTAGCCAAACTTGTTTAGCTTGACGGCTTAAACTTTCAGCTTCTCGTTTTTTTTTTTTTTTTTTCCAAAATAATCTTCCAAATTATATTATTATTATTTTGACCTTTTTGGGTTTTTGGCACCTTTTTTTTTTTTTTTTTGCGGAAGAAAAGTCAGAGTTGACAACATTTGGTAAAAAGGATAAGGTAAATACGTGTCTGCTACTATTTATTTTGTTTGTATTATTTTTTTGTTTGTGTTTAATTTAGGTCATACGAGGTTACTTTATTTGTACACACTTTCTTAAATTTCGTCTTCCTTACATCACATATAAGTCATATTACGATGAATTTACACATATTTTGAATTGTATTTTATGAGATCGGAGCAACGAGAAACGTCTAGATGATATTTTTTATTTCTGGTTTATTATATTATCAAGTCATTGTTATCTAGTATAATGAGTAATGAGACATTAATACTTTCTTTTTTACTTCCCATAGCTAACTATAGTATGTATAGATTAGTTAATTTTCACAAGTGTATTCATCTAAGTGTCCACATTGCTTGATAATGTGTTATCTGCCTCCTTAATATTCACCTCATTATCTAGCGTTTGGAGTAAAGTTAGATCGGCTCAATGCCCATTTTTTGATATGATATCCAGGCAGATTCATCACTATTTTTACACATCCTAATTATTAGGTACAAAAAGAGATTTTAATTAGCGATTTGAAAAGTGGTTATTTGTCAATTTTCTTATGTTATGTTTTTCACGCTTCAACTAATAGGCCTCGATGTTCGAGAGGGAGACTCATATTAAGTGACCCAAATTGGGTGGAGGAATGAGTTGGTTGTCTCCTTATATAATTTTGGTTAATTCTTATCCTACGAATTAACTTTTAAGATTGAAGTATTAAGATAATATTCATTTCTCAACAAAACTTCAACCTCATACTGTTTATAGGTAGTAGTTGAGTTTGATTTAAATCATCATTTTCTAGACATAATATGTAAAACATAAATTAAAATATTAAACTTTGAACTATTTATAAAAAGTATCACGAATTCAGTGATGAAAACCTAAAAATCAAAGCTTTCAATTTTTATGATTTGGTCAATGCATACACTACTTTATTAAAGTCGTGGGAACTAATAATTAAGTTTAAAAGAGCTGTAATAATGTTCCTTTAACAGTCAAACTTTTCTCCCGGGAAAAAATAAACAGAAACTTAAACTTAATTTAATTATACATGTGCGTTTAGTGTTAATTTGAAAAAAAGTATATTATTAAATACAATTATCTACGAGATTAAAGTGAATAAAGAATGAAACAAGTAAAGTAATTGGAATCTTCCTTTTTGTCAGCAATAATGGCTCAAACTTTAGATTTAATTTTTTCCAGCTTAAAAGCGACCTCATTAGGTATAATTTTAACTAAAACTTTATATTAGTGAAACCAAATAAATTGTTTGTACAAAGTAGACTAAACAATTTGTTGACTACGTATTTTGAAAAATATTTGACTTTTTCAGTCTGCATGTGTACTTGTTCCGTATAGATGACTCAACGTACACTAATCTAACCTTAAACATGATTAATAGGGGTCATTAATTGTTGAATTAAATTCACATACTCTATTTGGAAATTCGTGAACTACATCTCACTTAACTCATGAATTAGAAAACATTTACTACTCATTAGTTCCTCTGCCTCAAATCATATGTCGTGATATCTAAAAAAAATATATGAGAATTTTAGAAGTTCAAGAAAAAATTATTCCATTTATATTTAGTAGTGTAGAGTATTTTTTTGAAGACTACAAACACCTTAATTATGGGTGATACTATAATTATTCAAATATCTAATGAAGGAAAAAATAGTAATGAAAATTCACTCCTAATTAATAATTCCTCTATTCCATATTAATTGAATTTTTGGGCCTTTTTTTATTGTTCAAAATATCTTAATTGTTCAAAATTCAGGATGAATGTTTGAAGTTTTTTCTAAATTTGCCCTTTCCTTTAATGAAGTTTGATATTTTATAAGAGATAAATTACACTACTTGCAAAGTTATATATTTATGATTTCACAAAGGATAATAGTGGAAAATATAGTTTAAACTATGTCCTTAAATGTTTTTCTTAATAGGTGTTCATTGTCTTACAAATTCAGTTAATATGAAATAGAGGAAATATTTCTTAAGAGAAGTATAAAAGAGCAGAATCACGATAGATAATTTCAGGCGAAAGAAGTATATAATAAGAATTCTTTTTTTTTAGAGAAGAGTCAAATTGAATTTTGTATTATTATAATAACCTCAATTATTAGAATTTTCTTACAACATCTTCTGGTTAATATGTATTAAACCATTAAAATCCCCATTATGTGAAAATTACAAGAATATTTGATAGTTTTTATATGAAGGTAGAATATTAAACTTATAAAAATATATTTAAGTTGCTCGATCGTATCATGAACCATTATTCTTTTACTTCCTCGTTTACCAAGTTAAGAATATAGTTACAACGACAATTTTTTTTTAAAATATGATAGTATCCTTTTGTTGGTATCAGCTGACAAAAGAAAAAAAAAACTTTTGTTGTATCCTTTTCATCAAATGACACAATGTCTTTTCTTTATAATTGAAGTAAGTATTACCTAAATATCACCTAAATTAAAGGACCACTTGCTCCTACCTATAAAACTGCATTATTACATACTTTCTTCGGTTTCATTACTAGACCGTTGTTAACTTGATCGATATATATACTCTTTAGGAAAGCTTTAATTAGAGGTGCATTTATTAAACTAAATTTATCAATATATATCCCGTGTATGTAACTTATACTCCATTGAAGCCCTCACTTTTTAAAATTATAACAACAAATAAATGTGAAAAGACTAAGAGCCCGTTTGGATTGACTTTAAAAAAAGTAGTTTTTAAAAAGTACCCTAAAAATAACTTTTTAAAGTCAAGCTTAAATGACTTTTAAGTTAAAAAATAAAAAGTATCAAAAGTTCTTCTTTTGACTTTTAATGTATTTTAAGTCTTTTAAAATTTATTTTAAGTTATTTTCAAATTTATCAAATACTCCCAAAAATTAAAAATGACAAGTTTGATCAACTTTGAAGTCAATATTGATAGGCTCTAAATCATGGACAAGGTAACATTGTACCTCAGGTAAAATTGTGGATCTCCAAATTAATGGCCAAGAAGTAGGAAGTTATTGGACCAACTTGGCATGACTTTATGAGGATATGGCTCATATGCACATGTTAAAAAAAAGTAGCATTTGATATATTAGAAATTGACCAATCATGAACGTTGTGGATCCTACTTCCAAACTTCTCAAAATAAAAATGAAAAATGACAAGATGATAATGTGAAATAGGATCAATTGTATGCTACTGAACTACCATGCGATGTGACCACTTGGATAGATTTCCTTCACCCTAAAGTGTATGGGTATTCGATTTTGATATCACCATTTAACTTGTATCGCTTTTAATTATTTTATTTTTGTATGGGTATATACTTCAGATAGCTTCAGACATACATAGTTTAAAATAGGTCAAGGTGTATTCCGATAAATATTTGGTGATAATTCAGGTAATAAACTCATACACATGATAGTTCATGTATGAAACTCAAAAAATCGAGTTTTAAGTCTTGCCACAATGGAGTTATTTATCCATTGTGGATCAGTGCCACTTAGCACACATTTTTTTAGAAAAAAATATTAGTGTAATATACACCATTATATTAAATATTAGTCGTGATGTGTTTCGATAAAGTGATAGTTAAAGTAGGAAACTGATAATTCAGATATGTAGAACATTTTTTATGTGCTCTAAACTATAATACAATATCTTATGAACCCTGACGAATCGATCTTCACACGTTGATTCATACCACCAGTAAGACACTACACAAGCAATATAGATTTTAAAACTATTCAGTCATGCAGCCTTATCATAACTTTAGTTGTCTACATTTTACCCATTAGAATAAAGAGGATACATACAATATACAATAAATATACATCCTCCAATCAATATCATAAACGCTACCTCAAACACAAGTTTCATAAATGACATTATGTATCAATTGTATTTTTCACAGCCCCATCACACCTCATATTCACTCGGCGCATACTTAATAGATTTGGTCTTTTGAATGTGAAGTGGACAAAAGGAGTAAGCCTGGGGTCCAAAGTATTGTCTGATTGTTCTATTGTTCTTTGGTCAATTGCTACAAGAAGTACTACTGGTAGTATTATTTAATACTAAAATTATGTCTTCTTTCTTCTTTTGTCCAACTAATTTTCAAAACTTCCAATTGACTAGAGACACATATTTGATGGTACAATAAGAAGAGGGTAATATATTTTGAATGTTTTATAAAACCAAGGGGGTCAACCAATAATAATTGAGGAATTATTTCATTTGTCCCAACTTTTATAAGGCCAAGAGACAATATTTGCAGAAATAAAGGGGGCCAAATAAAGCTACCATGGCTCATGATGTTCCTACAACATGATTTCCCCCTTGTGATTATTCACAACTTGTTTTTCTTTTCTTTCCTTTCCCCCCATTCTTTGACTTGTACTTTACCAAATCTCCTTTTTACCTTTTGTTTTTGCTCTTGAAAATTTTAATTATGCATTTCCTTATATTGATAAATTTTAATGAAGAAATTTGGTTTTGGGCTATCACTTAGGTGTGATATGATATATAATAAAAGAAAGAAGTATTGAAACACCTTTAAACTAGACGAATTGTTAGTTTTATCCATGAGCTATTAACAGCCTTTAAAACAACTCTTTATTTGACTAGTTGAACTTAAAGACACCCTCAATCTTACAACATGAGTGAAATACACTCCTGAATTCTCGTTAAGTTTTGGGGTACTGCTTTCAGCATGTACATTTCTCTCGACTTTTTATGAAGAGTTTCATGTTCCTACAAGAGTTTGAGACTACTTGCTATGTCCTGTTGCATATTGAGGGTATATATAAGTTTAGTTAATTGAGTAGATGAGTGTTTTTAAAACTGCTCATAATTTGGGAGCAAAACTAATAATTAGCGCCAAATTCAGAAATGTTTTCAATACTTGTAACTGTCCCAAAAGGAAAGAAGAATATATTTGTTAAGGTGGTTGAAGAACAACATTTGATTTGGGAAGTGGAATAACCTCATCTCCACTCTGATTGAAGAGGGTTTATTGATATAATTTGATGTATACATTGATTATAGTTTTTTTTTCTAAAATGAATGTAACTTGTAGGGAGTATTGTAGTGGCATTACACAGTTCAAATGTATTATTAGAGTCTGAAAACATGTATCGAACATGGAATAAGAAATTAAAAGAAATCTAATACTTGTTAGTTTATCATAGTTAATTTCCCCATTCATTATTATTGCCTCATTTCTCATAAAATCCACGTATGATTGATTTATAGATGAAGTAAGAAAGAGTCCAATTGCAAACTAGATATATATTTTTTTTTACATCGCATACTATAGGGATTATTCGGAGGTAGCATTCTCAATATGATTTTCTTCATATTCAGGGCTCAAACATGAGACCTCTGATTAAGGATGAAGCAATCTCACCACTGTACCACAACCCATGTTGGTCCACCACATATACTCAATCCTACTTTCACATTCATTAAAAAAAAAAGAAGACAAGGTCAAAACCAAAAAGATCAAAAGAAAGATTATTAAAAAAAATAAAATTGAAAGGTCAAGAAACTGAAACTTTGAACTTCCAGCAAACAAGTTTGACTAATTTTCAAAATTAGATTAATGTAACTATCAGCAATCAAATCCAATGAAAGAGTCCTAGAATGTATGAAAATATTAAATTAAAACTTGAAAATGAATAACCTTACAATATAGACTATGAAAAACAGCATATATAATTTTATTTCAATTTTTCAAAACCGAACTAAGATCCCATTATTAATGCGTTTATGGATATATTTGTTTATATTTGATTAAAGCTAATACTTTTATTAAATCCTACTCCTTCTATTTTAAAATAAATAAATTATTGAGACGTGACTCACACCTTTAGAAATTTAGTTAATGACAGTAATTAAAGGATAATTTGTCAATATTATCCTTTTATTTCTGCCCAAACTTTTCTTAAAATTAGAAATAGTTGAAATTTTTTGAAAATAAATTAATTAACATTTGTTTGAACTTCAAAAAATTCTTTTATTTTAAACCATAAAAAAAGTTATTTATTTTGGACCGAAGAAATTAAAGTTTTTTACAAAGTTGGATATGTTTGTTTATTTAATTATTTATGCTTATATATGGTTTGTGGAGAAAGAGACATGGGTTCTTTCGGTGGCTATAGTGAACACCACGTAAAAGATCTCAAATTCCTTTTAGACTCCAAATATATTTTATTTAAGCAATTCCATCTTATTTTAATTATTTAATTAAATAAACAAAAGACAAGTATGACGTAAGTTTAACTTTTGAGGTGGAATAGGTATAAATTGTTAAATTTGATTTCAACCGAGAAGTAAATATTTTAATTTTGACTAGTAATATCTAAACACCTCAATTTATTTTACTGTGTTAGTTGAATACTCTATCGTGCAAAATAATTATTGAATATCTCCAAAATTTATATGTCACTTCAGGTGCAACATTGTGTGTTTACGAGACACAATCAATATAAATTGAAATATTAATTTGTAACTTGAAATCAAATTGAAACGTCTAGATGTGTCCTCTCAAAACTGAAATGTTAACTTATCAATTGAAGCCAAATTTAAACGACTTTTTATCTATTGGATTTATATTCCGACCACTTTGATACTTTTTATTGGCGTGATTAATTGATTTAAAATGAAAATCTATTTTAGAAATAATTGACAAGTAAAAGTAAACAGAGGGAGTATTAAGAATTTGCATGACAGAGAGCATGTTTGTCTTTGTAATTAGTGGACAACAAATGATGTATACTTATTCCTAATTTGTTGGATCATTTTGGCCAATCACTTTGTGCCCTTCAAAATCCTCAACCTACCAGGGTTTAATTTGATGATCTTTTTTAATTAGTAAGGTTCAAGAGAGGTTCACTATTCTTTTTGCATTTTTCAAAACAATTAATTAGGTACTCGATATGAACTGTCTTGACTAATTTAAATTTACTATGTGTAAAACCTATAAAGGCGGTCATAAAAATGCTTCCTATCAAAATTTAAATAAAGTTTTAACGCGAGACATGATTAAGAATAGAGAAATTTTATTCGCGGATATTTTTGATAGTGATGTTTCTCTTAAGTACTCTACTATGACTTGGAGTGTTCAACCAAGGGTCTTTGGGGTCTTGGAACAAGTCCCAAGAAACTTCTGATTTTGGATTTTTACAAATATATGATCTCAACAGTCAACACAAAGGGTAATGGGTTGGTAGAAAACATTAAGTCAATAGTCTAAAACAAGAAATTAAATTTCTATTTCTTCCATATATATTCCACACTAGAAGAAAACAGATTTTTTGGGGGGAATTTGTACTTTTAAAGTCCCTTATTTACTAGGGGAAGTACCTTTCATGAGTTTTTTAATGTTCTTCATTCTCAAGTCAAGGCTTAAATTATGTATTAAAAAAAATAAAATAAAGATTCTTGAAATTGGAATTCTTTTGGAGCATTTAGTACTACAACCCCTTCATGTGTTGTATATCTTTATTTATTTTTTGATTTTTTACTCGATGTCTTCTGATATTTATATTGAAACTTGACTAATATAAATTCAGATCGTATAAAGAGAATTGTATTCATCCAACCACAACTTTCTGTTGTTTACTTTTCAATTCTACGTGCCATATGGCCAATTTTTGTTGTTAGAATAATGAAGAGATCTCCCACAGAAACTTGGTGAAGATTCTTGGTTAGACAACAGCTGTATTAACACATTTTATATAATTTTAGTCATATCTTATACTTGGTTTTATCCTTGTGTGTTTTTTCCTTTGATATCCTCTCTCATTCCCAATTAAACTTTAGTTTGAATTGTTAAATGAACTTGAATTTAAGAAATCTATAAAGGTTCTACAAAATTATATATTACTCTTTCCGTCCATTTTTACTTGTTCAGTATTGACTTGGCACATTTTTAAGGAACAATATAATAAATTCAATTTTTTTGGAAAATGCATTGGGGAAATGACAGTGATAGATACTCCCTTCATTCCTATTTATATGTCACTATTTTAGATTTCACGTACATTAAGAAACTAAGTAAGTTTGCTATTCTATTCTTATTTAATGTTTTTTTGAAGTCAAATTTTCAATCAATGAACATGAGTTATTTTATTCTAATTAATTAATTTACCAATGGACATGAATTATTTACTTATTTAGGTTACATGTATATTTTCAAGGCTAATAACTCACAAGGGTAAAATAGGAAGAACAGTCTCATTTATGCATTGACTTTTGTGAAATGATAAATACTCCCCTCTCTAATAATATTTGTCCATTATTGACTTTGCACACTTCTTAAGAAACTATAAATAGAAGGGTAATTTTAGTATATCATCCTTTGAATATAATAAATACAATGTTTTAAAAAATATAATACAGAAATTACTATAATTAATGATAAAGGTAAATAGAAACCGAGTGTAAAATTATCCATTAATTTCATAAAGTGGACAAATATTGTTGAACATCCTAAAATAATATAGTGGATAACTATTGTTGGACGGAGAGAGTATTAAAGACCATCTATTTTTAATAAGGACGACATAAAAATAGAAACGGGAGAGTAATCTCTTGTTTTCCAAACTAGACAAATTAAAATGAATATCTATTTTTAGTATAATTGATAAATAAAGATGGACGGAGAGAATATAAAAAGATATAATACATAATTTAGCCAAAATTTAGTAGTACTACAAAGTATCTAGGAGAGTGAATAAAGTAAAGAGCCCAATCTCCTTTTTAGCAGATTTAATGGACTCAAAACTTATAGTTTTATTATGGGTCAGGTGGAAAAGATAGTGTACTATTTTGCAGAGAACTCAAAAAGTAGAAAGCAGAAATTCATTTCCAATACTTACTTTTCCCATGCACCAATCTAAACCCAATGGCCAATGGGTATAAATAAGGGTGTTGAAATGAAGTCGCAGTTGGTAGGAAATGATTTACTCTAAAGTGAAACTTTCTTACGTAAGTTTGGATTAGTCGAACAACCAAATAAATATCAAACACTGGGTGAAAGACGAAACATTGTAATATCTAGAGTTACTCAATATTTGTATTGGTGAAGATAGTACATATTGTGTGAAATTTATCGAGGTAAGTGTATAGTGATATAAAATCAAATTTTATAAAATAAAACTTAATCTATGGTCTTGGACCGAATGTTGGCCTTTACGGCCCAAACTAAAATTAAGCCTAAACCAAAAGACTTTGGCCCAAGTTCCTTATATGTCCTAAGTGGGATATTCAAGAAAGTAGAAGCATTGAAGAATCACCGGCATGAGTTGTGCTGTAGTGGTGTGACTGCTTCTCTCTTAATAAGAGGTGTCGATTTCAAATTATGAGTATGGAATTCTATTAGAAGCGTCACCTCCCAATGGATTATATTATACCATTTTTAAAATGTTTATATATAGCCGGTTATCACATGAAACTAAAAAAAAGTCTAAATTCATAGTTTTTTCCAGCGTAACATCCTAAGTTAGAACAAGTTGATAGTACGCCCTAATTACGTCTCTGCGTTCCCCACATAGGGATAAAAAAGGGAAATATGGATGGGAATTTTTGTCGCTTTAGGCATAGCAGAGCTCTAACGACGGGCTTCTAGCTCGATGGTAGAACGTACCCTTGATAATAGTTCAATGGTAGAACATGCCATTGATAATTGTCCAAATTATGACCTCTCCACAACTTCTGTATTCCATCAATTTAGTTAGCATTGGACCATAAATTTTCAAATATTTTTGGCAAAATCAAATTTTGATGAAATTTTAAACATGTGTTTGACTGATGGCTGATGCAGGGGGAAGGGGTAGAAAAATAAAAACTCTTTTGGCAACTCCTCAGTTTATAAAAAAGATCTCTCTGCTTTGAGATGGAAAATCTGGTGGTTGTTAGGTATATGTCCCTTCTTAAAGAGGCTAAATTGGAGCACATTTCTACATCATCTCAATTTTTTATCCTCATAATCAGATATATGCAAATTTAAAAGAATTGGAGCAATACGTTCCTGTCAAACTGTATAATCACAATAAGTTATAGTTGAAAATAAAATAAATAAATAAATATTCAGGTTGAAGCGTGAATATCTGCACCGATAACTCTTGATTAGTCCGCTTCATGATACAACAGTCCAATAACATTGTATAACTCAAACACTAGACAAAAGTGAGTCAAAACTCCACCAAAAGAACACCTTCCTTTCCAATAGCTATTTTGCATATTTCCGTTTAGTTTTCAACTTACATAATTTCTTTAGAAGTATATATGCTCCTAAACTTCCTACCAAGTCAACCTAAAATCAAACAAATTTTGTATTTGAGGTAAACAATGCAGACTTGTTTCCTCCACAAAAACAGGCCCAAAGAGGGACCCCTACTTCCCAGATATAGATCTTAATGCTATTAATAAAGCAAGGTAACAAAAAACAACATTTCTTGATGCTAATTATCATTAAAAAGATGGCTTGCAGATCTGCTCATATTTATAGGTCCAGCAAACAAGAGTTGCAAGTAAATCTCAACCTGCACAATATATAAAATGCAAAGAACAACAGTTACTACCATAAAGGCAAATTCAAAAGAAGAGTAATTAGTCATGATTGCTGAGAAGCTAATCAATTTGTAGTCTAGTCCTGGAAAGCTTGCTCATCCTGGAAGATAATTTTGGAATTGGTGGAGGATCTTGTGGAATACAACTTGTCAACCATTTCAAACAAAAAATTGCACCCACAGCTCGTTAAACATTTCTTGCACTTTCTACTCTTTGATAAGATAAGAAACTTCTTCAAAATCGTTGCATTATTTAACAAAAGTTGTGAAAGTTTAACAAGTCTGCGAAAGCCCTGTTTTCTTTTTTGCCTGTTCAAACACAGGAAGAAATTGGCAATCTTAATATTCTTGAGGTTGGGAAACACAAAGCTTGAAATCCAACTCGGCAGATCAGTATTGTTTTCCTCAAAGTCGCAGAAGTAATTATCAAGCTGGAAACAGAGACCAAATGCAAGTCAGCCTTATGGAAATTGAAAATTTTCAGAACCAACTAATCATAACGACACTTGGAAAATGATAATACTGATTGTTCCTATCAATGGCATAGGGTAACCAAAGTAAAGAGTTATAGCGTAAAATTCATGTTCTTTCAGAGCTCATATATAAGCCACAAAGAAAGCAACAAGATATTCATTCCAAAGTGTAGCCTTACAATGACAAAAGCAAAGCTTCTCATTGAT
Source organism: Solanum appendiculatum (assembly GCA_018342035.1). NCBI lineage: Eukaryota > Viridiplantae > Streptophyta > Magnoliopsida > Solanales > Solanaceae > Solanum > Solanum appendiculatum. Next base: position 444,930 of record JAGDQO010000631.1, on the reverse strand, counting down.
AATTAAAGATATATTTGTGTTCTCCTTTGGAAACAACTAGCTAAGAAGCGGAGGGACGGAAGAGGGGTTAAAATCATCAGTTAAATGAATAGATATAAAAAGACAAGAAAAAGTTGTAGAAAGTTACGTGATTTTCTGTTATGTCTATGTTTAAAGTCTCCACATGAGGCAAGGCTCCCAAAAGTTCAGCTACTCCATTCAAATCAAAGTTCTCTATACACAATTCTAGTGTTAGATATTTGCATTTCAACTCTGGAACCAGCAATCCATTGAACTGCAACATGCATGGGACCTGGTGCAGTAATCTCATTGAAACTAGTAAAGAATGGAGAAAGCAATAACAAACAAAAAAGAAAGTACTTCACAATAGAGAGATAATCTTGTGACAAAATCTAACTGTCTAAACACTCTAAGCAACATCAATGTAAACAAATACTCGTTTCTAGATAGATCTTTTGCATAAAAGAAATACCAAATTTCGAAATGCGACAAAAGGATTGTATAAAGACATAACTGTCCACAAGTTTCTGTAATTAGTCCACTTGCTTTAGTGAAAATCATTCATCCAAAAGGTTCTCAATTGTAAAATGTTTACACTCTGCAACTGTGCTAAAATTTACTTTCAAAAATCAAGAAAAGATAATTTCAATAACTTGACAGCACCAAATGTGTTATGTATAACATAGCTATGCAGTGCACTAAGCTAATGAGGTTTAATATTTTATCTATATCATTTACATTGTCAAGTAACCAACCATCCAAAAAATACAAACAAGTATATTTAAAGAGTTAAAAATTAACCTCTGTGAACCAAGATCCGATCGTTAGCTCAGTTGCCCAACTCAACTTTTGAAGATAATCTTGGACGAGAATGCTAAATCTTTGATGATAGTCATCACAACTGTAACTATTAACACCAATAAATTCCTTACGTTCATGTCGTATGTGTTTGATACATGAAATGTAGAAAGTAACCTTAGCATTAACCAAAGAGGACACGTCGACAAGCCTACATTGAAGATCACCAAGATTTCCTAAAATTTCCAAATGCTCAAGATACGGGGCATAAATCTCCAAGGAACGATCATTGATATCATAAGGCAACCTATGATTTTTCAAATGCAGTCTCTTGAATTTTGAAGAATTAATTTTTAGGCAACGAAAACCCCAACATCATCTAATTTCATAGTTTCCAATGCAGGACAACCTAATAGTAAGTTCAAAATTTCATCATCTTTTAAACTCACACCCTCCAACTTTAGACTTTTTAGAAACTTCCACACTATAACTGAGCATCATTAAAGCAACACTGTCTCAAATATAATGTTATCAATGATGAACAGTTGCAGAAAGATTCAGGCAATACACAAGCAAGTGTGTAGGAGGACAATAATACAACATCTTTCACTTCCCTTTCAGCAGCAAAACTAAGCCATCGTTTAATTTGAGAGGTATAGTTAACAAGTTGTGTGCCGTTGTCAACAAAGGATACAAAATTTTCAATTTTCAGGCTTCTACTAGTAGAATTCTCATCCGTGGTGTTTGATTCGTGTGTGAAAATTAAGTTATAAATAAAAGTCCAAAGAAAGTGCCAACTTTTAGAGAGGAGGCACGTTATGAATGTATCCTTTGTCGGCAAAACAGACAGAATTTGAATAAGGAGTTCGTCTGGCAATTGACTGATGCGATCGACACTCACTTTCTTTGGAGAATTTGGATTTATCATACTAATGTTGCTACTACCCCTATCTTCGCTACCCTCCATGCATGATACTGACAATTCACCTACGCGCCTCAAAAAAGCAGTATTTTTTTAAAAAAAATATTACAAAATTGTATTTGCAAAAAAGAAAAAAAAAACACGTGTAATGACGGTGAGTAATTTTAAAATTAGTGGGATCAGTTTAAAATTTATGTAAATACTGATGCGATCTAGGGTTTCAACTCCGGCGACACTCACTTTCTTTCTCTTCGACAAAGGAGGATTTGGATTTATCATACTAATGCTGCTACTACCGCTATCTTCGCTGCCGTCATCGTCATCGCCTCCGCCTAGTTTTGGTTTATGTAATACGGCAAAAATAAGTAATGAAAAAGGTAACGGCAATTTAGGTTTCGGAAAAGGTTCATATTTGTCCTTGTATTCTTAGAAAATGGTTATAGGTATCCTTTGTTATACTTTTTGGTTATATTTGCCCCTATCATCCAACTTTGGGTTCATATTTACGTTTTGAGTTGTTAAGTTCCACATCACCCCATTTTATTATAGGAAAATTAAGCAAATACCCCATAAAAGCAAAATAATTACAAATATATACCCCCAACTAATTTCGCTTAACTGATCATATACTATATTGATATCATTAAGGCTGATAATTTCGTTTAACTGATACTAAATCGGTATTATATATTGTATTGGTATCATTAAGACTAATAATTTCGCTTAATTGATACTAAATCAGTATATATATATATATATATATATATATATATACTGTAATGGTATCATTAATTAAGGTTTCTTGTTTAAAAATTAATCATTAGTCAATGATACTTCTAAGATTAACAATATTCTTTCCTTAAATGTAGAAGTTAATATTTCAAAAGTTCACTCAACTTTGAGAAATTATCTACTTTATATCAATAAAATTACTCCACTAAATTTATTATTAAAATAAAATTGGTAGGATAAAATAAATTATTTTTTATGTCATGTTCATTATTAAAATAATAAACAAATGGCTCAAAATTACTATACTTCATTATAATTAATCTAAAAAAAGGTACCAAAAAAGAATAATTATTAATTTAAATGATTTTACTTATGTAAAAAAAATCCTATTATGTATGTAAATCAACTATTGTAAAAATTAGGAGTAGTTAAATAACTAGGGAAAAATAATCCATGAATGTTCAGTCACTTTTTTTTTTAATCTGGCAAGATATACAAATTCCTTAATTCTCTCCCAATCAGTTGGTCACTAAAAAATATGTGCATAATAATTAGTAAGAGATTAGCTATAAACTATTGAGATTTTTTTAATTAATAGTAATAATAAATACATAATTTTTTTTATATTCTACTTCGGATATTTTGTTTCTTCCCATGGTTAATATGGTGCTTCTTACCATGGCCATCAGATCTGGTGCTCTTTTACGTATGTATCTCCTTCATCTTTTGTCTACTCAGTGCTTTTGGTTCTTCGTTTAATCTTTGCCTCTTGGTCGAATTTATTTCTTTTTTGTGCGTATGTTTTCGTAACTGAATTTGGGGTTTCCTTTTTGTTTTTTTGAAGGTCTTATTTTTTTGGGCCTAGTGGTTTAGGGCTGAGCCGCCCTTGCTGTGAACCAAGATCCGATTGTTAACTTAGTTGCATATCTTAAAAGAATCAAGATTCGATTCAGTTGCATATTTTAATCTTTTAAGATAATCTTGGACAAGTAACCTAAAACTTTGATGATAATCCTAAAAATTGTATCCATAAATACCAACAACATTATCATGTTTGTGTGGTATACATTTGATATATGAAATGTAGAAAGTAAGTGTAACGACCCTTTAGGTCGTTTTGGGTACTAGAACTTTTATTTCATAAAAGTTTCTTTCGATAGATTTTAAATGGACATTTTGGTACTATTCATAACCAAGTATATAACTAATGGGGAAATTTTAATGATTAATTTAGTTGGTGGTTAAAGAAAATAGCATTAAAATTAGTAGTGGGCCACTTTTATCACTTTTATAATTAGCCTTATATAATAATTAGGGTAGTAAATAATCTGTAGAAGAAGGCTTACCACGAGTGTAAAAACAAATTGAGAAGAGGGCTTACCTGTGCGGCGACTACGAAGATCAACCGCGAGCTTCTTTTACCGGTATGCTTCTGGCTAAATTGTTAACGTTCTAATTTCGAACGAATGTAGTACTACTGTAACATCAAATAGATAGCATTAATAACTGGTATAGTTGGTTGTTGTAAGAGGATATGAGGTGCGAAATATATGTATATATATATTGAATAGAGAATTGATTATGGAACAAGGTCTGCAAATAATAATTATCTAATGATTGCTTATTGATTACTAAAGAAAGTAAAGGTTAATCAATTTGATATCAATATGTTAAGGTTGAAGTGGTCGCTGCTAGCCTGCCTGGTTTCGTAACCAGTGGCTTTAGATGTTAATATTATCATTTTATTATCATGTCATAAAATTAGGTTTTGATATATTGAGATAGGTAGTTAAATATTAGGTGTATTGTATTATTTTAATTCCATTAAAGTATACTAATTAAAGGAATTAAGACTTATCCTTAGGCTTGAACTTTAGGAATTTGATTACTGATTTGGGTGAGTTTTTGAGTTAAAGCTAGATATATGGGTGTCTACGGACTCGTTTGCTTATGAATATTGTATACTTGATAGATTGGAACGTTCGAATGCATTGAGGAAAGGAAAAGCATTGGGGAATTAGCTTGCTTGACTTTGGTTCTTCGATTGAGGTAGGTTATGGTTTATTCTATGTGATAGATAGACTCTTAATAGTGATTGATAGTCATTGAGTGATATTGTGAAATTTTCTATGTACTTGGCTGTTGTGGTTTGGATGATTCATGTGTTGTTGTGAATGGTCTGTAATCCCAAGACCGCGAAATCTATAATCTTAAACTTGTTTTATTAAAGTGATGCCTTGAATAAAGAAGGCTTAATGAGATATTGATAAGGAAGTGGAAAGAGATGATAAATAATGACAAATGAATTAACGATATAATTGGATCGGGTGTCACGTTCCGACACGGTATTATTGGATCGGCTGTCACGTTCCGACACGGTATTATTGGATTGGATGTCACGTTCCGACACGGTGTTATTGGATCGGGTGTCACGTTCCGACACGGTGTTATTGGATCGGGTGTCACGTTTCGACACAGTAATATTAAAGAAAAACATATTGAATTAACTTAATATACTAAATCTCAAAGAACTCATTTCCCAAAAGAGCGTGGTGTGGAGGCCTAAGTCCTCATGTGTGTTCTTGATATTGTTGACTGATTGTGTACTTGATTTAGTGTTGTTGTCACTTGTTCATGTGATTTGTTGCTTGCCACCTGCTACGTGCTATAGTTGATTTTATACTATTACTTTATGCATGTCAATTTCTATTTTGAGTCGGCCAATGATATCTACTCAGTACATATTGCCTTGTACTGATCCCTACTTGTGTTTCCTTCGTTTTCCTGTTGTGGAGTGCAGCGAGTGTACCACCGACTTCAACTCGCCCTCAACTCTAGTCCGTCTCCAGCACATCAGAATTCAGGGTGAGCTATTTCATCTAGCTCGTGTTGGATTCTCTCTCGGTCATGGCATGATGTCCTTAGCTTTCGGACATACATTGTCCTATTTATTTATTTTGATATCTTTAATACTCTTAGACTTAGTATTTAGAGATTAGATGTCCTTGATGTGATGACTTTCAGATTTTGGGGAGAATATGTAATAAACTCTAGAGGGTTTTTATTATTGACTTTAATAAATTTTGAGCTTCCGCATTATGATTGTATTTATTTGTTGAACAATTAATATAAGTTGGGGTTTGGATTCGTTGGTTCTCCCACCTAGGAGGTTAAGTGTGGGTGCCACTCATGACTCGTTTTGGGTCGTGACAGTAAGCTTACATATCAATTCTTAAATCTCAAGATATGCTCAAGATACTGGTCAAAAATTTCCAAGGAAAGATCATAGGTATTATTGGTCTGATTTTTCAAACACAGTTTCTTGAATTTTGAAGAATTAATTTCCAGGTGACTTAAACAATAACGTCATATAATTCTATAGTTTTCACGGTCTGATAGTAAGTTTGAAATTTCAACATCATTTAATCTCCGTAGAAATTTTCACGCCGTGACCGCATCAACAACTTCTCAAATCTAATCTCCTTACAAACTTTCACGCCGTGACCGCATCATGAAAACAACAACTTCTCAAACATAATATTATTAACGACGAACAATTGAACAAAGGTTTAGGCAATTCAGAAGCACTTGAACGGTAGGAGAACAAACATACAACATCTTCCACTTTCTTTTCAACAATAAAATTAAGACATCATCTAATTTGAAATCTGTATCATAATTCGAGATCTATATCAAAAAAGTGCTCCGCCGTCGAGTACGAATTTTGTAATTTGGGTAGACACTGAACAATTTAATACATTGTCAACATTTTAATCTAAATAATAAAACTTAAATTATTTTAGAACTTGAATAATGCACAATATAAAAACTTCTGCCCAATATGACTTATATTAAGATAAATACTTGAACAAAAATCATTTAATTAAAGTTAGCAAAAAGTAGCATTTTGAGGTGTTTTGTCGAAGAAAATACATGTTAAGGATTATTGACAGCAAACATTTAATAAAATAAAAAGAAACAGTGTTAAGTATAAAACGCGCGGAACAAGAAAATATGACACAAAAATAGTAGGCTCCGAGGTGACACATACACATAAAATAAGTTGAGAATAATAACTTTAATTGTGAGTATCATATGTTACACTACCTATGTTCTTAGTTCCTTCTCTGTTCCTACCTTCAACCAAGCGCGTCTCAATAAAATTAGTAGCCTAAACCCAAATTATAATAAGAGATCTTAAATATATAAACACATGCACAAAAATATTATTAATTTTGAATTCTTTTTTTTTTTGTTCTTGTATACTTATTTGTTTTTAGTGCATATTCTTAAAAGACATTAAGCGTATAAATTCACATAATAATATTATTGTTTATAAGAGTTTAGTTCTGTCAGGTTAGACATTTGTTTGCAATAGATCACATTGGATGTTGATGTAAAAACTTTATTTATTAATATGAAGATTTGAGTTGTTTAATTCAAAATTCAAAAATATTCTTGATAAAAAGTAAGTAGTCTTTCTTTTATTTATTTAATATTTTTCTAATGTTCAATATTGTTTCAAGTGAAATTAAAATCATAAAATTCACTATTAAAAAATTTTAGGGCCCTCAAAATTTTTGGTCCTGAGCAGACGCTTTACTAGCTATACCCTTGGGTAAAAAAGAACACTTATACCCCAAAAAGTAAAATATTTATTCTTAAATCCCCCATTACTTTCATACCCCATTTTAATTTTAAAATGACATATATTTCGCGCGCTGATGTCAGGACCCACATTTTTTTCTCTCTAATACTATCACAGTATATTACAGTATATGAATATACTTTGATGGTATCAAAGAGTAATTGAGCAGTGTCTTCATTGAAGGACTGCTTATTCCTCCTTGATATCATCAAAGTATAATATAATCTGGTGGTATCAATTGAGTAACTGAGTAGTGTTTTCATTGAGGTTTACTTCAGTCCTTCGATGAGATTACTCAATCATCCATGATACCATTATGGTATATCTACATACTGTCGTGGTATCATTGAGGTATGTTTCAATTCTTCAATATTTTAATTTTAAAATAGTTTAAAAAGAATCATATAGATACAATATTTTTAAAATTTGCGGAAAGAGAAAAAAATATAAAAATATATTTTCTACTAATTTAGAGTTTAATTAATAAGATTTCTGACTATAATAATTTTCTCTTAATTGTTTCTTATTTATTTCTTAAAAAGGAGTTCAATAATTAATATACCGACAAAGTATCAGAGAGGATTAAGCTCAATCCTATATGATACGGATATGGTACCGATATACCGACGAAGTATCACAAAGAATATATTTTCTACTAATTTAGAGTTTAATAAATAAGATTGCGACTTTAATAATTTTCTCTTAATTGTTTCTTATTTATTTCTTAAAAAAAAAGTCCAATCCTATATGATACCGATAGATCCATTGATCCAATCATGTATTACTCAGATAGGGAGAGTCAATACAGATTATCAAAACTAGAGATCAAACTAAATCTAGTGACTTGTATTAATTTCATCCGATATGGAGGAAGGTCTAAAGCTAGCATATGAACTTAATACTTCACTAAAATTAATCATGAAGACCATCGAGAACAAATTCTATCACCACTATATCATAGTCGAGTAATTTTTCGTTAAAATTAATTTTCAAGATACAAAAAAAAATTATCCAAGAAACAACATTTGAACGACCTCAAAATACCAAATCACTGCATAAGAATATGTATTTTTTAATTTGATCGTTTCTGCTGAATCTACCGAATTTCAGACCAATTAGAGTTCAAAATTAATATTTATCTCCAAAGCTATGATCAAATTTAGATTCAAACGATTCAAGGAAAAATAATCAGATCTATATCCTTCTCATATATCAGTTCATGTTAACTTATCACGTGTATTCATGTACCACATTTAACATAAATAAACCTGATATAAAGGATTATTTTCAAAATAGATCACATTTAAATTCCAAAGAACAACTTAAACCATCTTAACAACAAAAAAAACTATGACCACGTACTAATGAGTATTTCTCACTAGGCCATTACCAATGAACTACCAAATTTAAGGTCAATTGAAGTTTATAAAAAATCTTTATTTCCAAAGCTATGACCAAATTCAAATTCTAGTGATTCAAGCATCTTTAGGAATTAAAACCATATGACCTACATTCTTATCACATATCAATTCATGTTAAATCACCATATGTAATCATGTTCCAGATTCAAGATAAATATAACTGATATGAAGAATGACCTTATCATATTCAAATAAAATTTTAATTTGACAAACTACCTAAAATCCATCTAAATGATTTTAAATGGAATCATCAAATTTCAAGTCAACCAGAGGCATAGTTATATATTAAAATAAACTTGATTTAGATATTCATTCTCTTTTTATAATTATCTCATGAGCACAATGTATACATTGTGTCCTTTCTTTGGCTAAGACACAACACCTTCTTACATAAAATCGTCCTCTAGATTTAAGATTATATGTTTTTCCCCTTTTTAGACAAGTGAAAACCTTTAGTATCTCTTTTCATGAATTAATTAAGTATTACTAGTATCTAAAGGTAAATCTCCTTCCGAGTAAATAAACCTTTTACTGGTATACATTTAAGCAGGACAATTTATACATGATACATTGAACACATTCTAATGACTCAAATAAATAGATCACTTTAGTGAATCCTATATATTAATCATAAATCTCAATTCATGTATTGTAATCTCACATATATATTATGTACAAATTTATATAAATAATGCCCATATAATTAAATTCTTTTCTACTCAAAATCGATCTAACTACGCATTAACTCTTTTAGTAAGTCACTGCCTCTCGTGACAATGAAAAACATAGAGAACAACTCCCTTTTTGTTTTACTGATCAACCAAAACAAAATCTTTTTACCAAACGAGGAAACCCAAGTTCAGATCGGAATATGAACATTAGATGAATTTACTACGGCACACACTTTAATCGAAAACTTAAATTTCGAAACAAGTACTGCAATAATACACAATCCCATGTACGCATATCTTTTTTTATTTTTAAAGTTATCTATTCAGATGCAAACATGACTCTTGATGCCAATTGTTAGAAAACTATATGCACAGCGGAAGCATACCAGAATAATACTGCTTACATGAATAATAGACAACCAATACGTTTATGCTAGAACACGTATAAACATGCTAGAACATATAAACTTGCTGAAATTTAATTCAAGAATTACCTCTTGAAGCGTGAATAAATATCTTCAAGCGAATCCACAAGTTAGCCAGACCTTCAAGCGAATCCACGATCTTCTACAGTGATCCCAAGTTCACATCTCAACTCTCTCAATACTTGGGTGGGCAAGTATCATATAGAAACCTTCTTTTTTTTATGTTAGGAGAATCCCTATTTATAGGGATTTCCTCCCAATCCAAAAAGGAGAAAAAAATCAGTTTTCTTATAATTCCTTTTCCAATAGGATTCTAAGTTCTAGTTAAATATGGACACTGGAGGGACCACATAATTAATTACCGAGGCTTTCTATTATGGAAATAATTCCAAAAATTAATTTGAATTATTCTTACCATAATAAATTACAAATCATTCCACTGAAAATTCGTAATTGCACTCCTCTATTTATATTCCTAAATTTCCCATTAAACACTTATGTAATTCCCCATGTTAAGATTACAAATACTAATCAACAAATTAAATTACTGACGAATTTAATTCAATGGTTAATTTTTTTTAGAGCACTGCTTAACTTATTTCATGTGTCGGATTCAAAAATCCACTTGCAAGGTTTGACACGATGAAAACTTATAAGCTTCTCAAAAAGGCATATCATCAATCTCTATATCGAGACATGGATTCCATCAACTAACTTATTATTTCACCAATACATATTATTACCATCCAATTTACCAGGTATATTGATCCATCTCAGAATCTCACCTTTTAATAAATCAAAATGATAATTAATATATACATATCATAATAGTTATATCAGGATTAACAATATAAGTACATTTAATAGTTTAGAGAATATGCTTTTGGCAGTCAGTCTAAAGCAACTATCTCTGCTCGGTCCCGTTCAATACATACAAAATGCACTAGCACAAGAAGTTGAAACTATACCGTTCCCATAATCAAGATAAATTATATATAATCTTGTGCTACAATTGTACCGATGGCATGTCCAATTTCCATCCTAGATTGTGAACAAAAAACTTTATACTTATAAGAACCGATGATTAAATCCTATGTGTATAAGCTAAAACTCTATACACTAAATCATCTACTATATAAGTAAATAGACACCATAAACGAATATATGATCTATTAAAACTAAATAAATAATTATTCTATAATAAATAGTATATCTAAACATATGGTTAATAGTATATATCCCAACAAATCTTAGGTAATCTAATAAATTTTTAACCCGATCTTAATGATGGTAATACTTGCTCACATTCAATATTTATACCATATCAAACATTTTAACCATAGTAATAAAATTTAAAAGTGAAAAAAACTTTGTGCATTCATTGGTGAAGATCATTCACTAACTTTTTCTTGAATAGTATGTCACAAGGATATGTTTAAAAAAGTAACTAGTTACTTAGAAATAAAATTCATGATCACATGAGCAATATATCAAAAAATTCTCAATATACTAGCATGTGTTGTACATAAGTGAATATATATTGCGCCGAACTTAGTCTTACCGTTACACAAGTACATAACAAAGTCAACACACACAAACTAGGAGATTAGAGGTGTCAAAATGAGCCCTATAATATGTAACCTGCCTAATCCGTCCAGAATTTTAAGGGTTGGATTCAAGATAATTTAAATTGGGTTCAATTTCAATCCATTCAAGCCTTAACCCATTTTAAAAGAATCCTCAGTTGAGCCCAATTTAATCTCCAATTTCAACCCGTTTTTAAGACTCTTTATTTGCATTAATGTAATGTATGTTCCTATATTGAAGGTATGAATTAGTATGTATTTTATATCTTTTAGGATTTATCAATCCATTTGTAACTTCTTTTTTTAAATTTTCTTGAGTTGAAATTCAAATTGTGATTATAAAACTTAAAAAATAATATATTAAAATTATTGAGATGAAGCGGGTCAAATTGGGCGGGTCAAGACCCAACCCGTTTTTTCGCCCATTTGAGCCCAAAGTAAACTTGGGCGGGTCAAGACCCAACCCAATATCTATTTCAATCCATTTCAATATCTCCAATTTCAACTCAACCTGCCTATTTGACACCCCTATAGGAGATAAGAGACTAATCCTAGTTTGGACTATCGAAGTTGCAAAGATTTTTCGTCTTCAAACATAAGGCAATATTTTTCATATCTAAAGACAACTCTTTTCAATGTAGTTATAAAAACTAAAAAGTTCACTCATAAAAGATAATCGCACGATTATATATGTAGTTGCTAATGGTGAAAGGCATTGTGAAAGTGAAAAAAAATGATCAATATTTGCATCTCATCTTCTTCATTTTTCTTCTCCATTGAAAAGAATAAGCTAAATTTTAAATTACTTCAATAACAGATGGATGATGTTCAATTGCGCTCATTGACCTAATATAAAAACAAATTGAACAAAAATGATATCTTAAATAACATTTTACTATCATCATGTTAACAACATAGACATTTAAAAAATTATTGTAAGTACAGTTTCGATTTGAATATTATAAGTTTCACTTTACAGTAAATAACGATTGATAAATTTTCATACTATAATTTCACAACTCAAAGACAAAAATAGCCAATTAGAGGATCTTCTAAATTACGGAGAACCCTATGAAACAACCGTAAATAACAATTTAATCATTTGTCGATATACTAATATAAGACAAAGTCTGAAAATGGATTTATTAGAGAAAACAAAAACATAGCTATAAGAAGATGACTTATTTTTTGACTTCTTATGAATTATTATTTTTTTGCTTTGAATTCATCCATAGATGGATCACATACAATTTAATCATTTGTCGATATACTAATATAAGACAAAGTCTGAAAATGGATTTATTAGAGAAAACAAAAACATAGCTATAAGAAGATGACTTATTTTTTGACTTCTTATGAATTATTATTTTTTTGCTTTGAATTCATCCATAGATGGATCACATACTTTTGGTTTATTCTTCTGTTCTCTTTTTTTTTTATGACATTTTCTTTATGATCCACAATAAATTGTCTAGAAAAATAAAGTAGGAAAATTTTATAATATAAGGGTATTTTCTATTCTATATATAATATAAAGCTAGATAAAAGAAAAGTGTTGTGGCACCTTTTTTTGGCCAAGAATCCTATTTATCTTTTTTCTCATTTTTTGGGCATTTTTTTCTATTTTCTTTTTTATTATTATTATTATTATACAAAAATGAAAGTGTCAATTACTACTCCATTTATTCATATTCTTTAATATTTAAACATAATTACCTTTATTTCAATTACCCCCATGACTTTTGATAATCATAACTCCTAATTTGTAATATCTTTTGGTATTCCATATTATGTCCTATAAATAGAGGCATTAGAAAATTATGTTACAAAAGAAATAATCAAATTTATATGTATAGTAGAGCTAGGATTAACTAGGTGAAGTCATCTCATCTTTTTGGCCAATAATCTCAATCTTTTTTTACAATTTTATAAAATAGTATTTTCTATCTTATATATTGCTTTCAGTTTTTTTACTTTTATGAGATTTGATTATTTTATTGCATGTGCTTTTTTTTTTGTTGAATGGAAAAAAGTTCATCTTTTCTATGACATTTGATAAATGGATCGAATTTTATTTACATGTAAGTTGTACTTTTATTACTTGAATTGTATTGTAAGAACTTGACAAGAAATTCAAGTAATGCAAAATTTATATCAAAAGTTCAGTGTGAAATTGCTAAAAAGTCACTTTTTAATTTTCTTTAATGTAAAACTTAATGGTCTATATTTTCATTACTCTTATGACTTTTTATTATATAACCTCTCAATAATTAATAGTTATATTCATGATATTATTTGGTATTCTATATTGTAGTCCTATAAATAGAGATATTGTAAAACTTTGTTAAAATGAGCACATTAACATTTTAAGTTGTCATGTTTTCAGTGCTTATTATGTTGATGCTTTGGTTTGACTTGAAAGAATAAGACGGAGGCTATTGCATGGTGATTGTGGCTTGTGGAAGTGGATATCGACAAGAGCTCGGAAGATTGTATATTGATTTTATATTTTAAAAATATTTTAATGATTAAATCGTAAGAATGATATTGTATTGTTTATTTATTTATTTTAGTTCTCTCATCTCTTTATTTTGTATTTTATATAAAGTTTTGATTATTGTAAATTTATAATTTCTTTTGGTTCAAAATAGTAACTTATGACTTTGTTGGACATAATTATCTCCTCTTCTCTTCTTCTTTTTTTTGGCCTTTTACTTCTTTAAAAATGTCTAAATATATTATTTCCCCATGAATTTTCAATTACAAATCCTTCACTACAAATTTTAAATAACACTAAACTCTACACAATAATGTCTCGAGTCTATTGAATTTTTCATCTTTGCTATAATCTTTGGGTAAGAATTCCATTTATTTTCTTATATGTTTTTTTTTATTACAATTTTTCTATTTTTATTGTAGAATAAATATATCAATTAATCGTCCTTTCATATTCTTTAATGCAAAACTTAGTCGTTATTTTCATTACTCCTATAATTTTTATTATTATAACCTCTAAAATAATTAATAGTCATATTCATGACATTATTTGTTATTCATATTATAGTCCTACAAATAGAAGCATTGTAAGACTTAGGAGAAATAATCACATCAGCCTTTTAAATTGTTATGTTTTTGTTCATTTTTTAGTCTGACTTGAAGAATAAAATGAATGCTATTGAATGGTGATCGGCTTGTGGGAATGGATGTTGATAAGAGCTCGAAAGATTGTGTATTGATTTCGTATTTTTCCTTTTTATTTTTTAACGATTAAGATTGTAAGAATAATGCTGCATTTTTTTATAGTTCTTTTTATGATTTCTCTTTGTTTTGTATTTTATATAAAAAAAATTATTGTCGTAAGTTTATATTTTCTTTTAGTTCAAAAGAGTAACGTATGACTTTGTTGGAGGTCATCTATCTACTTACTAAATATTTTTCTCTATATAATCAATTATATGTCTAGATAAATATATATTGACATCTTATCGTCTTTCATAACCGCGCGAAGTGCGAACAAGTTCACTAGTTTAGTTAATACAAGAGAATTATCTGAAAAACGGATTTTATATCCAAGACTTTATGAGAATACTACAATAGAATTAAACAGTTGATCATGAATTCAAACACTGAATCTATAAATTTTTGAAAATAAAAATTATATATATCGAAACTACGTAAAAAATAATAAAAGTCACAATAATTAATAATTTAAAATATTTAAAAGACATGAAAATATGTTGTCAATTTTTTTTTTTGTAGACTCTTGAAATTCCGAAAGATGTCACATAAATTGTAAGTCTTTGACAGAACCTTGTTAGTGTTGGATTTTCGTTGGCTTAGTACAAAAAAACGCCCAGAAATTAGCTATGAAATTCTTCGTTAATCTATCGCTACATAGCTTGTAGCTACCATGATTTTTTTCCTAATCCACATTAAAGAGAATTAGTGACGCATTTTTATTGTTTAGAAACATAAGTTCGTTGCTAATTTCTGTTTTTTAAAATATTGGTTTTCCACGTCTGAAAAAGTAAAATAATGTAAATAAAACTCTGTACGCGGAGAAAGAGAAATTGGTAATATATATATTTACATTTTCCAGATCCTGGAAATCATAACAATTTTAAATTTCTATTATAGAAAACATCGACATCTAAGTACAAGACAAAACTATTTGTAAATATATATACACATAGATAATTAATCTGCAGTGTAATAAAGCATCAAATTAAAGAAATTAAAAAGCTCTAAATTTTACAATACAATGGAGATGATGAATGCATTTAGTGTTAAAGGTGAGAAGTTGAGCCCTGGAAATAGAAGAAGTTTATGTATGGTGGATTATGATGTTCCAGTTAATAATAAATGTGTTAAAAGACGACGAAAATCACATGTAGCTGCAGTTATAGTGAATGATAAAAACAACAATGGCCAAAAATTGGATTCATCAAAACCTGATCAAAATAATAGTCTTGTACAAACTCGTACTGTCAAGAGAAGTTCAAGATTCAGAGGTGTTAGTAGGTACTCAATTATTACGTCTCTTTCCATTTTTGACAACTCTTTAATTCTAACTTTTTACATGACATGTGACATTTTGGTACGTTTAACATATCTGTAGTTTAAGACCATAAGATTCATAAGTAAGTTTACTTTCTTAAACTCTGTGTTAAGTCAAAACCAGACAAACTGAAGCAGAGGGAGTACGACTACTACTTGAATATCTTCATGAGAAGTTGATTTCTTCTATTGGGGATGTTTTTGAAAGCTAAAATTTGATAAACGTGTTGGATTTTCAGGCATCGATGGACGGGGCGATATGAAGCTCATTTATGGGATAAGGCTTCATGGAATGTAACTCAGAAAAAGAAGGGAAAACAAGTCTATCTTGGTGAGTACTAATAACTTGTGCTAAAAAAACTCCAAAATTTCGAGTCATGAGCTAAGTTTGCAGCTACTAAAATGAGCAGGAGCTTACGACGAAGAAGAATCAGCAGCAAGAGCTTACGATTTGGCTGCAATCAAGTATTGGGGCACATCAACTTTCACCAATTTTCCGGTATGTATTAAGCTTTAAGATGAGATGGTCACACATTTCAACTGATGGATTATACAGTTTGATAGAACGAAGCATGTTGTTCTAATACTTTCTTAATTTGTAGATATCTGATTATGAGAAAGAAATTGAGATCATGCAAAATATGACAAAAGAAGAACATTTAGCCTCTTTAAGAAGGTACACATTCATTATAAAAAGTATCCATCACCAGAATTTACACCTCAAAATCAAGTAATCTTTCAATTATCCAAATTTGTTCTGTTTTTTCAACAGAAGAAGCAGTGGTTTTGCCCGCGGTGTATCTAAGTATAGAGGAGTTGCAAGGTAAATTAACACATTACAATCGATCAGACAATGTTATTTGGGTCTTTTTGTACGTTTATGTTCATAATTGTAACGAAAAATTCATCGAATTTTATTCAGACATCATCACAATAACAGATGGGAAGCAAGAATTGGACGAGTTTTTGGTAACAAATATCTATACTTAGGTACTTACAGTAAGTGTTTTTCGCACCCTTTAACTAATTTCTTTCAAAGTTGTGATCAAATCAAGAACACATTCAAATTGGTTCTAACTCGAAACATTTTTTTACTATTTGTTTTAGATACTCAAGAAGAAGCAGCTCGAGCTTATGATATTGCAGCAATTGAATACAGGGGAACTAACGCGATGACAAACTTTGACATGAACACATACATTAGATGGTTAAAACCAGATGCCAATTCTCTAATGCAATTACAAGATTTCACATCAGGAAGTCAGCCTATACAAACTAGTAACACTAATGATATGATTAACCCGATACACAACTCTTCATACTCGTTTAACCCCAATCATTTCACCACCACCACCAATGCTGAAAAACTGTATGCTATACCACGGAGCCAGGAACCTATTGAAAGAAAAATGCCCTTAAGTTATTGCAAGAAATCATCGTCACCTACTGCTCTAAGCCTTTTGCTTCGATCCTCCATGTTTCAAGAGCTCGTTGAGAAGAATTCGAGCACTGATTTTGAAGAGAGTGAAGAGAATAACATGAAGCACGGAGCACAATCAAACAAAGAAAATGAGTTTTTGTTTTACACAAATGATAAGTTGCAAAAACTGGAGTCTTTGGAGAATGCTACTTTTGGAATTTGATGACTTAAATTACTTAACTTGTTAACAGTTTGAAGGAGGAAGGAATAACTGACACTTAGTAGCCATCTAGGATAGATGAGTAGTAGTTTCTTCAAAGGGTTGATTTCTCGGATAGTCACTCAATCTCAGAAAGTCATGTTTCTACTTGATTCCGATTTTCTTGAATACAAAAAATGACTTTATGAGATAATAACTATTAGTTGAATGACCATCTGAGAAATCTACTCTTTCTTCAGAGGGTCGGGTTGTACATGAAAAAGGTTCGATTAACTAACTGTGAGAATGAAAATCTTGGAAGTAATACGATTTTTTGCGATCACTAAATCCTTTGGCGACGCATCTCTGTTTTCATTTTCATATTCTGCATAATATGGTTGGGATGATAATGTAGCCACACAAATAAGGTTGCATTTGCATTGGTGAAATTTTCGTCACCTTAGTAAATAATTCTCTTTTTATCTCTTTCACGTATAGACTTTTTAAACCACGATCCAAATTGAAAATCTTGTGAGAAATCGTTACACCACTGTCTAAAACTTTGTATTACAAACGTTAGACAATATTCTAATGTATTGTATGTAAGATTCAGTAATATATTGGCAAACACTACAACCACACTAACAGTGTCACGTATTTTATTCCATCATGTACAATTGTGTTGTGATTTGAGATCCTTGGACAAAACTTGTATATGGAGTAGACATATGAAATATCAGTGCAGGTATAAAATATATGGTCAATCATTTTGATACTACACTTCGTACTATTAAGTTTGAACATCAATTGAAGCGACTACCGTTCAAACTCAAAGTCCCCTTCTCTAAACGAAACATTCAACAGTGTCGAATACACAAACATCCAGACGATATTTGGGTGAATCAGCACTTGGTAGAAGCCGTCCTGTTACATCAAGAAAAGAAAGGAGAAAATTCATGGTCATTCCAGGAGTAGAGTAAACGCGTGTTTTCCTGGATATATAGTCTA
Source organism: Solanum appendiculatum (assembly GCA_018342035.1). Classification (NCBI taxonomy): domain Eukaryota; kingdom Viridiplantae; phylum Streptophyta; class Magnoliopsida; order Solanales; family Solanaceae; genus Solanum; species Solanum appendiculatum. The sequence continues at coordinate 426,543 of JAGDQO010000631.1, read as the reverse complement.
CTTCAATCATAAAGTTAGAGAAAAGGGGGAAAAAATTCTGAACATGCAGCTTTTGTTAAGGAGCACAACTAAAATCTCCTTACTCAAACTCTTCAGAAATATTGTCGGGTGTTTGTCAGAACCTCTAAAAGTAGTACATTTTTGGAAGATCTGACACCGGTTCGACAGGCATTTTATAGTCCAAGCAACATAACCCTTACCCCTGCAAACCCACATACACAAAAAGGAGCAGAACGAGAAGTTTGAACAAGCTGAATACCTCATTAGTATACTTCTTGGTGGATCTTTTAACTTAGGTCCCTCTTCGGCAATGCCATCAGTTAGATACCTATTGGAATTTCCTTGTGGTAAAGAGTCTGCAAGTTCTTTAAGGCCCTGTAACAAAGTTATGGGATATCAATGAAATGCATGCAACTGCAACCATTTACCGCATCAATCCTTAGAGGTAAAGAAACAGAATAAAAGTCAATAGCTAATCTGTAGTCCGATTAACAAAGAGAGGCGTGAGATAATCAATCTATCAATCCAAGCTCAAGAAAGGTAAAACCATACTCATATCTTGACCAAACAGTGTACAAGACGTGCAAAAGTTACCATTTTATTTACGAACGACAAAAGCATGTATATCTTGGTTCTTCAAAATTATTTATCATAAATGAATCATGTCAGTTAGAAATATCAATACGGTCAGCAGCATCCTGAAGCAGTCCATATATTTGTACAAACTATAAACAATTTTGTTCGGAAATTTTGCATTTCTTTGATTTTGACATTATTCTGGTGTTCCTAAATTTTGACAACTCTCCTTTATCTAGAAATAAAATACAATGAGTATTTTGGAACTTGAATAATGCACCATATAAAAACTTCTGCCCAATATAACAGGTCACAGCATGTGTATGGCTTATATTAAGATAAATACTTGAATAAAAACTATCTAATTGAAGTTAGCAAAAAGTACCATCAGACTAGGCGTTGAGTTGCCCACAATTTTGAGGTGTTCCTGCAGAAGAAAATTCAGGTTAAGGATTACTGACAGCAAGCATCTAATAAGATAAAACAAAACAATCATTCCTGTGTGTTTAGATAAAACATGCAGAACAAGAAAAGATGACACAAAAATAGTAAGCTCCGAGGTGACACACATACACATAAAATAAGTTGAGAATAATAATTGTAATTGCAGACAATTAGATGGAATTTAGTGAAATAGTTATTGTAGTATAGTTTAATTCGGCCACTTCAAGACAGTCAATTGGTGATGAGACGTACACCTTGGCGATTGAACTGAAAATCTTCTTATATATGAATCTCCATTCTGATCTGTAATTTTGGCCAAACAGACTAGTGTATTCGCCCTTTCTTCGTTAAATAGGAGGGCAAGTTACCAGAAAAAAAAACAATCTTTTTCTCTGTTCCTACCTTCACCCAAGAGCGTCTCAATAAAATTAGTGGCCTAAAGCAAAATTATAATAAAAGGCTTTAAATATATAAACACATAATTGAATTTCACTTGAAACAATATAAAATTCAACTTGATCTATTGCAAACAAATGTCCAACCTGACTAGAACTAATTCTTACTCTTATAAACAATAAAATATTATTATGTGAAGTTATACGCTTAATGTCTTTTAAGAATATGCACTAAAAACAAATAGTATACAAAAACCAAAAAAAGAATTCAAAATCAGAAGCGTACAATCAAAACTGTTAAGTCATGTTTTGGTAGTTCTGATCATACTAAAAATCATGTAACGAAAGGGATTATCTGTACAAAGTGAACCACGCATCTGGCAAATAAATTATTTTTGATCACTAGATTTGATTCGTCTAAAATCATATTGCTTGTATTCCAGGGGTAACAAAGATTCTTTATCCATCCAACTTGTTTCACATGTATTAACCCACCCCAACTGTACCACCATCTTTAAAGGGGAAATAGAAGCATAATCTTACTGTGTGAAAGCCTAAAACTGAATAAAACACTATTCAAATGGTAGAGGTTAATCAAATCGACAAGTTGCGATAAATCAAGAGTTGTACAATGAAAGAAAAAAAGGAGGTGCACAAACCTGAAGTGTATTAGTCATGCTGCACAGGTACTTGATACCAGCATTTGTAAGTTCCTGTTATCAACCATGAGAGCTATGCTTAGAACAAATTACCTTTAATGGTGCAAATAGGCAAAGACTACAAACCTCAGATGATTGAGTGAACAGAACCGTACATAAGAAACTGTTTTCCCGTATTATTTAATAGGTAAAGCAAACAAAGTTAATAGTTTTTTTTTAGTTTACCTGTTTGCTTTCAAAGGAAAGTAACCTGTCATCCTGCATATCCAAATACAGTTAAAGATGAGATCAGTGTACCTAAAAGTAGATATAACTAGGGGTGTCAAAAGAATATAAAAAACCGATCGAACCAACCGAACCAATTTATATTATTTTTTAAATAAAACTGTGGACTTTTATTTAAGTGTATAACCTAACCGTACAATTGGGATGGTCTTTTCAGTTTATAAAAAAATCAAAAAAATTTCAAACCAAACTGAATAACCTTACATGTATGCAAATATATTTATATATTAACAATATGTTAAATTTTATATATAAATATAATTTATAACATTCTTCAAATATAAATATAACCTAGGTCCTAGATCTTTGGTGACGACTTTGGGCCTTTGTCCTTTAATTAACCTTTAATTAATTAGGTTTAAAAAAGATACCATAATAGAAGTCATCAAACAATACGGGAAAACAAATGCAAACACTCTTACTAAAAGTTTAAGATCAAATAATAAGGTAACAAGGTTTTACATTCTTAGCTTTTTGATGAAGAATTGAAGTACTTCTTCAAGAACACACTTGCGAAAGACATATTTTAATAATGGTGTAGATCAAACAATAAGGTAACAAGGTTTTACATTCTTAGCTTCTTGATGAAGAATTAAAGTGCTTCTTCAAAAACACACTTGCAAAAGAAATATTTTAATAATGGCGTATTTTGAGGTGTACTTTAAAAGTTTTAAAAAAAACAATAATTAACCGAACCGTACAAATACCGAAGAGAAACCGATATAATTGAAATAGTTTTAAAAAATCTAATTTTGGTTATACATTATAAAATACCCGAAAAATTGGGATGGTATAATTTTTTTAAAATAACCGATCGAACTGTCCCATTGACACCCCTAGATATAACAAAATTGACAAGAAGGATAGAGAAACCAAGGCAGCTTGGCCATTTCCAACAAAAAGCATCTGCAGGATAATTTCGACAAGAGAATACAAGCTACCAGAAAGCATAACTTACCAAACAAAAAACCATTCTCTGTAATTCTTCCAAATCAGCACCAATTTCGGATAGATCACCACGCACATCATTAACCTGTTGCAAAATAGGGTTTTGACCTGATTATGACAGTTGTACTGCGTAATTATAGTATAACCAAGAAAATATAGACTTAAGGATTATTGGACATGGATCAGAGTAGACAAATCCCACACAAATAAAGACAAAGGTGTTAGAACAGATTTGCACCTCATTCCTTAGTAGTTTTGACATCTCCATTTGATCATTCAATTTTCCATCGACATTCTCAATTCTTTGTGTCAAATGTCTCTTTGTTGACTGATTAAGAGGAGAAATAGAATAATGAGGAAGGAAGTTTCACATGTTTACCAAAAATGCCACTATTATATATGAAAAAAATGTATCTAATACCTAGTTAGGCACATGGGAATGCCAAAACAGCAGAGAAGGAATTAAGAACAGAGGTAGTGACAAGAGATGATACTCACAGCAAGCGCCTCAGAGACATGCTCCAAGTGTTTTGTCAAATTTGAAACAGCATTTGTCATACTCTTTTTGGTCACATACATTAGGTCAGAGAACGATAGACCCTGCAAGCATTACACAAAAAGTGAAACTTTGTTTGCTTTTTATAAATATATACTAGCGACATTGATCATTGTTCAGTTAAACAAGTATGAAATGGCCATCTAAAGCTAGGGGTAGAAAAGCTTGGTCTTCGGTAAGGGCTGGTACCTATGCTGAGGACCAACTTCAAGCTGATAGGAGACATATACATATAAGCATGTTAATCACTGCTCACTCACGCATATAGTTTTTTCTAAACGCTAGACATACCTCTAGTACCGTACAACTTAGTGTAATGACTCACCCATACTTCCTTCTAGTAATCTCAATGCTACACGAAGTCAGTAACAAGAGAGATGGTATTACTTAAATAGAGAATCTAAGAAACATTTTATTTTACCTTCCACCGCATATATCCATAACCCAGTGCCCCTACTGCAGCAGTTGGCATGATAAGAAATGTAAAGTTACCTGAGACACAAACAAAGGACAAGAAAGGGTTAAGGACACATTGGCTGATAAAAAACCACTTCCATATAATCAAAGGGACAGATAAATAAAAACACAGCATTAGAGCTCTTTAGTCAAGAGTGATGGAAGATACCACTAGAATTTCCATTTAGAACAGTAATTGATCGTGCAGAAGACAATTGTCGAACCTCCATTGCCAGCATACGAACCTACAAAGAGAGAGCAATAACATAAGTTTTACTGTGACATAAGAGATATTTCATAATTCTATGTTATAATGAGTAGGTTTTAACGTAGTAGTAGTAATAAAGGCACGTGTGATACAAAGCATGCCTGTGATAGACGATAAACTCAATCAGAGAGATGGATTGGATGATGGACTAACACTCTTTTTCTTTATAATTTATTCTACTATTTTAAAAAATGGAACTCAAAGAAATTAACAATTCTAAATTTGAAACTTGTAAGATATTAGGCCTGGTCCTCAATATCCTTCTCCACTTAATAGGCTTGGTTTAAGTGTTCAACCACCAGGATCCAAACCTGTGAGTTGTGATTACCATACATCCAGTGTCATGCTACCTTTGTCACTGAGCAAAAGCCCGAAGGCATGACCTAGCAAAAAAAATTTCTCAACCTCCTACACACCATCTCAAACAATAGTTTTTCCACGTGATTTCAATTTCTAAATCATCAATCCGTGCCTAATTTAATCCCATAAATATAGTTTGCATTAATTTATAAATTCTAACGAGTCAAACTTGTCTTCCTGTGTATTCCCATGTAGAATTGTGTGATAATGGGAAATGCTATCCCCTATGCCATCTAGTCGTTTATTTTTATAGTAATAATAAAAAAATCCTTGAGGGCCAGTGACCCACGAAATGAAACTCACACATCTACACTTCACGTATTGCACTTAAACATCATGTTAGGGATTCAAACCCATGAGATTGCTTCTAAATCACACATGTGTTGTGGTCTTACCGCAACCAAACCCCGCGAGGGGATTGGCTATGCCATCTAGGCATTGTGAAATGGCTCATATATAGGACAGATCTACACAATAAAGTTGAAATTAGGCGACAACTTATATCGGGGAAAAGCAATAATCTGCAGAAATTGCAGCTATCAACTTATATCCACAAATAGAAATTAGGCGACAGATTAACACAATAAAGTTGGGAAAACGAACACATCGGGGCTAAGAAATAATCTGCAGATATTGCAGTTATCAACTGGCATTCACCCGAAAATGAAGAAAAGACGAAAAAGAGAAGGATAGAAGGAAAAGAAAACTGAAGTTCCACACATATACTTAAGCAACTTTTTACTATCAAGGTACCTGTGCAGCCATAACATCCGAGTCTCCAGCATCTGTCTCCCCTGATGTTTCATAACTTTTTATCAAGTTCTGTAGAAAGATAGGAAAGGATCATTAATTCCTAGCATTAATGTGAAAAACGTAAAATCAATAGGAAATCCATTTTAAAAGTTGATAACTACATCCATCTTGTTAGTTACAGGTCATACAAAGATGTATCAAAAGTATTTTCAAACAAGATCATATCCTGCCAAAAATTCCTTGTAAATATGAGTTGATCATGTATCAGAATATAATTCTTAAGCATTATTCTCCCTATTTTGTTGCAAATTTCAGCATCCACACTAAGTAACTCTAATGTGCTAGAAATTAAAGCATTATACTTAGTGATCTCAATCTAATTTGCCTGTTTTGAGCAACAAACATAAACAAACACTAGTACTTTTCTCTATAAACGGAGTTCATCGAATCCGAACCTAAAACTAATTCAATCATCAGGAACGCAGTTACTAAGAATTATCTCACTATTGCACTTCCAAATTCCAGCAACCACAATAAATAATCAAGTGTTCACAATAACCTAACTCGAGCTGAGTTAAAGGCTTAATACTGTCTCTATTAACAGAAATTCAAACAATATGAACTTAATTGCAGCTAAAATAACTCAATTACGAAAAGAAAAGAAAAAAAAAGAACTCTACAAATTTGAATTTGAACGTAACTACCTGAAGTTCGCCCAATACACCAGATATTTTGCCGTTTCGGAACAGTACAGTACCAGTATACCCTACACATATAAGGAATAAAATATGTATGATCAGATCAAACTAGCAAATATCACTATTAATTAAATTTTAGTTAGAATAACTGATCTGAAAAAATTTCCAAGTAAATAGTCGGAAAACCAGAATTTGCATACCGGCGCCGACAATGAGGATGATTCTGCCTAAGCTTATTCCGATTGGTAAAGCCATGGCCGGCGGTCCTTTGGCCGGATAGAGTTATGCAGATATTAGTTAGGTAGGTATTAGTTATGCAAGGTTTAGCTATACATGTATTAGTTATGCAAGGTTTAGTTATACATGTATTAGTTATGCAAAGTTTAGTTATATATGTATTAGTTATGCAAAGTTTAGTTATATATGTATTAGTTATGTCGGTATTAATTATGCAGTATTTAGTTATGTATGTATTAATTAGATAATTATTAGTTATGTAGGTTTTAGCCATGTATAGATTATAATACTAAGTTAATTTTTATTTCTTAATTTCAAAAAATAATTAATGAGCTAATATTTATTATAACCATTAAAATAATTAACTATATAAAAAGTATATCAAAATTAAATAAATATCAATGGCTAAAAACAATAAAATAAATAACAAATAACTAAAAGTGATTAAGTAATTTATTAATTTGTATTCAATATGATTAAATAATTAAGCAATAGGTAATTAAAATTAAAATAAATAAAAAAATAACTAAAAAAATTAATGGTTCTGAATGGAAAATTTTGTCTTTAAAAAAAAATATATGTAAGCCATTTTTTATAATGAAAAGTATATTAGCTTTAAATCGCAAGGTTAAAGGGTATATCCGATTTTTTTTTTCTTTCTTAAATCTTTTTTGCACCCCTTTTCAAGTGTAGGATTTCTCCAATAAAGATTTCGATTGCATTTAATTCATTTTAGGCATAAGACTCTTTCTTAATTATTTTTTTCCTCTAATAATTTAGATATAAAAACAACATATACTTTCAACCCAAAATTCAGATCTAGTCAAATATACTTTAAATAAATTCTCCAAAAGTCAGATCTAGTTAAAATGACTTTAAATAAGTTCTTTTTTATTTATTCATAATTTGCTCAAACACATACAAAAAGTTCATGTGATACTTGGTTATGTATTAGATTTACCTATATAAGGATAAACCTCAAATTAATAAGTAATATTAAAGAGAAAAGAATACTCTTTTTCATCAAGAGTCAACGCTAACTTCGGTCACATCTAAAATTATCAATTAATGTGGATCAATTATAAGTTGTCACATTTTTAATTTAGCCCCATCTAATCAAAGATTAATCATAAGGGCATTTTAAAATTAAGCTTGAAAAGAAAATGACAAAGATATGTAGGGGCCGAAAGATAATTTTAAAACAAATCTAATAATATAGTGATAATTTAGTCCCTCCTCCGATTAAAAAAATCAAATTCTCATTTTCGAATTCACCCTTCAACGATAGACATTTTAACGACAAAGGTTAATTTTATACAAATCTCATAGTGTTAAGAGCTAATTACATCTTATTCCTATTTTTTTTTCAAATTACAAAAATTCCTTAAATTTGGTGGAATCTGAATACATCCCAAAATATTCCGAGTCAACATCCCGATACATCACGTACGTCCTGATACATCGCGTAAAGTGACGTATCCAAGAATAAGAGAGAGCATGAATATTTATAATTTTTTCAAATGGTAGAAAATGTTAAAGAATATTATAAAATAAGTTATATATTTAGGTAATTTATCTATAGACCTATATATACCCAATTAATTTGTCCTTTCTTTTTCACTTTAAAGATTGTCATTTAACAAACGTCTTTATCGGTCCAGCAAAATTTTGGACCAGACAAATATGCAAAAGGGATATGAATATGATACTAATTTCAAAGGATTTCAACATGAAAGTGACAGGAATTCAATGATATTTATCTTGAGGCATATTAATATGAAAATTTGAAAGCTTATAAATACTACCAAATGTAATCACATAACATATCTCGTGTTTAATTTTTGGTATTAAATGTACAAATAGCTTGACTAATTAATATACACTATGTGACTAATATATTTGTACTTCTCCATCCATCATCTCAATTAAATGTTTTCTCTCACATTTAGTTGGTCCAATATTAACTCCCTCCTGAATGACCAAAAATGAAAAAACAAAAGTTTTATTTGAACCTTCAAGCAAAATAAAAGTTTAAGATCTTTATTTTTCACCTTATATATTTTTATTACTTTGGAGACAAATCACTCAATAAATACAAATATATTTCAATATACACTACCTAGAGATCAAGAACTAACGATGGATAAATTGTGTACCTAAACAGTAAAATTCGTTTTAGCGACAAATTATCACTAAGTTACAACTATGAGCATTTTGTAGCTAGTTCTATTTTTTTTTTAGTGATACTATATTCTTTCTCATTTCAATTTACGTGAGACATATTTGACTAGACACATAGATTGATTTGAAAGAAATGAAAAGTTTTGGAACTTAATCATGGTCTTCAACATGTATATCATAACATTTGCATGACTACAAAATTTTAAAATTTACAATTTTAAAGATGCATAGTCAATGAAATATGAGCAAATTTCTACCAAAATAAAGGATATATAGATATAAAATAACAACTAATTAGTAATTAAACCTTACTACAATTAGTGACCATTGCAGAAAACAACTGCAAATTAAAATTGTTCTTCTCAAAAACAACAAAAATTAATCACTAGTAGGAGGGGATAGAGGGACATAAAACAAAAGAAGTCAATACCCGAACCATAGTCTTTTTAAATTTGTAGGGGTAATTTTCTCACCATTCACTAACGATTTTCATTTTCACCTGCCACCTGGTTCGTTCTTGACTTCCCAAAAATCATAATCACAACAAAATATTCAAAGCACACACACATAAACAATCATTTCACTGGATTTTCCCACCTACCTAACAACAACCTTCTGACTCTTGTCATTTATTTACTAGGGATCCACCCATGCAAAAATGTACAGGCTATTAAAACCTTCATTTGCATGGGGGACCCACTTCCCAAATATGCCAAAATAGTACTATAGTCGTCCTACCCCATACCCCCACTTCTCATTTTTCACAAATTACTCATAACCTCCCCCTACAAAAAAATTTGTTAGAGGGAGGTTTTGGGTAATTAGGAATTTGAGTTTTCGTCCGCTTGCTTGGACGACTCTGGTTGTTGTGGTGGTGGTGATGGTGCAGTTACCTCAGGATCGGGGTAAAAAGCAACAAGTGCAGCATTGATTTGTTGTACGGTGTTGCATAAATGATGGTTAATAGCAGTGACGCTAGAGAGATTGAGCTTTGCACTTGGGATCGTGCTGGCGAGGACTTGCAATCCAACGGTGAGTAGGCAACCTCCTGAATATTCTTGAATTGACGACAAGTTCTGCCTCTTCTCGGAAGATTGGGATGAATTAGCTTCATTACCACCGGAGACATTTGTGTCACAGTTGTTAATATTGGCTTGTCCGTTATTGATTGGTGTTATGACAAAGCCTAAGGGAAGAAGAGGGATGCACGATGGATCCTCTCCGCTCATGGCTAGCTGAATCGCGTCCACGTCCACAGTGGTGTAGACCACCAGGCTGCCTGAATCATCAGTGCAGCTCTCTTGTAGCATTAGCTCTACGCTTTGGGATGAATTGCTAGCCACCTGCATAAAGTTTAAAGTCATGTAGGAATGTGTCAAAGGAAAAAAGTAATTTTAAAGTTAGGCACAATATAGACAATTGACATATGATTATATGATAAATTATTACTAGGGGATTTTGAAATTTAACAATAACTTGTGACATGAATAAAAGAAGAGATGAAGTATAAATGATATCTAGAGAGAGTAAAATAGCATTCACTTGTCACTTTTGGTCGTGTATTGTCTTTGAAATTTTAGCCACTGTTATGGAGTTTCGAATTCTATGACTGAATCTCCAAATATAACAGTGCTATTGGAATTTCACTTATGAAAATTTGAATTTTGTGATAGTGACTAATTTTCAATTACTTAGACTGAAAAACGACTATTTTTGAAATTTACGCGATAGAAATTATTCCAAAATTCAAGTCGAACACAAGTTTGGACAAGGTGTTTAATTTGTATATAAACCAAGCCAACCATATATATATTCAATAAATTTAGCGCATTGACTTACATTAATTCGAAGAAGAGAAATGCAATTCCCTGGATGTGAACCATTTGCAATATGAGCCACTTCATGTAATGAGTTCCCATTTGAAAGCACATCCAACTACAACATTAAACATAGTACAATTCAAATCAACTCATGAATTTATGAGAAAAATCGATTTTTTTTTTTAAAAAAAAAATGCAAATAATTACCTGAGCTCTTCGACGTTCATCTCTCAAGAGATCAAAGACCTGGAAATGATTATATGGAAGCCAAGAAGTTGAAACCGCGCTAAGTATTAGTCCATTAGGTTGGCCTGGTTCCGTAACTTTTCTAGTGGTGATTCGAACAGTGTCATCAGGAGAATCAGAAAGAGCTGTCCATGATTGACCACAACTAGTACTAATGTTCATACAAAATGTCTTGATCATCCTTTGTGCCAAATTCATCAAGCTCTTTCGCGCTTCTGGAGATGGTATCACTGCACAAATTAACAAAACTTATTTTAATAAAAAGGCCAAGAAATTAATCAATTTATGATATAGTAATTGAACTATACCTCCAAGGTCAGATATATTTCTAGCCATAAGACTAGCAAACCTTTCACATTGTCTCTGCAAGATTGATAACCATCTTTGTGCTCCAAATGCCATACCACTAGTTACAAAGTGATTGAATACTTGATTCACTGGATTTTCCTCAACCTCAGCATGTTCAACCCATGTAACCTAATTTTTTTTTAAGAAAACAAAAGGAAATTAACTTCAATTTTTCATTTTACTTCAATAAATTTCAATGTGTGTTAAGGTCATAGACCTCCAATTTTGGGTCATGGCTGTAACAACTCAGAAATCTAGATTATATTGACAATAGTTGCTAATGATAGTTAAACAGAACGCAAAGAAAGGGGATGAGAGACTATAGACATTTGACTTCACAATAGCATAACTCTCAAATATTTTACTCGGCTAGATAATATTAAATGAATCAATCTTATTTATCACTTCTAGTCCATAGTCCCTTACGGAGTCAGCTTGGTTCACAACAATAGTACATGACCATTAATGTGACAATAGCAAAAGGTAACATAAAGATTAAGGGGTGGATGAATACATTGAATAGTAGAAGTCCTTTAACTATAATTTATTTTTAATTTATTTATAGTCTTGTCCTAAGATAAAACATTAATGAAATAGACAAATAATTTGTGAAAATTGCATGATGCTGAAAATAAAAAAAAATTATGTTGTTTTTTTAAGTAATGCCAACTTTCTAGGTTTTAAGGATTCAATCAGCTAAACTTCTTGTTGGTGTAACTTCTCAACCAAAATCAACAAGATGTCAGATTATAAATTTGCGTAATATCTATTAACTCGTAAATTTCAATTCTGAATCTGATTCTGACAAGGAAACTTACCCTAGAGTAACCATTGGGCATGTCTTGAATGATGCATCCAGAAGGTCTTCTCTTGAAATAAGGGAAAGGTGGTGGGAAATTGTTGTGAAGACTATCAAGTGGAAAATCAAGAATTGCCCAACTCCCTTCCTCTACATTTTGTTGGCAATAACGCAGGAAATAACATTCTCTTGTTGACACTAAGGGTGTCAAAACTTGCATTTCCATAAACATCTGAAAACAAAAAAAAATTTAGAAATTTAACATTTTTAAAACTACTTATATACATATAACAATAAGATGAAAAGTTTTATTTTTATTACCAATTGAAGAGAACCACTGGCATGTCCAGAAACTCCTGAAGTTACAACTTGAATTGTTTTGGCTCTAGAAATGATAGATGGAAAAAGCTCTATACATTTATTCTGGAAAAGAAAAAAAAGAATTAATCCGAATACGCATTTAACCGCGTAAACTAAAAATAGCTGACAAATGTATAATATAAGTATACTTCAAGTATAATATGTGTATAACCATGCATAATTAGTGTAATCTACGTATATTGGTTCAGAAAGTAAACAATGAATCTGATCAGCTATTTGTGTAAAGATCCCAAAATAGAATGGTAAAAATGACACCAGTATTATTAATTGAAAAGATAAAAGTATGTAAATATTACTTCACTACTACTGACTCTTCAAAAATATTGTAATATTTGTTTCAAAACTCTCCAAGAAATGTACTATTTTAAAATAATCCAACAATATTTTTGAAAAAATCGAGCAAGACTATAATATCGTAAAATTAGTAACATTGTAAACGTAATAACAAATTGGCTATAAGTGTAAAACAACTTTTTATACTGTGTTAGTGTATATAACTTACTGTATCCAAGAACGCATCAACGAGAGTGATGCTATTCATAATAACAACAGCACTGCTACGAGTGGCTTCAATTCTAAGCTCATTGCCATTCTGCCTAACCCCAACAGGCCATGGGAACATTCGAGAATATTCTTCCACATTAAGCACTTCTTTTCCAGAATCATTAGGTGCCCTAATCCAGAGAGGGTCCGCGCTTGTGCACATCTTGACTAATTCATCCATCGATGAAAGAGCGAGTTCCATAGCAAGAGATTTTTCTTCTTCCAAAATCATTGGACCACCGGAGAATTGAGAGTTGTTTTGATCAGGCATGAGTAATGGAACAGGAACCATATCCGCGCAGTTTGGCTGGTCCTCGAATTTACTTGAGAAATTATTAATGGACATGTCGAGTTCCAAAGATGGTGGAAGAAGTGGATTTGGTGGTACTAGTCCTTGCATTGGTCCGCGGCCATTGTATTGAGATACAAGGCAACATACTCGCTCAAACTGTACATCAATTCAATGAATACATGAAAAAAGAAGAAGAAGAGAAATGGACGAATATTATGATAATGTCTTTAGATCAAGGACTTCAAAAGTTTCTTATTTACCTGAAACTATATATTGAATTCAAATGTATTACATAAATTGAAACGATTAGTCATTGTTAATTCATATTAAGAAAATTTCCTCAACGCTTATAACAAAAACTAGTGAAAGCATACAATTTGTTTAGCTAAGAACTAAAAATGCACAAAAAAAATACTATTACTGTCAGTTTATATAACTTAAATCCAGAAGGAATACTTAGAAAAACGAAATCACCTCTTCTTTGAGACGGGCATTTTCGAGGCGTAGTTGTTGTTCATCATATCCCATTTCTCCAAGCATGGCAGGACCTCCACAAGTAGGGCACATAATACTACGTAGAGCAGCTTGCAGTCGATAATTATCATTCTTTAAATTGTCATTCTCAGCTCTAAGTATCACATTATCTGATCGGTCTTGCTGAGCCTACATCATTAAATATTTATTATATATTAATTAGCACTCACATAGTGTCACATTTTAAAGTCTAGATATGAATTCAATATTTAGAATCGATAAGTTCAAAATGAGTATGATATTATTACATATATGTATACACATTTATAACGGGTTTTAACTATAACCAAAATAGAAGAATTAATCTTAATAGCCCCGGATGTATATCATATGTAAGATATGTGTATAATCATATGGTATAATGTATGTATATCGGCTAGGAAGGATAAATCGTAGATTTAGTTGACTATTTGTGTAAAGATTCCAAATATATGAGTTAGCTATGATATTAAGTTGTTAATCTATTACTAAATAGTCCGTCGCTAACAATTTTTTTCAATAATTCATTAGTATTAAATAAGATAAGCGGATTTGTGAAGCTATCCGTCACTAATTTCTTTCTTCTTCTTCATCTTCATCTTCTTATATATACATAATTTGACGAAAACATTAATGTGTCTAGTTAAACCCATAGAATCGCTCTAAATCCAATTTTAACATCGTTCATAGCTAATTTAATACTTAGATAAATACCATACTTCCTCTGTCCACTTTTATTTGTCCGCTATATTAAAAACAGAAGTCCATTTTTACTTGCTCAATATGAAAAACCACGAGATAATTTATCTTTCTCAACATATTTACCAAAACATTGTTTATTACATTCGAGTGGTGATAAGTAAAATTATCATCTGATTTATTGCTCCTTAAGAGTTGTGTCAAATCAATACTAAACAAGTAAAAATAGACGGACCGAATGAATAGTAAAAAGTCTCTCTCTCATTTTTCATGTCCATAACCCTAAATGGGGTGCATTAAAGATAGTGTTTCCTCATGGAAGCTCAATGTTGCAGAGAAAAAAGGGGATTGACTGCACACTCAACAACTAGGGCCAGGCGCATATTAATGGAATGCATTGGCCATACAATACAATACAATTGAAAATGAAAGCAACCCCCATAGTAAATGTAGTCACTCTCTCTACAGCTTTCATAATATTAGTGCTCAACGTATGTAAATAAAACACACACACACATACTATACATAACTTATGGAAAATCGTGCATCTGCCCCCCTTTCATGCATGAAAATTAAAACTTAACTCAACAGCTGGAATGAAAAAAAAAAAAAAACACATTTATGTGTGGTTTTCCTCTTTGCCGCGTCAACACATATACACAGACAGTGTAAATAAAAAAAACATAAATCGGGTTGGGGGTAGTAGGGATGCTAACATGCGCACCTTCATTTGAGTTCGTCGATTTTGAAACCAGAATTTGACTTGACGTGGTTTAAGGCCAAGGTCTTGGCTTAGTTTAAGCCTTTGCTTGTCATCTGGATGTGGACATTCCTTAAATAACCTAAAATTTCACATCAACAACGCGAAGTATAATTCCACAAGTAAAGTCAGAGATAATTATTCCTTAATATTCAAGATCTTGAAAATGAAACAAAAAATTTTTTGCTATCTTACGCTTCCATTTCTTGGATCTGACGAACAGTATGCCTATGATAACGTTTCTTCTTTCCCGGTTGTTGTTGTTGTTGTTGTTCGGGTTCGAGTTCATTTCCAGACATTCCTTCAATATGTTCACTTCCTGAACCACTATCCATTTCTTCTTTGCTTTTAAACAAACCATTTTCTTCCTTCTAAACAAAAAAATAATAATTAAAAATCATGCATGCAAACTAAGGATAAATTAAAATATAGAAAAAAAAAATACTTACAGGAATGATATTAGGAGGAAAAATGTTGAAAGGCAAGTTATTTCCTCCCATAGTCATGAAGTTAAAATTAGGGTTTTGGATCGACGAAGAATAGAGTGTATCAGAAGAAACGGTATTATTATTATTATTATTATTTCCTCCCATCCCCATAGATGAAAATAGTTGACAATCACCAAACATCTTTTCCACTTCGAATTTTTTTAAAAAAAATTGTGATATTTTCAGACTAGGGTTAGGTTATATTTCTTCCTCCCCCAAGTCAAACCTGCCAAAAAAAGAAGGGAAAAAAAAAGTTAGAACAAACAAAACCATATATCACACATGAAATATAAACAAAGTTTTTTTAGAGAAATTAAACATACCATTGAAGCTAAAGAGAAGAAAAATCCATTGAGTGGGAGCTATTTTTTACATATAAAGTTAGACAAGAAGACTACTAAATTACAAAAGTATTTGACTCCACACTTGAAAAATATATAAAGAAAAGGGAGGGGGGGGTCAGCTAGCTATAGTCTTCAAAAATCCCCCATTAAAGCACAAACCAAAGTATTAAATTTCCAATACCAAAAAATATTAAAAGCAAAAAATGTTGTTAGAGAGAATTGAATACACAAAAATTAATTAATTTCCTATGTAATTAATGAAATGTGTATGTGAAGAAGAAAACAAAGAAACCAAAGAAAACACATTACAAATAATAATAAATTTTTAGTACCTTTAATTTCTTCTTCTTCTTCTTCTCCACCAAAACTCTTTCTAGTTTTCTTCTCTTTTCAGTCTATATGTATAGTAAAATTTTATTATTACTTTTTTGCTTTTACAAAACAAAAAAAAAAAATTTATAGGGGGGTGGGGGTTGGGGGGTTGGGTGTGCGGGGTTAAATGCGAGCTTTAACTAGGGGCGTTGAAAAAAAGAAAAGAACAGATCCAACGCCTATTGATATGTGAGTCAGCTGGATAAAGGAGACACGTGTCAGGTTTTTATTGGATAAAGAACCGTTTCAGCTAAAAAAAAGTCAAACCTTTTTCTCAGAGTTGAAACGCTTCGGTCAGTATACGCGCGCGTGGGTGTTACCTTCCTGGTTTTAGTTTTAAAAAAAGTAAATTAGAATTTAATTGAGTATATTGGTCAACATAATTTTTGCTGCAGATTAAATTAATGGATAGGTCTTAGGCAGAATTTGATTGATTGTTACATACTTTAATCTCGTTCTAAAATGTAGTACAAGAGAAATAGTACCATAAAAACTATCATATATATATATACATGGTTCGTAATGAAATTCATTTGTTCTAAAAAGAATGAGGGATATATAGAATCTATACTTAGGTGAAATCGTGGTATATAATTGATTTAATTTTAATTATATTTCAAAATTCAAGAAATAAATGACAAAAACAATAACATATATGGGGTGTATTCGGTAGAATAGAGAGGTTGTTTTCGATATAGTGTCGATTGAAAAACTTATTTTCTAGAACAGATTCGAAAGATATGCAAAATTATAAAGTTATTATAAAAATATATTTTATAAAAGTACTAAAATAAATTATAACTTAAATAAAACAATCATCAAAATTCAAGAAATCAATCTCTAAATTTAAACTGAAAAGGTGAATTTGTATTCATTTTTGAAACCTGATATTCTTTTTAAGACAAAGAAAGTATTATTATTCTTTCTTTTCTCATCTAATTTATTGTGTGTTTTATATTATATACTATATATATATATATATATATATGACATTTTAAACTAATCTTAGCAATTTCACACCGTAAGGTGTACGTATCATGTATGGACAACATTTAAATCTGTATTAATATTAAAGCTTTTGAATTCCATTTTTTTTCTCGGTTGAAAAGGTTCTGAATTTCATTTTCTTAGTACTATGTTTCTCCCTTGTCTATACGACAATTTTGATGTAAATTTTCCTCCTTTTTCTATTTTTGTTTTTTTCTTTGTTTGTCAAATGGGATCTATAAATTTTAATTGATACTAGACTAAGATTGCACAAACTTGTGTCTATTAAAAATAAAATACATATATATATATATATAAACTTAATAAAATGCTACTCCTAGTAATCTATCTATTAATAAAGTACTTTTAAGATATTATATGATGGTTGATGATGGTGATTGTTGGTGTCGAATGAGGCGGTGGTGTTGCTTGATGTGGTGGTTATGTGTAGACATGTAGTAGTTATTATGATGGTGGTTGTAGTTGTTAACGGTGATATATGGTTGATTATATCGCATAGTTGGTAGTAGTAACGGATAATTATATTGTGATGGATGACAGTAATAGTTAAAAATAGTGATGATGATAATGGTGGTTGACGATATATATTAATCCATATGGTTAATGGAATAATTGTTGGTAATAATTAAAAGTTATCGCGATAATGATGCTTAATGGTGATGATTATAAATGGTGATTAGTGATGGTCATATGGGTATAGAGCTAAAAAGGTGAAAGGGAGTATCTGAGTTTCCTTCACCAGAAAATCACATTGTATATATATAAAGTCACTTCTAGAAGAGCATGATAAATTTGCTCTCTTAAATATAACTTTTTAGTATATTTTTTTCTCTTCTCCCATATTTTTCACTTCCTTAAGATATCATCTAGTTACAAGCATTTAAATAATGTTGAGATAATTTTTTTATTTATAATTGTTTAGACCATGTAATATCCTCAACGTTGTTCAACACTTGGTTTAGATGAAGAATCTAGCTCTAAAATTTTGTTAATTGTGTAGTTGTACCTAATTTAATACAAGAATCTAATAAAATAACTAATTGAAATATATAATCTAATAAAACAGTCAAGTGCTTATTCGTGATTTGTGTGGATAATTGTTCCATTTAGTTTATATTGTGCATCCTTAATGGTTTCTAGTGATTTGGTTGGAAAATTTCAAGAATATAATTGTAGGAACTTTTTTAGCTTGGTAGAAAAAAAAAACATGTGGAAAAGACAAAATGGATTGATTAATTTTTTAAGGTTTAAATTTAATTTAACAGTTGAAAATTATTGAAATTGATAGTAAAAGGTTGTATGTTAATTTAAAGTCGGTTAAACTTTAAAATTTGTGTCCAAATTCTTGACGGTTGTCATAAAATTTTGTTAAAATAAATCTCGCCTAATATCATGTAAGAAATTCAAACTATACGCCAGAAATTTTACTCTCAATTTTGATAAAATCTTTTTTCTTAATGAAGCGAAAATTTAAATCCGATACCCTAAAAATCCTATTTCTGCAAATCACCCTTATAAGATGCTTCCAAATTGAATCAATTTCAGAAGGATTAAACATGATTAATTTTTTTTAGGAAAAAATATTTGAGCTAGCGAACTTAATCCATTAATTATTCTTTGTAGTAATACTTTTAAAAAATTATATTATATAGCACTACAATTTTGGGATTTTATAGTAGACATGCATGAATATACTTATTATTCGTGCGAATACAGTTAGGCAAAGATATTATATATGTACGAGTGGATACAATATAGTATTATAGTTTACTATTATTATGCGTGTGAATATAATTTATTTTACAACAATGATATTGTGTACATTCAGATACAACGTGTTCCATTATGTTCCACTACATTTTAAGATGAAAATACAACTATATTTTGTAATGAGACAACTATTGGAAACACTCCTGAACTAAGTACAAAATCATTAGTTTCGAATCCGAACTATTGATAGCTTTAAAATGACCTCTCTACTTGACTAACTAAACTTAGATACACCTCTGATATGCAACATGACATAGCAAATGGTTCAACTCTTGTAGAAGTATGAGACTATTAATAAAAAGTCGAGAGAAATATTGAAAATTAAACACCCCTAAACTTGATGAGAATTTAGGAGTGTATTTCGCTCATGTTGCAAGATCTATGGTGTATTTAAGTTCAGTTAATCAAGTAAATAAGTGTTTTTAAGACCGTCAATAGTTCAGAATTGAAACTACTAATTCTCACCGAATTTAAAGGTGTTTTGAATACTTCTCTTTTTCGAAATCAAGCAATATCTCACCTTCTTTTTCTTTTGCAAATTTGGGCGCAAATAGCGCTATTTACTAGTATTTATTTCCATTTTTTATGGCCTCTTTGACAAATTCAATAGGGCTCTTAAATTAGCAAAAGTCCAATATAAGTCCAAATTTATCAATATCAAATGGGCCCCTTGTATTGCTTTCTGCATTCAAAGCCCACGTTGAACACTACAGTAGCAGTATCCTCTAGTAAGGTCACATATTTATTATTCTCAATTTAATTATCGATATTAAATTAGTACTTCTATTTACTTTCTCAATTAAATTATCCATATATATACATATACACTCATTGTTCTATTTGCTTTCTCAGTTATCTCCAACTTTATAACCAATTATTTTGGCTTTATTGAGAGATCTCATTTCAGAAATCGACATTTCATTTAAAGCTAATTAAACTATATATATCAACATCACCATATAGTATTAATTAGTTATAGTTAAAATTTAATCTTATATAATATAGATTAGATTATATCGTCTATCAAGACAGAATATTCCGTCCAATATATTGTAAGCTTAGTGGGATGGATATATAAGACTAATATTTCATCTTTTTTATCTCGCCTCACTTCTATCTCGATTTCCATTATCCCCTTTAAGTCCCATCGCAACCAATTTGACAGTCTAGGCTAGATAACCTAAAGGCTTGAAGCGTGCATAGATTTTTGCCTCCTTTATCGAGGTGTTAGCCCGTGAAACTTTAATTAGTTACGTCTTCCATGATTGATCATCTCCATTTGTTTATAGGTAATATCATGTGTTAGTTATAACTTATACGTAACATACTAGTATTATTTGTGTTTTATTTACTTATTTTTCAAAATGAAGACATTATGTGATCGTTGTTAATATACTTTTTTTTTTAATTATGTGCACTTATTTTGATCTTTTTTAGTTTGTTGGATAAAGCATTTCACTTTCTATATTTAAAATAGTTCTAAATTTATTTATTTTTACGTAAAATGTGTAAGATCATAAAATTTAAAAAATATTTTAACAGGTGCCACGTATTTAAGGAGACAGAAAAGACCACTATGACAAAGTCAAAGGAGACATTGCACTTGTCAATTTTTACTTAAAAATTGCAGACAATAATTACTCAGATACGTGATATAACCAAACATACAATAATTGCTTAGAATATACAATTTTGTTTTTTTGTAGTAAAAAATAGTATCAGAAAAAAAGGACCTCGACTGCTTGAATTTAGTAATTTTGAAGTCAATTTGGACTCAACTGATCAAGTTTTTTATATATAATTTTCCTAAGTTAAAACAAAATTAGCATTAATGGTAGTTGATTACTGTTGATAATGTATCATCAAATAACAACAATTTGATAAGTAAACTATATGATAACATATTTGCTTGAACAATATAGAATAGGTGGGGGTCCTCATTGATCCTTTGGACACCAATACAATGCAATAATTCATGCAGACTGTATTAAATGAAAACTGTTCCACCTTATTTTTATTGTTATTAAAAAAATTAATGTGGTATTCGGAATCCAACTAATCTGAATTCGTGTCGCGTATGTAAGATCTGGGAAAAGCACACTCCAAGTCATTGCAAATGTTAGATTATAGTTAGTTTAATATTTCGTTTGTAAGGTTGAACAATATATAAACAAACATTAAAGTCGAGCCTAACGTTTAGAAAAGATAATTTTTCAATGACTATATTGGAAGAACTTTTAAAAATGGGACAAAATAAATGGTGGCCTAGAAGATACATTTGGGATACGTCAATCAAAGACTTCAGCTCGTGATATCTGATTAAGTATACAAAGAGATTCTATTCATTCCATCACAATCCACGATCACGATGATAATAAAAGTTGTTTTCACAATTGAATACACTAGCAATATTAGGTGGTCTGGCTTGTGGGGACACATAAATCATGACAAGGAAGGAAATCCAGTGGTAAGATACCTAAGCATTTATACTTGTAGAAATGGACAAAATTGGATTCATACAGTTCCATGATCAAGAAGGTGACAATACCATAAATTAAATTAAATCTCTACTGACAAACAATTAATAGACAAAACTAGGAAATAATAATGGTTTGAAGTTTACATGAATCTAGTTGTACTACATACTTTTGCAAAGAAATTCAAAAGGTATATATTATACGTATATATCATGCTTTATAATGAAATAAATTTTCAGGTTCTATTTGTGATAACTTTAATGTTGGGCATGTGCCGTAACACTTTTTTTCTTTTAGGTTCAGTATATCGATATTTTCTTTAAATTTATCGGTAAATTTCATTGAATATGTATCAAATATTCAAAGATTGAATACAAACATAAAGAAAATAAATAAAAAATTGAGAAATATCACAGTCAACTAGTTACTTTTTGTATAAATGTGTATATGGATATATATATACCTTATACTGTATACACTTTTATACACTTATATGCATAAAATGTACCTATCTTGAATAAAAGTGCATTTCTTGCTTAAAACCTATCCAAATACCATTAAATTTTGTAAACAACCTTTTTGGAGTATTTCTAACTCTAAAAACACCAATTTAAAATTTCTCACAAAATCATATTCGAAATTGAAATTCACTTATTTAAGTTTATTCAACGATATCATGATGGATTACCTTAAAAATTCTAATTTCAACCGCCCAAACAAATTTGGTTTTGTTGCTAAAGTTTGAATCACAGTTATTGTATCATGTGCAATTCCCTCAATTAAAATTCCTGAGATAAAGCTTGATATAATGGCCACAATAAGTTGAAAAATTATGTGACATTTCATGGATGAAGCAAATAATACAAAAGTGAAATAAAAGCTACGATAAAGTTTATAAAATGTAATTGTCAATTGTCCTATATCCTTATGTAAACACCATCTCTATTCTTGGATGCTCTCTATTAATTGGGCTAGTGGCCCAATCATAAAAAATGGTAAAGAGCAGCCCAAAAGCCCATTTGGACCAAGGACAACAGAGATTTTGAGGACACAAATTTGTGAATTTTACACAAATCTCATAGTGTTAAGAGTTAATTACATCCTATCGCTAATCTTTTTCAAATTACAAATATCTCTTAAATTTAGTGAAATTCGGATACATCCTTAAAAATCTCGTTACATCGCATCCCGGTTTCAGATACATCGCTCAACGTCTGGATACATCGCGTCACGATTTCGGATACATCACTCAACGTCCCGATACATCACGTAAAGTGATGTATCTGATCGATACATTGCGTAAAGTGATGTATCCGAGAAAAGAAGAGAGTAAGACTTTTTATAATTTTTTCAAATGGTAGGGAATTTTAAAGAATATAGTAAAATAAGTTATGTATTTAGGTAATTTTCCAAAATTATTTGGCAAGTTACATATTTAACCGATCATTCAAAAATAATTACATTCTCTATCCAAATAAATAAGCCCTATTGGGTATCAAATGTGTATATTTTTGTATAAGAAAAATATACATTTGCTAAATATTATTTTGATGAATTGCTATTTATGTCACTTTCTCAAAATTATTTTGGATGACCATTGTTTGGACCTAGTTAATATAGTCACTGTTTTGAAATATAATTAAGAAATTAGTATTATATAAGACAAATAAAATTTAAGTAAAAATATATATATATCTAGCTAAAACGTGAAAACACAAAATGCTAAAATTTGAAGTTTCCCCATCTTCACTGCCATAAGCCATATTTTTTTTCAGTTTGGTGAATAACAGCTTACATATATTTTTAACTAATTTCGATAGTCGATATACCTAAAATGTAATATATAACTGCATTTAAAGTAGAAATATATTTACGTAAACACTGGTCAACATTAGATTACTAATATTGTCTTTAGTCAAATTCTCACCTTATAAAAGTAGACTGGTGGAAAGATGCTTGTAAAAATCAAAACACCGACATAGGTTGTGGTACAGTGATGGACTGTTTCACCCTTAATTAGAGATCTTAGGTTCGAGTCTTGGATATGGAAAAAATTCTATCGGGAGCGTCATCCCCAGACGGGCCCTGTAGTACGCGATTTGAATTTAGCCAAAGCTCCAATGTGGGCTCCAAACACCTGATGAAAAACAACAAAAAAAAAAAAATAAAAAAAAATTCAAAACGTTTTCTAATAAATAAATAAAAAAGAAGATAAAAAATAGCAAATTATGCATGCAGGTTTATACGAAATGGATTTACATGGGGCGAAATGGATTAAAAATCATTGGTGTAGATATGTGTATTTTAATATTAAAATTATGATAATTAATGGACATAAAGTGAAGAAAATAATGTCATTATTTTCGTAACTCATATTTCCACTATGACATGTTCTCCGCATTATATCTACTAATTACTTCACTACACTTTAAATAACCGGCAAAGGGTCAAATATACCCTTACACTAAAGAAAATAGTTTAAATATATCCTTCGTTATACTTTCTGTCCATATATATCCCTCATGTTATACTTTGGGTCCAAATATATCCCTCTCATTATACTTTGGTACAAATATGTCCTTAATTTTGACGGAAAAACATGTGACAAACTCAAAATCAAATTATCTACTCTCAATTTGCTTAGAAACTCACTTGTGTAACTTATCCCAACTCATTCCCTCTGCTTTGAGCTCTTATTTTCATTTTTCCGTTCATTATTCTATTTTTAAATTTCTTGTACTAGAAATAATAAAATATGCATATCACGGAACATCATTGTGCTGCATTTTTCCCTCATAAATTAAAAATCTTCAAATTTATTTTTATAAAATTAATCATTGTACCCACATGTTCTTACTATTATAAAAGTACAGGGAAATTAATGAACGTAGGGAGTAATCGATTTTTGGATGTTAAAAATTCTTAGAAGATATCTCAGTAGTGTATTTTCTTTAATTAATAGTGACACTTTTAGAAGAGGCTAAGCATGATAAAAAAAAATTATATTTTTTAAAAAGACCTCAATTCGAAAGAAAGAAAAATCATCTCAGTTTTTGCATATGACAAATTATTAGCTTCTTTTAAGAAGAAGATGCAAAGAAAAGAATTCAAAGCGGAGGGAATGAGTTTCTAAAAGAATTAAGTATTTAAAATATGGGGTGCGTTATTTGATTTTGAGCTTGTCACGTGTTTTTTGTCAAAATTAAGGATAAATTTGTGTCAAAGTATAATTAGAGGAATATATTAGGACCCAAAGTATAACAGAAGTAGTATATTTAGATCTAAAGTATAACAAAAGATATATTTAAATTATTTCTGACAGTACGGAGATATCTTTGACCCTTTGTCGTTAAATAACTATCTACTTTCTTGGCATTTATACTAGATGGAGGAACTACTACACTTATATAAAGAATGCTTTATTTCTTGCGTTGGGTGAATGCAAAGAAGATGAAAAGTATTATACTATGTTTATGTTTTAAGAAAGGTGTTATCTTGGTGGAATTTTGAATTTTTCAATCATTCAAAATTATTTTAATTATACAATATTAAAGTATTGTTATATGACATAGGAAACAAAAATATAAGTCAAGATTATACTACAAGATGGATAAAGACTTGAATTTGCTTTAAAAAGCCATCAATCAATCAAATCCATTACTCATTCTTCACTATGGGCCTGGGCACTTAATGTTTATCACAAAATATTTTGGGTCAAAATCATTACCATAACAAAGATTTTGGGTTTATAATAACATCTTGTCGTGATTGTGTGGACTAGCAATGATAGGGACGGAGAAAATTTTATTTTACTTGTCATACATACACTAATTGCCAATAGGGACCGTTTAGTTCGCGGATTAAGTTATTTCAGAATTATAATTTTTGAATTATTTTATTGCATATAATAGGTGGGGAAAAATAACATTTAGTTTAAGTAATTTGGTATTTGATTTAAATTAATTGATGTTTGGTACATTGTATTTAAATAATAAAATTTACATCGAGAAAATAATAATTAAGATTGAAAAATATCACAATAATCGTACTATATAATTTCAAATATAATGAGTGTTACAATCTTTGAGATATTTCTATAATTCTTCCAACAATAATTATATAAATTATGATAAAGTTGAATTTGATTTGATTCAAGGAATGAAATAGCTTGATCTTGGATCTTCGTCTTGAATTTGATTTAACTTAGATTTTTATCACGAATAATAAATTTAGATTTCATGCTACGGACTTTGATCTTCAGACCAAACGTTTTTTGAATGTTGACTTATACACATAAAATTAGCAATCGTTCTTGCTTCTTGTTATCAATTTTGGATCCTTTTATGAAATATAAAGATCCATGTTTATAATTGTAGAGTGAAAGAGTTATGGTAAAGACAAACTCTTTTCGACCAATCAAATTAGAATTAACATGACAACATTTGATTGATTGAAACATGTCATTAGTACATGTGTCATGTGTTCATATGATCTTTGATTTTGAAAAGACATATTTTACAAGTACAATATAACATGTAATTTTTTTAAAAAATAATTAAAAAAACATAAAATTATAAGATATACTAAAATATCTTCATACCTTATTTATGAACTATAATTTACTCGTTTGGTAAAATTAGAAATCGAATATATTTTTCACATATTGCAAAATTTTCTCAGTGGCGATTAAATCAAAACGTCCCTTGTTCAATTAAAGAGGATACTCATAGATTCACGAAAAAATTACATGTATTGTCACAACTTCACGCGTGAACGTATTCAAGTAAAACAATTTTTTTATGTGCCGACGGAATAAATTATATGTGCAACCAATGAAAAAACACATTTGTGGCTTCTATATAAGAAAAACTACTCACTCGATTTATTTTTATTTGTCATAAAAATAATTTTAAGAATAAGTAATTAATATTAAAAATAAAAATAATTAAAAAATTATTTGTTCTCTCAACTTATTAAAAGTGAATAAATTGAAATAGTGGAGTAAAAATACACAAAAGGGAGATCACTTCATTTTTCTAAAGTGGGAATAACGAATTGTTATACATTATGTAAGTTATTTTGGGTCATGGGTCGCCCATGTGGACCCGATCCGACCCAATATTGTTTCTGTAAAAAAAAAAGGAGGATAAACACTATTTTGAAAAAGAGTGGGAACAGTTACATTGTTTTAACCGTAACATCCACTCTCTTTAAAATAGTTCTTCACATTGAAAAAGGAGATGAGTGAAAAATATCAGAAACAAAAAAAAGCAGTAACAAAAAGAAATACAAGAGACAATTTGTTTCTTAAGATTGACATCAAACAATCCAAGAAGATACTCAGTTTGTGGAATTACACTTTGTTTCCTTGAGATTCAAAGTTGGATTTAGAGCAAATTATTCAGTTTGTGAATTTTCATTCCGCTGCAACAATCAAAGGTACATAAATCTTGTACCTAATGTTGTTTTAAATTTTTTCAATGGTATCAGAGCCAGGTTAATTGATCGATGATTATTGAGTATTTCTTGAGATTCAATACTGATTGTGTGTGATAATATATTTTTTTATATATATCTTGTGTCAAGAATATTTATATGAAGATCAGTATGTTTTTTTTATATATGGTTAGTTCGTACTTACCTGTTCGAAGAATAATATGAATCTGATCGTAGATCTAAAAACATACCTTCGATTCTTCATTGTTTCTGACAATGAAGTGTTTGTTTTTTTGTGTTAATAAAAGAAAAGATGATCTGAAATTTTTTAACTATTTAGGATAAGGAAGAAGGAATGATTCAATCATCTTTGTGGGTGTGTTTTTATTTTTTTCTCGTTCTGCCATATTTTATTGAAGAAAAGAACTGGTTATTTGAACGTGGAGAAGGAGTAGGAAATTTTGTTCAAAGTAAAAGATGAATAGATCTTTTATTGGGATTACAATTCCTTTATTAAAAAAAATTATTATTATTTTTCTTGATTTTATGAATAAAATAGGAGAAGTACAAATTGTCAAAGATGTAGTACAATTTGTCACGTAGTACTATTTTATCAAAATAGTACATCTTTGCCTTTTATGTTATTTTTAAGAAAAGAGGGAAAATGTATGGTTATTTTTTTTAATCATAAAATTTAAAGGAAAAGTACAGTGTACTTTTTTTTGGGAATTGGTTGAATTACGTAAATAACTTGGTTATTTTTTTGTACCATTCCTTTTAAGAGGATAGTACTGTTTTGGTTTTATCCTCTTGAGCTAAATATTAATAATTAAAAAAATAATAATAAATTATGTGGTCCCTCCCTTCTTTTTCTTTTTTTTTATATAATTGAGAATTATGGTTTATTGTTGTTGTTTTTGAATATTTTTTTTGGGTCCATATATAAATATATATATATATATACACTTTTTGGCCTTTTAAATTTAAATTTTTTTAAGGCCATGTCTTCTTTATTTAATAAAGAATAGTGACAATTTGTTTTGACTAGATTATGATTTTAATTATGTGTATTAAAATTGATCTTGATAAATTCGTTTAGTCCTTATGTTCCTTAAACAGTTCCTTGTCTTCTATGAGAAATTTGTGACATATGTTGTCGCATTAAATGATATTAACCATATTTTCGTTTTTGTTCCCATTTCAGATATGGCTGAACGGGAACATGCTCAAATTATTCCAAGTGGAAGTTCTCAAAGTTGAGCAAAGGGACAAGGTAGAAGAGCAAGTCGCCGTAGGATATGTTTCCGAGGGCGTGAAATCATACGGATTGGTGTCCCAAGGACGACACAAAATCTGTTAAGGAATCAAAGGGTCATTTGAAGGGAAAAAGAGAAGAAATTTAAAGAATTTGAGTCTTTGAAGATGTCCCTTAATATTTCAGCTCGTGATTTTATTCACTTTTTGAATTAAAATGGACTGAACTGACTGATTATAAGGAAATTTCATAGTGGAGAGCCTTAACTTATTTAACAGACGCTCTTCGTGAACCTTGGACTAGTAGATTGACTGACATTTATCATGACATTTGGCTCAGTCAGCCTTTTAGGGTATATATTTGTTTCCTTGAAGACTTGTGGGAGGATTTTAGTCTTTAAAAAGATTAGTAATTGTTATTGCTTATTTACTTTTCAGTATATTAATTATGTAGTTTGCTACTTTTCTTAATTTAAGTTCATAGACTTTAAAAATCATTGTTATTAAAGTCTTCAATATAATTGTGTACACACTAAGAAATTAGTTTCAAATTTTGGTTAAATATTTGATTCGTAGATGATGATTGGATGCTTACGTATCTTTTCGATTTTACATTAAATATGAAACCTTTATAAGAATTGATTTGCTTGAATGTGTATGTCACATGCATAATTGATTAAAAATTCTTGCTTTATTATATCTCGAAAAAGACATGGCATCAAAAAGGATCATTGTTGACTTAAACAAAGGTGAAAAACTTAACGGTGACAATTACGACATCTGGAGTCGTAAAATATGGTATGTACTGGAAGAGCAAAATGCTCTGGAAGGTATAAATCATGTTTTGAATCAACCAAAAGAGGGTAATTCAGCACAACACAGAAGGGATCTTGAAGCTTACAAAGCTTGGAAAAAGCTAATTCCATTGCACGTGGAATAATAGTTAGTTCTATGGTTGATGATCTCATACATGAATGTGAGGAATTCCCTACTGCTCATGCTATGTGGGCACATCTGCGAGGAACGTACGGGGGTACATCTGTGACCCACCTCCGACAGTTGATCTGCAAGAACGTACAGGGGTACATCTGTGACCCACCTCCGACAGTTGACTATCAAGTTTGACACTTACAAGAAGAGTCATGATCAACATATCAAACAACACCTTAGGGTGATGTCAAACATGATAGCTCAACTCAAGGGTGCTGGCCATGTTCTTTCAGATGAGCAACAACTTCAGGCAGTGATTCGGTCTCTTCCCAATAATTGAGAACATTTGAAGGTCAATTTAACTCATAATGATAGCATCAAAACTTTTTCTGATGTTGCTCGCCATGTTGAACTTGAAGATCAGCGGCTTGGTGCTGCTAAAGCTGCTTCTAATGCCTTTGTGGCAGAGTCAAATGGTACAAAATCTTCAGGCTTCAAGCGCAAGAAGAATTGGAAAAGAAATGGGAAAGACAAAGAGACCGAAGAAGGACCCTCTAAGAAAAAGAAGAAGTCAAATTCTAAGAAAGAAAAATGGTTTTTCAAGAAGAGAGACAAGAGCAAAATGAAGTGCTACAATTACCAAGTGTTGGGGCATTTTGCTCGTGAATGTACTGAGCCGAAAAAGGTAGCATTTCTAAACGCATCTCTATGTGCTATATATGTTTCAAGCACTTCTTTACTAACTGAATAGTATCATATGTGGATTGTAGACTCAGGATCCACCGACCACGTGAGTCAAGATCGAGAAGCATTTGTAGAGTTTCGTCGAGTTTCAGCTAAATCAATGTGGATCTACGTAGGAAATAATGCCAAACTAGAAGTCAAAGAGATAGGCACTTGCAAAGTAGACTTGCGTGGTGGCCATTCATTGATGTTGCATGACGTCCTATATGCTCTAGAGATTCGACGAAACTTAGTATCTATGTCTGTTCTTTTAGACGTTGATTTTGATTTGTTTTTTAGTAGTAATGGTGTTAGAATAACTTTAGATAATGTCTTATATGGTTTTGGACTTCGTTATGATCGTTTAATCGTTTTAGATTGTAATCCTTCAACTTATGACTATTATGTTGATCGTTGTGTAATGGCATGTTATTCAAGTAACAATGATATTGATGTTATTACATGGCATGCAAGATTAGGTCACGTATAGCAAGATCGAATGAATAGGTTGGCAAAAAAAGGGCATTTAGGTTCTTTCACCAAAATTGATATGCCAACTTGTGAAAATTGTCTTGCTGGAAAGATTACGCGTAAACCATTTGGGAAAGCTAAAAGAGCTGAGTTCCCTCTTCAATTAATTCATTCTGATATTTGTGGTCCAATGAATGTGAAGGCAAGGTCTGATGCTATGTACTTCTTTACATTTATTGATGATTTCACGCGCTTTGGTTATGTCTATTTGATTTCTCATAAATCTGAAGCACTTGAGTTCTTTAAAAGATATATGAATGAAGTTGAAAATCAATCAGATAAAAACATAAAGGCTTTAAGAACTGATCGAGGACGTGAATATTTGTCAAAACAATTTGAAGAATTATGTACTGAAAAGGATATTATCAGACAGTTAACTACTCCTTATACACCTCAACAAAATGGTGTAGCTGAAAGAAGGAATAGAACATTATTGGACATGACTAGATCAATGATGGCGCAAGCAAATTTGTCTATCTCTTTCTAGGGAGATGCATTATTGACTGCGGCTTACATATTGAACAAAGTGCCTTCTAAATCAGTGTCTTTCACTCCTTACGAACTTTGCACTGGTCATAAAACAAACCTGAATAATCTACGACCGTGGGGTTGTGCAACATATATTAAAGATCATTTTGGTGAGTTTGGTAAACTAAGTCCAAAAGGAAAGAAATGTATCTTTATAAGGTACTCTGAACGATCCAAAGGGTACGTGTTTATCGATGAACTGGAGGATGGAAGTATCACTGAAATTGTATCACGAGATGTCAGATTTTTGAAAAATGATTTTCCCAAAAAGGGTGAAATAGAAGAAGTTGAGCCTCTCTATGAAATGCTGAATTCAGAAGACCAGGTAATATTGTCAGGTATACTTGATAATTCAATGGATCAAGAAATGATTACTGGTCCAAGTGGGAGTTATGAATCTCAAAATCCTATAGAGGAGTCTGAACTTCAAATACGTAAGAGTATAAGAAAAGGTGTGCCTAAACAATCTTATGAGATTGAGGATTATGTTTTCTTGGTATCTCTTTCAGAATTGGATGAACCTAATTTTGTAATCGAGGCCTTATCGAGCCCTAAAAAGGATGAATGGTTAAAAGCGATGAAAGAAGAATTAGAGTCCATGAAAACCAACAAAGGCTGGGATCTAGTTGACCTTCCTAAGGAACGTAGAGCTATTGGGAATAAATGGATTCTCAAAGTTAAACGCAAATCGGATGGGTCAATAGAAAGACACAAAGCACGATTGGTGGCAAAAGGTTTTACTCAAGAAGTTGGAATAGACTATGATGAAACTTTTTCACCAGTTGTGAAGTTTACCTCTATACAATTACTTTTAGCTATTGTTGCACGTTTAGATCTAGAATTACACCAAATGGATGTGAAGACAGCTTTTCTCAATGGAGAATTAAACGAGGAAATCTACATGGAACAACCAGTAGGTTTCGTTGTTAAAGGCCAAGAAAAGAAAGTTTGTAAATTGAAAAGATCAATTTATGGCCTAAAGCAATCTATCTGAGATTTCATAAGGAGGTGATGTCATTTGATTTCACCATGATCGATGAAGATCATTGCATCTATGTGAAAAAGTCCAATGGAAATTTTGTAATTCTTTCTCTTTACGTAGATGATATCCTATTAGCTGAAAATAATTTGGAGTATGTGAAAACTGTCAAGTCATGGCTTTCAAAATCATTTGATATGAAAGATATGGGTGAAGCAGACTATATATTGGGTGTTAAGATCCAAAGAGACCGTTTCAAGAAATTTTTGAGTTTATCTCAAGAAACTAAATTAAATAAAATATTGGAACGTTTTTGAATGAATAGTTGCAAATCCATGGATACTCCTGTAGCAAGGGGCAAAACTTTAAGCCTTGAAATGTGTCCAAAGACTAAAAAAGAAAAGGAAGACATGTCCCGAGTTCCGTATTCAAGTGTTGTCGGGAGTTTGATGTATGCTATGATGTGTACTCGCCGAGACATTTGTTATGCCGTAAGTCTAGTTAGCAGGTATTAATCTAATCCTGGAAGAGATCATTGGAAAGCAGTAAAGAGAATATTTCGATACCTGAAGGGAACTGTGGATCATGCACTGTGTTATAGTGGATTTGATTTATTCATAAGAGGTTATACAGATGTTGATTGGGCTGGTGAGAGGAATGATAGAAAATCAACATCCGATTATACTTTCTTAATAAATGGTGGTGCTATTTCATGGAAAAGTAAGAAGCAAACTTGCACAGCTCTTTCAACCATGGAATCTGAATTCGTGGCTTATGCGTCTGCAGTACAAGAAGCTATTTGGTTAAAGAGATTCTTTGAGCATTTGAATATTGCAAAGAATTCTAAGGGTCCCATGATTCTATATTGTGACAGTCATGCGGCTATCGCATACATGAAGGATCCTAAGTACCACAGCAAAACCAAACACATTGACATCAAGTATAACTTTGTAAGAGACATAGTAGCAAGTGGAGAAATAACTTTGCAATACATTCCTACTCGTGAAATGATAGCTGATCCTTTTACAAAAGCAATATCTAGAGACTTGTTTGAGAAACATGTTAATGCTCTAGGTTTGCGTAGGATATGATAATATTTATGTATTGTAAAATAACTTGGTAGTTATAATATTCTCATCAATATATGACTATTTTGAATTTATATTCATATCTCATATGCATGTGATAATGATTTAGAAATAATGTGTGTCAAACAAGTCACTGGATTGGCTCTCTCACTCGAGCAATCGTCTCTTACGTCGAGGAACGTGAAGATAGGAGTTTCACCACCATATTATGACTTGTTTTGTTGGCCAGATAAGAGTCTCTCTAAGAAGATGAATTTGAGGATCATTGAAGAGAGAAGCTCGGGTTAGACATCTAGAGGTGTCTAGACCAAGATCTGTATGATGTTTGAATGATTAAAAGAATGAGACACACACACCAATATAAGGTGAGAACATCGTAACACGTGTTTCATACCACGTGTGTTAAGCGATCAATGGGTTAATGAAAGAATGATTCCCTGCTTCTTCATTGTGTGAGACCCTGAAAAGTTAAATTAACTTTTTATTGAAATACCCTTCGACCTTTTGTTATTTCTTGAAGTTTCGATCAGTGTCGCTACTTTAGCATGTTACTAATAGCCATGAGTGATTCGGCAATGCAGTGCATGTCTAGGAAAGCAGTTGATATGGAACAGATAGATTCGAGTAGAAATGGAAGATGATTAAAATGAACAATTTAACTTGCATACACAAGCCAGCTATTACACTAGAGTGTAATTGTGTATATAAAGTTAAACATGAATTCGAGTTCACCTCTTTAAGAAGATGAGGGATCGAATAAGTAACTACTGAAGTAGTGAAAGAAGTCTGGGATATTGTGAGTAATAGTATCCTCATATTAGTAGTGAATTCTTTCCATATGTGATTGAATTCCTTTACGGAGCATGTAAAACCTAATAGGTAAGCTCTTGATGCTCACCGATCGCACGAACTGTTTATCCTATGAAATTGGGTGTCTAATTGATGTCAAATTGGCTTGGGTCTTGTCCACCATGTGCGAAGTGGGAGATGTAAGTTATTTTGGGTCATGGGTCGCCCATGTCGACCCGACCCGACCCAATATTGTTTCTGTAACAAAAAAAGAGGATAAACACTATTTTGAAAAAGAGTGGGAACGATTACATTGTTTTAACCGTAACATCTTCTCCCTTTAAAATAGTTCTTCACGTTGAAAAAGGAGATGAGTGAAAAATATCAGAAACAAAAAAAAGCAGTAACAAAAAGAAATACAAGAGACAATTTATTTCTTAAGGTTGATATCAAACAATCCAAGAAGATACTTAGTTTGTGGAATTACACTTTGTTTCCTTGAGATTCAAAGTTGGATTTGGAGCAAATTATTCAGTTCGTGAATTTTCATTCCGCTGCAACAATCAAAGGTACACAAATCTTGTACCTAATGTTGTTTTAAATTTTTCACATTAATTCAAATTTTTCTTTGAGAAAGTTTCATAAAAGACTATTATAAGAGTATATTATGTAATTCAACCATAGTTTAGCTATTTACCTAACTTTTCTAATTTTTTTAATCAGAGTTGTGAAGAAATTTTATCAAAAATACAATTCATGAATCATATTATTAACGACATCTTTATTACAAAAATATGTAGAGTATTATAAAAAAAACATGTATTTAAAAAGAAAAGAAACATCTTTATTAGGAAAAAAAAGCATTTTAAAAATCTAATTAAGTAACAATAGAGACATTTTTGAATCATATTATTAACACAGGGATAGTTTTGGATTAATCTTTTAGCTTCTGCTTTGCCATAGATTATGAAGTTGTTGAAACTAGAAAATTGAAATTTTATTTTCTTACTTGGTAAAAAAACTAAAGTTTTCATAGTCAAAGTCCCAAAATCTGGTCAACTTGAAAACTTTTAAATATCAAATTTCATAATCAGATATTTAAAAAATATTTTACTCATATTATAAGTAGAAATTACTACTTATTTCTTTATAAATTGGTACCAACGTGAGTTATGATGCAATGGTAAATTGATACTCTCTCTATCTCAATTTATGTGACAGTTTTAGTTTTTCGAGAGTCAAATAACCAGGAATTTGCGAATGGAATCTTCAAAGTTTTTGAAATGAAATTTATATATTTGTAAACTACGTAAAAAGTATTATAAGTCACAATAATTGACAATTCAAAATATTTAAAAGATATATAAAAAATTTAGATCAAAAATAGACTTGTTTGAATCTTAAAATTTAAAAAGTACCACATAAATTGAAACGAAAAATATATGTTTTTAATCAAATGTCTTAAATTCAAGCCTTAAATATAGAAAATGTGCCTTATAATGCGTGATTCCGATTTAATTGACCGTGGAGATGAAAAAAAAATTCTCTATCTGGTATATTCTGGTTTAGCATCCAAAAATAAGTGGAAATTAAAGATATCTAACACTCCACGTATGGATGAGTATTTTTTTTTTTGGCATGTGATGCTATCACTTTCCAAATCTCAAAAAAACCAAAACAATCTTCTCCTCAATTTTTCTCGAAACTCCAATTTTGCTGTTGTAGTAAATAAATAAACAAATACTGAATTATTTGTCCATGGTTTCTCTTCCTTCCTTGCAGTATAGTAATTAAATCATAATGGGCAGCCCATGTTATTCCGCTTTTACTATCCAATCATTGAACCCCACGTGTCCCTCCTCCTCTTCCACCTCTGTTATCTTCACTCTTCGTAAACCCCAGATCCATACTAATATTATTCAAAATACAAGAGGAAGAACCATTACTTGTTGTAATAATAATTATAATAGAAGAAGAATGGCTAGTGTTGTGTCGTCATCAGCAGAAGTTGGAATACAGAATCATCACGAGTTGAAAAAAGGGATTGCAGATTTATATGATGAATCTTCTGGAATTTGGGAAGATATTTGGGGTGACCATATGCATCATGGATATTATGAACCGAATTCATCTGTGGAACTTTCTGATCATCGTGCTGCTCAGATCCGTATGATTGAACAGGCTCTTAGTTTTGCTGCTAATTATGGTAAAAATGGATTCTCCAATTCTCAGAGTATTAGTATTACTGCTGCCTCTTTTTTAATTTTCATTTGCCTGATAGTCTATCAGAAGCTCTATAGTTGTTGTTATTGGCGGCAGTGGTGGAAAAAAACTCTGCTCCTGGTTGTTGGGCTTCTATTTCTTTGATATTTATACTAATCTATATTCATAGAATCTGCCCCTGGTTTAGACCTCTTCTGTTATTATCCATAGAAGAAGCTAAGAAGTTGGACTTTTTTCCAAGAAAAAAAAAAGGGTCTATTGACTTTGCGTTCAAGAAATTGGGAAACAAGATGTTGAAGACAAAAGGGCTGAACTCTGAAGAGTAAAGGGTGTAGATGATGTTTTTCAGATTATGTGAGAAAGACAAGAACTTTTTTGTTTTGTTTTGGTTCTGAATATATTGATAGCCAGTAACAGTTTATTGGTTTCTTATTTGGTGTCTGGTATCTGCATTGGAGTCCGAATAATCTGCATTTGCGCACTGCAAAGCCCAACCGATTTCTGGAAACTGTATTGTGTTCCTCAGTTCCTATGTGATTGAGTTTTAGTTGTAGCAGGGGGGCAAGATATATTGTTTTTAATAGTAGCTTGACTTTCATTTACATTTATGTCTCTATGGGCCATTTGTTAGGTTTTAGATTGTGCAATATTAATTGTCACTTTTGTAAAGCTGAACACTGCTTTTTTGCTATTTGTGCTATCTTACATTTTGGTCTCTTAGAATCAACCTCCCTACCTCCACGAGATAGGGGTAAGGTCTGCAGTCTAACCTCTCCAAAACACAATTGTGGAATTACATTGGGTATGTTGTTGTTGTTGTGCTATCTTACATGTTGCAATTATCAATCCAACATTTTCCATATGAGTTGTATACAATAGTTGTTTTGTATCTTCGTTATTATTTCAATATTTGTATTTATATAGATATTTGCAGATGCATAAACTCGGGATTTTTTCATGGTTGGAAAATTAGTGAAAAGGAAGGTTACGGAGTCATTCTTGTGACTGGCTAAGATATAATTGTCCTGAACCTAGTTATACAAAGGCAATTTATACAGGGTAAATTAGTGTTTTGTCCCATAGGACGGGTCACCCTAAGTTTCAAGGCATAGATTGGCGAAATATAAATAACCTTCCACTGGCAGGCGATTGTGCTTCTCATAGGATTTTTTGTTACTCATGTCAGGGCAAGGAAAACTTTTCTAATTATCCGACTTGGTAGTACTTGCATGTTGTAAGATTGATCTACCTACATGAATGATGAGAAACTGTGTTATTGACGCTTCCTTTTTGTAGTTATGTATTCTGAAATCGATAACTCTTCTTGTTCTTATATATGAGTACCTTAATTTACAAGCATATTGTATATGTGCAGAAGATCCTGCGAAGAAACCAACGTCCATAGTTGATGTTGGATGTGGCATAGGTGGCAGTTCTAGGTACCTTGCAAAGAAATATGGCGCTACAGCTAAAGGTATCACCTTGAGTCCTGTACAAGCAGAGAGGGCTCAAGCTCTTGCTGATGCTCAGGGATTAGGGGATAAGGTATATGCTTTTGAGCTAGAATTTGCTTTACAACGCTATGTGTGAGAAACTTAAATCACTTGAGCATTTCTTCGTGAATAAGTTAAACGTTAATGGTATTTTATTGATTCATAGAACTGAAGATAGTTTATAGTATGTGTTTTAATGAGCGAGCTCTTAAAGCTACGTTCATTGTGCAAAACTTCTGCTCGTTTATGTTAAGTGAATCATTGTAACATACTTATCAGGAGATTCTGAACTGAAAATAAAGCCATGTGATAATTTTTACACGTATAATGGCTGTATATTGCAGCATCCACCAGGAAATGTTTCTCTAAAATGGCACAGTATGATCATTTCTTCACTTAGTTGTGAAAAACACTTAATTTTGTATTAGTTATATGGATTCCCTTTATGCTATTTTAATTGGACTGATTCCTAAAGGAAGCTAATAAAGAGGAAAGTTTACTGGTTTTCTCCTCAATATCATTTTGTATGTCAACGTAGCCTTTCCTCTGTTGGCTCCCACTCCTACAATGTATTGTGATATCTTTATATGTTTTCGCATAGAATTAGCCTCTCAGTTCATTAACCGGAATATATGAGCAGGTTTCATTTCAAGTCTCAGACGCCTTGAATCAGCCTTTTCCAGATGGGCAATTCGACTTGGTTTGGTCCATGGAGAGTGGAGAACATATGCCGGACAAAGAAAAGGTTCATTATGTCTGATACATCTTTTTTACTTATCCATGTATATTCAAACTTCAGAAAATGTACATGGTGGCACTTGTCATTAATTGTAGTGTAGTGTTTTTCCTAACCTTGTTTCCCTATTTGTTAGTTTGTTGGCGAATTAGCTCGAGTGGCAGCACCAGGAGGCACAATCATACTTGTTACTTGGTGCCACAGGGATCTTTCCCCTTCAGAGGAATCTCTGACTCCAGAGGAGAAAGAGCTGTTAAATAAGATATGTAAATCCTTCTATCTTCCGGCGTGGTGTTCCACTGCTGATTATGTGAAGTTACTTCAATCCAACTCTCTTCAGGTAAATTAATTCTACTAACTGCTATTAGTTATGTCGTGAACCAGTCTCAGACATACTCTTTTCGTTCCCCGCAAATCTTGTGGCTACTGGCAGGATATCAAGGCAGAAGATTGGTCTGAGAATGTTGCTCCATTTTGGCCAGCAGTTATAAAATCAGCACTGACATGGAAGGGCTTCACATCAGTACTACGCAGTGGTAAGTTATGTCATGCCAAAATGTGTACTACTACTAAAAATTTGAGGCACCCCTTTTCCGTATTTGATTCATTGGAGTTACCATCAGGATGGAAGACAATCAAAGCTGCACTGGCAATGCCACTGATGATTGAAGGATACAAGAAAGGTCTCATCAAATTTGCCATCATCACATGTCGAAAACCTGAATAGTAAGTGAGGCTCTTGTTCAAATGAGAATTTCCTTAAGGTATCTAAAAGTAGAACGCCTTTCTCAAACAGATGGAACACTCTATTGTTCGAGAAGGATTCTTAATTAATGAAGCTTTATCAATATTGTTTATTTATCTTCGCAATTGAGCTTTTAAACCCCTTACAAACTCTCTCTTTACAATCCATATGGTACTCAATTGGTTTATTACAATTTGTTTCCGTTTGAAGAACCAACAACCTCGTTGGTCTTGGATGTGCCAGCCATGGCACCTTTTCTTCTTTTATTCGTTTTGTTGGTCATGGCTGGCCGCTATTCTAGTTGGTGACGTCTAATTTCTACGGAAAGGATTGATTTTTGCTCTTCAACTGACATCAACGAAATTGGGATTGACACGTAATTGATTGATATATAAATAAATGTTTTTAGAATTATTTGTAGCAACTATAATATAGAGTCTGTTTACAAGTCAGTTATAGCAAGGAAGTCTCTATTCTTTATCAACTTTAATCTTTGTTATTCCTTTTGAATCACATATTATTTCACTACTTCTCAAGTCAGTCAGTTGATTACTTGTTTTCTTATTACAGATTTTTCGCTAAGCTATTGATTAATTGTTTTCTTATTGCAGATTCTTCGCTTAGCTATTGATTAATAAATATCGATGGATCTTGGAAAAAAAATGTACCAGAAATACAACATTGAATGAACTCCGGATTGCAAGTTGAAGAAATTGCCACATTTACTACACCAGTTTTAATAATCCATTAACATATTGTGAAGTTGCCACATTGTACTGTACCAATCATCAAAAGAGTATCAAGGTGTCTAGTTCTACGAATAATTGCTCAGTTTATCTGCTAATTATGTTAATGAGTTTATAAGTACTTTGAGTGTGATAGAGAATTGCAGAGATAACAAAAAATTTGGAAGAAAAAAATGTCTTACAAAGTGCTTAGATTTTCTTGAAAGGGTGCATATTAGTCCTAGTCGGAGCAGTGTTAGGGTTTTAAGTACGGATTAGAAGACAATTCATTGTGAAATTTTTTTAATATTAGAATCTTGATTTATATAAGAAATTTTTATTTGACTTTCGAGTCAAATTATATTTAAATAATAAAAAAAGAGAGCTAGTACACAATTATAATTTATTCATATCAAACTTACTAAGTAAGAACAGACAATCATCAATTGAGAAACTCTTAGCAAAATTAATTTATAAGATTCATATTTTGTTGGTTACTTAAAAGATACATTCATCTTTGAATATTGTTTATTTGTTGTTAAAAGATACATTCATCTTTGAATCAATTGTTTATTTGTTGAGAAAGCAAGAAAAAGACCAAGATAAAAATAAACATTAATTAGTGTTTTGAAACTTCAGATCATTTAACCAGTGGCACAATGCCCAACAATTACTGAAATATACTTTAGAATATAGCAATATTAAACTAATATTTGAATAAACATAAAACATATATTATGATCATAAAAATTCTAATTACACATATGAATGTGGGTTAATGGGCCTGGGCCTGGGCCTGAGATGTTTTTCAACTCAAGTTTTAGGCCCAAAATTGTTTCCTTCATTGTTGTTCCATCAATGGAAATTGGAAATATCATTTATGTGTGAGAGAGATTAATTCTGCCGGCACAATAATTATTGGCCCTTTCAAAATTCAAAAACTAATTTAATTTTTACAAGTAAAGGTAGACAAATTCTTAAAAAGTATAATTAAGAAGTTAGATTAAAGAAGAAATAACACTTTGTTATATATTGACAGTCTGTTACGTTTAGGAACAAATGGTGAAAATAAAATTACCACATAAAAGTAGTAAAACTTAATTGATCTAGGTAAAAAAGATTTTATGTTATTTATATTAGCAAAAAAATGCTAATTGAGTGACTCCCCATACTGAAATGACTGTCTATGAAAATGTTTGATTTAGGTAAAAAAGATGTTATGTTATTTGTATTTGATGAAATGTTTAAAATGGCCAAGTTCTAATTTACTAGCAGATTTTTAAAAGCTAAGAGCTAGCCAGTATATTTGTGTCCGTT
This sequence comes from Solanum appendiculatum, assembly GCA_018342035.1. NCBI lineage: Eukaryota > Viridiplantae > Streptophyta > Magnoliopsida > Solanales > Solanaceae > Solanum > Solanum appendiculatum. The sequence goes on along the minus strand of JAGDQO010000631.1, from coordinate 385,370 downwards.
TGGCCAGAGATATTTTTTTTTTTATTTTTAGAAAACTATTTAGTCATAAAATTGTTATAATTTTTTAAAATTCAACTATTGGAGAAACTCGAGGAAAATTATTTTCATTTCAAATTACTTAAATAAATTCAAAAACAACATTCATTTTGTATTCATATCCAAACAACAATAACAATTTTTTAAATACCATTTTCAACTTTTTCCCAAATTTTGCAACTTTTTGTTTCCAAACGCCAGTTCCTCTTTTGGTAATCAATTCTATGATGTACTACGTCATAGTTCAGAATCAAAAGATAAACTCCAAACAAAAAAAAAAAATCGAAAATAAACTAGCATAATTGTCCTACTCAAAATAATTACAATGTATCAACCATCGTTATGATTATTAATTTTTTGATTTCTCGTCTATTTTTCAATATTTATACTGCAGCTCGATTAAATTTAATTTTTTATCGAAAGTCTAATATTAATGCTAAAATATTCCCTATCAAACACGATTTCAAACTCAGAATTTGAACTCGACATTTTGAGTTAAAATAAATGAACGCTTACCATTCCACCACAACTTTTATCATAATATATTCATGTAAACTAGAGAAAAGTATTGAAAACACTCCTAAACTCAGTACGACTTATTAGTTTCATCTTCGAACTATTGATAACTTTAAAAACATTCTTTTACTTGATTAACTGAACTTAAATACACCCTTGATTTTACAACATGAGTGAAATATACCCCAAAATTCTCATCAAATTTAATAGTGTTTTTTCAACACTTCTCTCGGGTTTTTATTAAGAGTCTCATGCTCCTATAAGAGTTTGAGACTACTTGCTATGTCATGTGATAAATCGGAATATATCTAAGTTTAGTTAATCAAATAAATGGATATGTTTAAGGCTATCAACAATTTGGAATGAAACTAATAATCTCTATTAAACTCAGAAGCGTTTTCAATACTTCACGATTATAAAATATTGAAGATAAATGACACAAGTACGAATTAGTCACGAGGTGGTGGCCCTCACGTGCCATGCTTAAAGACAAGAAAGTAGGAAAGTAAGAGCTGTCCTAACTCCTTAGAATCTACTCAAAAGAGTTCATCTTTTTCTTCATTAAAAAACATATAAAAGAGATCTCCAATTAACTTAAAAAATTATAATATTTTCATGTTTTGCTCAATAAATGCACTGCAACTTTTAATATAAAAATAAATAAAATACACAACAACTTTGCATCTTGTCCCTTCTTTTTGGTGTTTGTTTGTTATGTGAGAGAAAGATCACAAGCACTTTCCCAACTCCAATAACATATTTTAAAAATTTAAAAATTATGGTCTCTTAAAAAAAAAATAAACATAGATTTTGCTTTTGTGTGTTTGTTTTTTTGTTTGTGGATAAGAAGAAAGAGCTATAACTAAAAACACTTGCCCTACACTTTCAATTAATTAAAAATAAATCAATCAAGATGACATGTTGCGTTAAAAAAAATTTCTAATTTGGAATGATTAGAGAGAAGGAAAATGGTGAGGGTACATTAATTGTGATTGACTCTTGTCCATTTATGTTTATCGGAAAAATTGTGTGGGTATAAACGAAGTTAAATTTGATCATTTGAATAATAAAATAAAAGGCTAATTTATAAATTATATTGTAAGAAAAAACACTATTTTGAATAACGCTTGAGTAGTGTTACGTGACTAATAGCTGACACAAGATTAGAGCTTGATTAGTGATAATTTCGATATCATTGTGTTTCGTTTCTCTGGTAAGATGAAACGCTCGAACTTAGGGATACTATCCTCTAGATTGAAACTTGGATGTCACCCAACACCCTAAGTTGAGAGATATCATCTTTGATGCACCGTAAAACTATTGATTTTTGGCCTCCAAAGACCCGAGGCCTAATCGGATTTCCTTTTGAGATCGGCTCCTTTCACAAATCATATTTCCACGTGTCAAGTTATTAATGATTCAACAATATGACTCGATTCAGTATCTAATATATAGATATAATTAATTTTAACCTTAAATATATAATATAACTTTTTGTCAAAGAAAATTTATTAAACCCTCTTGCATCCACTTGGCTCGACCCTTAATCATAGATAGAAAGAGTGCAGAATTGAGTTCTTATGACAAATATACTGATGCAAATCTCAATCTTATACAATATTCTGGCTAGATTTAGATTTGATACCGAATTTGAAAAAGTACAATTAACGTTTGAATCTTATAATTTTAAATTAAAAATATGTAGAATATATCAAAATATCATTTAATTTTGTGGTCTTACAAATATCACGTGAAAAGTTAAAATTATAATATTATATTATATATATATATATATATATATTTGAGGGAATTAAAGTGAAAAGTAAGAAAAAACAATTGAACAAAAGGAATATATATACTTCTCATTTAATTGTATTGCTCTTTTATACTTGAAATAATATTTATACAAATCATTCCAAGTACATATAAGGTGCATCCTCTGAAAAAAAGTTGCAAAAATATGGAAAGTAAAAAATCTATATACAATGTATGGCTGAATAAAATCCACATCATACGAGGACAGTTATTATTTTATTAAATTTTTTAATTAATGAAATGCAAATAAAATAATGTTGGTTACACGAGGTTAAAGAATCATATCACATTCAAATGTAATTGTACAACCTTCATTATTTTGTTTTCTAATATAAGTTCAGATGCCAATGTTTATTTAATCTATTTATTATTATAGGTGTGCCGTAAGGGGCGTAGTACTCTTTACAATACCATTATTAGAAAATAAATTGAAAATTTAAATAAATAACTACAAGGAGTAAATTTCCACAAAATTGTTATAATTGTTGAGACGTTTCTATCTTTCTCAATCACTACATTAAAAATGATTTGTAGCAAAAATTAATTAACGGCAATAATTTAATTATCGCTAAATATATATTTTAGTGGTAATTAACACTCTTTGTAAACATCCCTAAAGAGCAAAGCCTATAGGGACATTGAATTTAATGACACTTAACTAATGTCGGTAATACTTTAGTACTCTTTGTTAATATGTATATTTATTATCGCTAAAAATTGTTGCAATGATTTTAGGAAACTTCCTCAATAAAGAGTGATGAAATTATCCATTCTTGTTTGCTATAATTATTATTCTTGCCAATGTTATCTCAATTATTTCCTTCAATTATTCAAATTATGGTTGAAGTTACTTTGTGACATGTGAGTTTCTGATTTTATTTTTTATTTTTTGTCAATATTACATTAGCATGAGATGTGCATGTGTACATCTTTAATGTGTCTATATGTTTTAATTTGTTTGATAATTCTTCTTTCTTTAAGATCTATGGGGTACAATTATTTAAAAGTAAATTTTATGTTGAAAAAAGGTCCAACTATTTTCTTCAACTGCGTGAAATGATCTAAATTTGTCAATTATTAATCGTTTAAGTAAAATATACTCTATCATTATAAGATTGGTTTAAATATATTTTTATTTATTAACGATGAAAGGTTATCAACACACATGAGACATTTTTATTTTAAAAAATGATCAAATTCACTTTTGAACTATTTGAAATTGTCTATATTCAACCCTAAACTTTATGAATCATGTAGATTTCATTTTTCTCATTATCCATTATCAACCTAAATTAATCACCATATAATTATTGATTCTCTTCACTATCAATGTACCAATTGATGACTACCACTGATGAGCTTCTTGATCATTTACATTTCAACTTTTATCAACTTTACCTTGTCACATTTTACTTCAACAACTGATCTCTAATCACTAAAATTTCACTTTGACCGTCAAAATATTTGAAAGTTAAATATTGTATATATAGATTTATTTTAATATTAGAAGGTTAATATAGAACTCTGACATTACTAGTGATGATTTTATAAGGATTGACGATAGAATTGTGTTGTTGGACAAAAGTTGGACTAGTGCTGTAACTTTATTCTTGTTTGAGTTTCATTTAACTTGAGTTTTGAGAATGGTTAAATTGAGCTAAGAGGATAGAAATATTATTGTTGAATTCTTTTAGTGTTAAAGAAGATTATGTTGTTGCCGTCGAAGCGGTGGCCTTCTTTAAAGTTCAAGGGCAAAACCAAACTATTTGGCAGAGTTTAAAGGTAAATTTGATCATTTCCCTTTAAAACAAGCTCATATATAGGAAAGCTTTTGTTGTTAGTGAATAGTGATATATTCAAACTAATCTTATAACAATAAAAGTATATTTGACCTCAATTATTAATCGATGGTAAATTGGACCATTTCACCAAGATTAGGTTATATTTAACCCTTTTCTTTATATTTAGTCTTGTTGCTGCTTCATCCCAAATTAGAATTGTCAAGGTTGAAAAAATGCTTTCAAATGAGGAGTTTTAAGTTCACAAAACTCTTTGTATAGATTTTTTTGATCGTGCTCGTCATATAGAATTTGCCTAATGCATTTTCTCTTAATTGTGATTTACACATTATTATACTGAAGCGAAATTTACTTTATACGCACCCACATTTCCTCGTTAAAACAAAAAATTAGATCCATAAACGTTCTTGAGCGTTTCCTCCACTTCTTTCAAGTGTAATTTCAGATCTTTTTTCCTATTTATATATTTTAGTAAAATTGGTTATACAGATTACAGCAAAACCTCACACTACACGTGGCATCATATGAAAGGGTGACACATCAAGTTTCCACCACCTTCAGGTACACAAAATCTAAAGTGTAAAAACACCAACATCTAGTTTGCTGGCATGTCCAACAGATTATTTATTTTTGCTTTTATTTTTATTATTTTTTTCTTCCACCTCTTTCCCTTTTTACTTGTTATTTTTAACGAGTCAAGAAAAGACAATTTTTTATCTATTATATTCTCAATTTATTAATATTAAGTTAATGTCTTTGAAAAATATACTCTCTCCGTTCACTTTTACTTGTCACAGTTTGACTTGACACACCCATTAAGAAAATAATTAATGATATTATTTTTCTTTTTTACTTGTCATTTTTTATAAATTAAAAAAGGACAATTTTTTTAATCTATTATTTCCTCAATTTATTAACATTAAGTTAACGTCTTTGAAAATGTAGCGAGTAAAGATATTTGGGATCTTATCAATCAATAGGGGTAAAATAGTAAACTCACTATAATAATTAATATTTTCTTAATAGGTGTACCAAATCAAAATTTAACAAGTAAAAATGGACAGGAGTATTAAATTTAATGTTTTGGAAAAAAAGTATTAGACGTTGAATAGTATTTAATAGGGGTGTTCAAAATCGAACCGTAACCGATAAGCCAACCGCAAAATTGACTTATTGGCTTATTGATATTGGGTTATTGAATAAACGGTTGGTGAACAGATTAGAATTTTATAATTAACGGCTTATTGGTGTGGGGGTGGATTATTCAATTTCCTTATCGGATAAACCGTTAATCCATTAAGAGTTACCATATTTACACTTTTAACTTAGGTATATTAGCATCATTTAATATTTTTTCATAATATATAATTATATATTATTAGTCCTAAGATCGTAAAGCCAAAAACTTGAAAACTTATTTACTTTTATGCTATTAACTATTACATTACTATTAATCTATATTTTTTGTAATATAGGAGAATTTTACAAATTAACTTAATTTATATTAGGGAAAAGAAGTCGTTTTTTAAAGATGCGTTCATGGAACAAAAAAGGGTAGAGGTTAATCGATACACCGTCCGATAGGTGCTAATCCGTTATTGAACCAGCCGATATCTTATAGGTTGGCTAGCGGATTAGTAAATTTAAAAATCGATATTCGTTAGGCCAAACCGTTAAGCAAAATTATCCGCCCGATCCGTCCGATATTCAGCCCTAGTATTTAATGTCAAGGCTAAAATAGACACAAAATAGTAAATTATCTTTTGATTTTCTAAACTAGATAAGTATTGTTGGATAACTATTTTTAGTATAGTGGACGAGTAAAGATGAACGGAGGGAGTACTTATTTTCTCTCTATGTGTTAAGTCAAATTAAGTCATTCTTTTTAAAATTTAAAGCTTTGAAAAATATATTAGATATTGAATATGTAGTATTTAATATCAAGGCTAAAATAGACACAAAATAGTAAATTATCTTTTGATCTTCTAAACTAGATAAGTATTGATGGACAACTATTTTTAATATAGTGGACGAGTAAAGATGAACGGAGGGAGTACTTATTTTCTCTCTCTGTGTTGAGTCAAACTAAGTCATTCTTTTAAAATTTAAAGCTTTGAAAAATATATTAGATATTGAATATGTAGTATTTAATATCAAGAGTAAAATAGATACAAAAAAATAAATTATCTTTTAATTTCTTAAATTAGACAAGTATTATTAAACAATTATTTTTATATAGTGAACAAGTAAAACTGAACGTAATTTTTTTTAAAAAGGGACCCCACGTGGGGTCATTAAGTATATGGGCCCTACACTAATCACGAAAATTCTTGCAAAGTCAAACAAACAAATGATTATTCAGGCTGATATGACATGACACGTGGGGGCCTACGTGTTCCTCACGTGGTGGACTGATGCGAGACTGCACGATCGAATCTGTGTGGTGCAGGTGTAGCAGAAACCCACCCGTGAACCCACTTTGCCTGGTACACTGGTAACCGGGTCGGGTCAGTTCATTGGGTCTACATTTTCTATTGGATAAGAAGGATAAGTCTAATCTAATTGGGTGTTCTGTCAATCAAACTATGTGGATTTGGAGAAATGTCACCTAATTCTTCTATTCATGTCACCTAAATAAATAGTTTAATTATTGTTATTAATTATTGATTTTTATAAAATTATGTGCGTTTAAAAATTTATAATCATAAATATTTATTTATAAAAATAATAGAGATATATATATTATTATTGTGAAGCTTTATGATATTTTGATATCTTATATATGAATTATGATTTGTTCATTTCATAAGATTGTAAAAGAATAAAGAAAATTTCGATAGTTTTTACATTTTGTAGAGTTTTCATGTTTATGAGGAAAAAAATATAATTAAAAAAATTTAAATTGCATGTTCAAACAAAATTTCAATTTCATATCATGATTCACTAATTAAAAAAACACTATTTTCCCACTGAAATTTCTTTAATGCTTATTCTATAGATATTTTGATTGAATCAACAAGAATAGAAAAAATAGTATTATTTTCACGTAAAAAAAAAATTAAAAAGCTTTCCAATATTCTAGTGAGAATTTATTTTTCATCATATAATTTTTCAATAAGGTGATTGCTGAAAATAAGTATTAAAACAATCATATTTTATAACACAATTTTTTTCATAAATTCACGTTAAAAAAACCATTTATTTTTAATATTGATCGATTCCATATCTTTTCGATAATACTGACATTTGAATATCTGGTATGATGTATAATTGAAATAAAAAAAAATAGAACTATAGAAATTATTACCTAACTATTTTTTTCTTTTTCGACATTACATAATAAGAAAAATTTAAAATTCTTTTTGTAACTTCTAAGCTCTATCACGTTGATGGCAAGAAAATCTGACATGATACTCTTTCTGTTTCAAAATATTTATTATATATTATTTTTTAATAGTCAATTTAATTAACTTTTAAAAAGTAAAATTATTTATATTAATCCAATATATAAATTATAATTTTTTATATATATAAATATGACAAAAAGACATGTCTTAAAATATTGATCTAAATTAATATTAATTGACTCTCACAAATAAATAAAGAAAATATAATTTAATGAAAACAATAATTAAAATTATTTATATCGGTGCATATTCAGTTAGGATGACAACAAAGGCATATCATTCATTGACTTTTAACCAAAGCACTATTTAATTTTAATTATGTCTCCTACTTTTACTTTTAACGTCAAAAACAAAATTATTGATTGTCCCTTGTTATTTTCTTCAGTATTTCCGCCGCAATTCATTTATTTGATTTTATTTTACCGGGTTGGGATGAAACTAAAATTTATTACTAATAGAATTTACTAAATAACTTGGTTTTTCTATGATAACACGTAGAACTTAGATAATCAAATTTTAAAAGAAAAAATATGGGTACACCATTTAAACTATAATAATTTTTTTATTTATCATTCTGTCTCATTTGTTAAATAGTTAAATTCTTCGTTTGATTTGTGAATAGGTTATACTAAATTATAGCTAGCGTTTGGATCCAAGTTTTCAAATATTCTTGGCAAATAATATTTGGGTCAAGTTTTTGGTTAAATTACACCATGTGTTTTGGCCCAAAGTTTTCCCAAGAATATTTGACTATTTCAAAAAATATGATTTGTACCCATAAGTTCTAAAAACTATTAAAAATACCCATAAATTTGTATTACCTATTTATAGTGAGTATGTTCTGTTAAAAAATAATCATATAACATAATTGATAACAATCAACAAAAAAAAAAAACAATATATGCAAGAGCAATACATTAATCGCATATTAGTTAATTCACAAACCAATACGATGAAGAAGGAAAATGATAATCTTGAATGTGAATTTCCTTGAAACAAAATATGAGTTTATATAGGTAAAATATAGGAATACCATAAGACATCATAAACTTACAAATTAATGTTCGGAGGTTATGGACATGAAAATTATGAGAATCTTGAATATTATTAAAAATAAAAATTAAAGAGGTGTAGGTCATGGGTAATTAATCCTTGTAAATAAATTAAATAATAAAGGAAAAAACACTTAAAATATTAAAATATATTATCATTTTATGATTAGAAGTGAGGTTAACCAAGAAAAAAAAGAATGTGAAGAGTCTTTGTTATAAATGTTACTCCATTAATAAAATATTTATTTGTAATAAATTAAATAATTGATTTTATAATACAATAATTAATTTAAATAAGAAAAAAATGCTAAAAAGGAGAAAAAAGATAAATGCAAATGGAGACCATAAAAAGGTGTCACATCAGCTTATCTATGTTTCTCCTTTATTATATATATAGATTGTTTGCTTAAGTTGAATAAACTACATAAATACATATATCATTTAATGATTTACATTACATTATAGGCGATTCAAAGAAGTTGTAGAAGTAGTACTCTCTTCATTCATGCTTGACTTTGCATATCTGTTAAGAAATAATAAATAAAACAACATATTTATTATATCATTCCTACTTATCACCAATCATTTAATATTGAGAAATGAATTGAAAAAAATAATATTAATAATAAAGATAAAATAGATATAAAATGATAACTTATCTTTTTGATTTTTTCAAACTACACAAATAAAAATTGGTACATATATTTAATATAGGCAAACAAATAAAAATAAATGGAGATATTAACCAATTGTTCCTATCAATTATTTTCTTCTACTTTTGTACTACCAAGGGGAGTACATTTGAGGTTTCATATCCTAAACTAATTAATTAGTTCCTCTTGCCTAATTAATTTCTTGTGGTCTATTTAACTTTTAAGTTGATATCTTAAAATATATTCACATTGCCTAATTCATTTCTTGTGGTCCATTTAAGGTACTATATATAGGTTGGGGACACTTTTTTTAAAATTTTTTTTTATCAATATGAAAAGTGGTCTTTTCCCCCAAGTTGTTGAAAGATCAAACATTTCTATTTATAGTGTAGATCCTAATTTTGATTTTTTTTTGACATAATGTGAATAATTGAACCAAAAAGCCCTTTTATTAGTGAAGCACATGGTGAATTATGAACTTAATTAAACCAATAATATGTTGAATTTTCGTGTTTTTGCTATTGCATTACCAACTTATTACTCTCGAGTCCGGTATCAACATAGACACTTTTTGAACCCTATAACACCAAAAGGGACACTTTCTAAAAACACACATCAAAACGGATAGTTCGCCCATTTATGGGCGAACTATAACTACTATCTTTTAACACTGCCATCCCCGTTAACTCCAAATCAATCCAAAATAATATCACACAAACTTTAAAGGTAGTTCGCTCACAAATGAGCGAACTACAATCCTTTTTATTAACTCCTCACGTGAATCTATATCTCTTTCTTCCTCACATGAAGCTATATCTCTTTCTTCAACAATAAATATAGGTTATTCACTCCACATTTTCTTAACAATCCGAAAAGTCTATATATTCAATTGAACCAGATGTTTATAAATGCAAAGTGTATTGTAAAATGAAAACATCGAAGACTCCAAGAAATTCCGATCGTAAAATTTGGAATTGTGCGCGTTCAAAAGTAAAAAAATTAAGTTGTTCACTTCAATATATTCGTATAACAAAATAAGTGAACCACAAAACAAGTGAATCTCCAAATATTTTAAGTTTAATTTTTACAATTTTAAAATAACCACTATATTAAAATTTTAATTTCTACCAATGAAATTCTAAAATATTACTCTTATTACAGTATGAAATTTTATTTAAAATTATATGACAGTAATTATTTTTTAATTAAAAAAAATACCTACCCACCCAAATTACTGCAATCAGCTCAACTGATATGAATTGTCAACCCACATTGGTCAATCTGACACACTTTCAATTAATAAGTCCTTCAAACTCAATTTTAAGTCCCATTTAAATAAAATAAAATATAAAAAAATTAAAATTTTAAGTCCCATCTGCTGACGACTCAAAAATATTTATGCTATATATGATAACAAATCTAAAATTTTCATTGATGGAATAAAAAAATAAAAATATAATACATGAGATTTGAACTTAAAATCTTAAGTTTAATGTTAAAATAATTAAATAATGGAGTCGACTTCTACTTTTATGATCAAGGAATTTAGGATCTATATATATATATATATATATAAATTAATCTTATATATATTATGTAATTTTTTACGTGAGTGAATTTGGATGAACACTACTCCATCTTAGGCCCAAGATCCGCCCTAGGCCACATAGATCATAATTTGAATTTGTTATTTATTTAGCTCCTAATAAACACCTTTTATATGCTATTAATACATTTTATATAAGGTAAGAGCATGAGTCTCTCAATAAAAAATCGAAAGAAGTATTGAAAACACTCTTAAACTTGACAAGATTTATTGAGTGTATTTCACTCGTGTTGTAAGATCAAATTGTATTTAAGTCAATTAATCAAGTAATAAGTGTTTTTAAAACTATCAATAATTTAGACATAAAATTATTAACTTTTTCAATACTTCCCTCTTTAACAAATTCACCTTTCTTTTCTTTTTAGTTTGCCTCTTATGCTTCCAAAGGAAAAGCAGAGTCTCAAGCACAACAACACACACTTGCTCTCTGTCTGTCTGCTGAAATCCCCCAAAACTCTTCAGTTTTCCATGCCAGTACACAGTTACACACAGAGTCATTCAAGAACACCCTTTTTTTTCCTTGTGTTTTTTAATGTGTGTAGTGAATACTAACAAAATTTATGTAAAAATGATACCATCTTTTACATTTATTTAGCCAAACATACAGTCCAAACTCTTGGAAAACTCACCCCTCTTCTTTTACCTACTTATTTTCCTTTTTTCCCTTACAAGGAACCAAACAAAATTCACCATTTTTTCAACCTACCCCATAAAAATCTTTAATTTCAATCAAATTCAAGAACAACCCCCATTTACCCTTTTTCTGTTCATTTTGCCCACATGCATTCATGAGTTGGGTCTGTAGAGACCATTCAGCTCGTAATGGGTTGTTGTATTTCTCAGCTGGCAGCAAAATTTGCTTTTTTTCCTCCATCACCAGCTACATATCAAGTCAAGAAAAGGGATGATGGAAGGCTTGTTGCTGTTTCTACTACATCTTCTATGCCTATTTCTGGTGCTGCAGATGACCTTTCTCTTGATGTGCTGTTAGTTGACACCAAAAGGGGCAACAAGATTGTAGCTTTTTACTTGAAAAACCCATATGCTAAGCTTACTGTGCTTTACTCACATGGCAATGCTGCTGATCTGGGACAACTCTATGACTTGTTTGTTCAGCTTAAAGCTAATCTCAGAGTCAACCTTATGGGGTCTGCTTTTCTTGCCTTCCTTTTTTTGTTTTCTCACTCTTTTGCTATTTTAAAAAAAATTGATGTTAGGTTTTGGGGTTTTTAGAATCTTATGTAGGACATGTTTGAAAGATGAATCTTGTGTGGAGATACTTGTTCCTATCTTTAATGTTTTGAGGTTGATTTCTATGGTGATTTGTAAAAATCTGAGCTTGAAATGGTAAATCTTGGTAATTTTTTTTTTTCAAGGATTTTTTTATTTTGTTTGTGTTTGAGGTTTGGGGGTGAGATATGGGTCTTTATCTCCTCTCCCCTTTTTGCCATGTACCTAGGTTGCTATTTCTCTCTCATGGGTTGGTAAAGTTCACTTTTTAACACATTTTCCGTAGCTGGAAAAAAGATTAAGCTTTTTCACATTTTTGTCTAATTTGAAGACTTTACTTAATTTCTATTGCTAGTTCATCTCCCTATTGTAAGTTACTACCATGTTGATCTCATGGTTTTCAGTGAAAATTTCATGGTTGAAGAACCTTTGAACTTCTATTGTTTCTTGAGGTTCTCTGATTTTTTTTACTCATCAGTGCCTTTTGATCTGTAAACTTTTGTTTTTGTTTTGTCAGTGTGTTTTCATCTTTCTTTCTTTTTACTGAGAATTGGAAAAAGTAAAAGCAATGCCTTGTGAATTTTCATTGTTGTCACAAATCACTAGTCTTTATCCAACAGTTACAAGTTTATTTTCTTTGTCCTTATATGTAGTGTGATAGATTTCACTAGCTATTCACCTACAGAATGAAATGTAAAAGTAAAATGGGGATTCACTTGTGGGGTTGGATAGAGACATGGTCCCTACTCTGTAGAGGGAATAATAAAGGTTTTTCTTTATTCTGAGACTTGCCTTTGATCTTGCTCTATCATGTGTTTTTTCCAATATACATACAGTTTCCATAGGACATGTCCTCTTCGGTGAGTTTGACGGATGTGTCGCGCTGCTGCCTATTAGGGATGCAATGAGAGTTCAGTAATTTTGTTTTCGTGAGTTTGACTTAATTGTGACAAGTAATCTGAAGCCTTAATTTGTATTTGTTGGAGTTCCACATTGGTTGGGGAATGGGCTAGTTGTGTCCTTATATGGACTTGGGTAATACTTCCCTAATGAGTTAGCGCTTAGGGTGGAGTTAGGATCAAGTTGCATTTCTTGACATGATATCAGTGTGTCCCAGACTTACCAAAGAAGAATCATTTTATATCCTTGGTTTAACCAGAATTCTTTGTTAATTTCATTTTCTTGAACATTTTCGCTTATGAAATTGCCAATTTGTTCAATACCAAACTCATGTTTTACAGCGTATTCTCATGTTGCAACGCAATATATAGGCTATTATACTTTGACCATTTTCGGAATAAGTTGTGCTGTTCGCTACTCTAAAAAAGTTATCCTTCTGAATTTTAACTCTTTCTTAATCCATCTCAATTACTATGCAGATATGACTATTCTGGCTATGGAGCATCTACAGGAAAGGTATGTCTTTTAATTGTTAAGCAGAAATTTAAGGACGTGGGAGCAAGTTTTGAATTTTGCTGGCAAGTTACTTCTCCTTATTTTTTTTCTTTTTCCATAATCTAGCCAAGTGAATTTGATACATACGCGGACATAGAAGCGGTGTATGACTGCCTTCAAACAGAGTATGGAATTAGCCAGGAAGATTTGATTCTCTATGGGCAATCTGTTGGAAGTGGCCCAACATTACACTTGGCAGCTAAATTACCGCGGTTGAGAGGTGTGGTTCTGCACAGTGGCATTCTTTCTGGCCTTCGTGTGCTTTGCCATGCAAACTTCACTTTTTGCTTTGACATTTATAAGGTAACTAACACTCTTCAAGGAAATTGACAACTAACTTTTTGTTGTCTTTTACCTTTTTTGTCAAGTATTATTCACTTTATTGGGTTGTCGTATTTTTATGATAAATAAATCCTGGAGCATCATTGAGGAACATAACAGAGATAGCTCTGGCAATGTTCTCTATCTGTTTTTTGTTTTTTTAAATTGGGGGTAGGGGAAGGGGATCACAATGTGGGGAATCGAACCCTCACCAACAAAGTTGAAGTTCAGGTAGCTAGCTAACCAACTGAGCTACTAACACTTTGTTTGGATGGTTGTTACGTATTGTTTTATAATGTATTGTATTGTATATTGTATGGTATCATACTTTATTGTTTTAATGAATACAGTGTTTGGATAGATTGGGTCGTTCTCCGTCGTTACATAATGTTACACATCCATAATTTGAGTGATAAATCTATGAGAAAAGTAGGGTACGGGTAGAGCTATTTTGAAAAGATAGGATAACAGATGAAATATGATTTTTAAATAATAAATAAAGATAAAATGAGAAGAAAGTATTAAGGTAACAATGCGATCACACCAAATCGGTTGTTACATAAAATGGGTTTTTTCGTCGTTGCCTAACGATGGATTTAATCGATACGATACAGTAGAATTTAAGTAACTATCAAAACAAACATTGTATTTAAACTAAAAATACAATACAATACAATACAACGTGTAACAACCATCCAAACAAGGTGTAAGATTCCCCTCAATGTTCTCTATCTGTAGCTTTAGTTTGAAAGAATAAATTATGGTAGTTTCCTTTGCCTCAAGATGCCCAAATTACTTTCACTGACTGGAATTGAGTGGTGCTTCAGTGCTTGTACTGTATGGTTACAAGTTATATTGCTCGGACTCTCCCCTCCCAAAATGCTGCCGCACATGTGTTGTATCCTCCAAAAATCACTAGTTTTGGAGAATCCAACACGCACCCGTCAACATTTTTAAAGAGTCCGAGCAACATACAAGTACCTCATGTTGTTTGATAAAGCTATCAAATAACTTTAAGATGTAGACCTATTAAGAAGTGACATATATTTGCTTTACCACAATTGTTAGAGAAAAGTTGCAGTCAAAAGTTTTGAGCTAATTCTCATGTACTTCACATGTGAATCTTGTAATGATTTTGAAATGTTTGTGACTTAATTTACCAGTGGCCTGAGTTATTTATTAGGGGGACAATTTTAATACCTTGTATATTCATTTCTGTATTTTCCTTGCTGCCATCTTGAGAGTCTAACAGTTATGTCCATCTGCAGAATTTGAACAAGATTCGGAAGGTGAAAAGCCCCGTGCTTGTCATACATGTAAGTTATTCCTCACATTAGTTGACATTTTAGATTCAAATTTCTTATGCAATGTTTGCTTGATAAGGAAATTGAACTTCAATTGGAAAATGATTGAAGTTTGAATAACTGATTAGGCTAAGATTAAATTATCTAATGTAGCGAAGAGAATACATGGGTGTGAACTCTTGTGTATATCCTTTTGGCATGAAACCTTTTGGATCCTTGGTTGTTGTTGCTATATGATAAGATTCTGTCTGTTGTATAATCTATAATGGTGTCTAAATATAGATTAAGAGGGATTGAGTTTGGAAATGAGATTTTGTTTTGTTTCTTCATCAGGTGGGTTATTCTTTTCGTTATGGAAATTTAAATTGTCATATTTTTCAGCCAATCGGAAACAACCTCTCTACCCTGCAAAGGTAGGGGTAAGGTTTGCATATATCTTACCCTCCAAGACCCCACTTGTGGGACTACACTGGGTATGTTGTTGTTATTTAAATGTTGAACTGATAGTGTTTCGATTTGGGGGGACACAGATGTAAGAGTGATATTAGTCAACACTCTTACTGGTTATGGAAATTTAAATTGTCACAATGTTGAACTGATGGCAATGTTTCTAGTCTTTTGATTTGGCGGGGATTGGGGAGTGAGGGGACATAAGAGTGATAGTACATTTTTTGTTCGTACACTTTATCTCATAATTTCTGGAGTAAGGTTCGGCATGTTCTAACCAAACCTTGTTTGGCAGTCAAATATTTACATCACTCTACTTTCAATGTTCTTTTGATTACTAAGGAAGAAATAGAATTCATATGCATAATATTTTATGGTAATACTGAAAGCTGAACGATTGGAGTTAGACCAGGTTCATTTAATTTTGATGGTTGAATTTTTTTGTATTAGTTTGTCCTACCAGATTTGAAGTCGCTGAACTGTTAAGACTTTTACATTAAAGTCTCTGATTAGTTGCTATAAGCATCCATTTGCACCCCTCTAGCATTTTGTGCTATAAATTCTAGGTTGTGTTTTGTTACCATTATCATTCTAGCAGTACATCTTTCTTTTACTCGCAAATTGAAGTGCATCCTTTCGGATGAGGCTTTCTAACTGCTTTCATCTTGAAACTTACTCACAGTTTCTATTGTACCTGTTTCACAAAAAAATTTAAAAAATTACAGTTTCAGGTTTCTTCATTGTTCTTCTTGATTCAATAAAAAGAACTGAATTGTCACTACCCAAAATCCTCTAAGCCGTGATGGCACCTACACCCAATCTGGGCAAACCATTTTCATAATTAACCCATTTCCGTATAACGTGTATAAATAAAGTAAACACAAAACATGATAAATCATTAAAAATGTCTCGCAATGCATAAGTGCGGAATAAAACAATCAAAATACCCGAAGACCTGATGATATGAGTCGAGCACTTTAAACTGAAAATAAATAAAGAGTTTGACATTATTCTGGCTAAGAATAGAAAGA
This sequence comes from Solanum appendiculatum, assembly GCA_018342035.1. Lineage (NCBI taxonomy): Eukaryota > Viridiplantae > Streptophyta > Magnoliopsida > Solanales > Solanaceae > Solanum > Solanum appendiculatum. The sequence continues at coordinate 368,698 of JAGDQO010000631.1, read as the reverse complement.
ACAATAGTATAAGCTAGGCAGAGTCAGAGTCTGGTGCTGAAAACCAGCTAGCAGCTCACTTAAAAACTCCAAATATCAGAACCCAATTGCCTCAGCGTATTCATCAAGTACTCACATTTAAACATGCACATAAAAGTGCAGCAAGTGTAGTATGAGTACAAAAACATGTACCCACAAGTATTTTGGAGACTGATTCCAGTTTCTGAACCTTGGGGCTTAATTCCTCTTTTCTTATGGCTCTTTGCTTATTTATAGTTCTTCTTTAACTTTTGATTAAGAATTAAGGTCACAGTGGAGCAGTAACAAATTAACAACCCAAGGATATGAGCTAATGATCAATAAAGTTGGTGAAAAGAATGGGAGACGTGTTCAAATCCCAGCAGAGACCATGCTAGATGGTTCTTTTTATCTGCCAAAGCCTTGGTAGGCAAAGTTTTTTTGGCAGGCTGAGGTAAGAGGTAGCAGTTATCCAGTGGAATGTTCAAGGTGCACCCAGGTGGCCCGGACGAACCCTTTTATTAACCAAAAAAAATAAGCCGAACAATAAATCATGCTTTATCTAGTTGGCCATTTGAAAAGAGGGAAATATGAGTTAAGAAAAGCTCTCAGGTTCAAAGCATCATGAAGAGGTCTTGCATGAACTGCTTCTAGGGATCCATGCGTTTTGCAGCTTCATCTAGTAGTGTGTGTGGCATTCTAAAAACACCGTATGTGGCATTTGAGGTGGTTTCTGATACTGTAGTTTTCAGTGAGTATTCATTTACTAGGAAACTCAAAAGCTTATTCATCCAGAGCTTTGGACAGCAGATGTGGAGTCCTTTTAGTCAAATTATTTGCATCTTCTCTATGATTGTGTGCATGCTGCGTGGTAAAGTTAGCGCATTATCAAAATATTCTTTGCTGTTACAACATTATTTGTAACCACTATTATCTCCTCCATGAGCTGGTTATGCAACAAGTGGTATCTAAGATATCAAAGTTAGAAACTCTGGTTTCGCATGAATGGCCATCTACCTCTCTCGGTCTCAAAAGGGAACTCTCAGAGTTTCTATAGCGAAACTGTTGGGAAAATGTGGTCTAACACAAAAATATATATGGTCAAAATAATGAAAATAAAATGAAAAATGACACCAAGAATTTTACGTGGAAACCCTTCTAAATAAGGGATTTTACATGGAAACCCTTTTAAATAAGGAAAAAACCACAGGCTAAGAGGAGCAACTGATATCACTTGCAAGGAACTTAGCTTATGAGGGGAGGATTCTCCAAGTCCATATAAGGAAATCAAATTCTCATCCCTTTTTTGATGTGAGTTTCTTAACACTCCACCGCACGCCTAGACCTCGTTAACTAGAGCGTGGACACTATAATATGGGGGTCCAACATCGGTTAACAAAGATTGGGATGGGCCTGGTTCTGATACCAAGTGAAGATATGACACTTGAGCCCAACTCTACCCCAAAGGCCATAGCTCACGAGGAGAGGATTGTCCCATATAAGTAGACCAAAATTCCATCCCTTTTCTGATGTGGGAATTCTTAACTCTTTCTAATTTTCTCTCTATTTTGGTGTATTTTCAAATGAACCAGACACTCTCAATTTATAGAGCAAGAAAGAGCATGCCTATGTCACTAATGACATAGGCCAATGTTACAATTTCAGCATTTGTAATGTGGAGATTTGGCCGGTTGCAAACTACCAAATCTTATCAATCTTCAACTTTGCAGCAACAACCTTTTCAACATTCTAAGATTGATGAGTTGAAGAACGAGTTGTGCAAGTCTTTTGCTATGAAGGACTTGGGTCATGCCTAGCAAATTTTGGGCATGAGAATTACTCGTCTCAGAGATGAAAAGAAGATTCATCTTTCACAAAAGAAGTACATTGAACGTATATCGGAGTGCTTCAATATGAAGAATGCTAAGCTTATTAGCATAATTCGTCTCATGGTGTATGGCTTATGTTCAAATTCGTTTTATCATGTCAAAAGGCTCTAACTCAACCCTTATTTTGATGGAAATATGAATCACCAAGATTACAATGCTTCTGTGTTGATAATGAACCTTTTGGGCATATGTAGACAGGGTAAACAACATTCGACCCGTGCTTGTCAATTTTGTTTCAGACCTTGGACTATGTGTTCCATGACAACTATGTATGATAAGCTTACAAAAAAATATGAACTGATGGTATCTAGTTTCTTATGGTGACTCTAAAGTTAGAAAGAAAATTAACTAAATTTTACAAATTGTGCTTGCTTGATTTAAAATTCCAACTGTATATATGATGTTTGTTTAAAAATAAGATTGATATCTGCATTCCCGGTATACAATCGCCCTTTAGTTTCTGATGACCTAACAAAGTTCTGTACAACTTTGCTCTATAAGTGACGTAGAATATGAAGGAAAGGAGAGGAGAGGAAACTAGGCAGATAAACTGTATTTCTTTTCTCTTTGCTATTGATGCATCATCATGATGACTTCCTACTATTATGTCTTACAGGGCACAGAGGATGATGTGGTCAATTGGCTACACGGCAATGGACTTTGGAAAATGTCGAGGGATCCATATGAGCCCTTATGGATCAAAGGTGGAGGACACTGTAACTTGGAACTTTACCCAGATTACATCCGCCACCTTTGCAGGTTTATCCAAGAAATGGAGTGCATGACCACTGAAGTCAGGCTGAAAAAGATCAAACAAACTTTACGTCTGCCTAAGAGATCGGATACCACCATTTCTACCAACTGCTGTTGTCAAGTAAAATGCAGACTACCTGATTGTCTAAATTGCTCGAAAGTGAGCTGCACAAAATGTTGCTATTGGCCCAAATGCCCTAAATGGAAACCCAAATGCTCGGTATGTTGGAAACCTGGTTGCCTTGGATGTTCATGCACGTTGCCAAAATGTTCATGCGCGTGCCCAGAATGTTCATGTGCCTGCCCAAAATGTTCGTTTACGTGCCCAAAATGTTCGTGCACATGTCCAAAATGCTGTTGTTGGAGCGTAAAATGTTCATGTTGGTGATTGTTAGCAGGTGGGTGGGTATACGTATTGGTTCAGTTGAAAGGCAGTCAATAGTTTTGTATAGTTTGCACAAGTTGTTGATGGACCTCCAAAGATGTGCAGTAGCCTGGACAGTTTGACATGATGTAGTTAATTTAGAAGAAATCTAAACTTATAGAATGTTATTCTTTTATCATTTCCCCAACAGTGCTAAGTTATTGTATCTTCTATTTTAGTCCTACTCAGTTCTTTCACCTTGATTGGTGAATTCATATCTCATCAAAGATATATCATGAATGAACTTGGCATTGCTAGTTTGGCCTTTAGTACTCTATTCTTATAGCACCTGTCAGAAAAAATTGTTTTGTTAGGATCAAGTGCTTATAATAATGTCAAAACTTATAGCTAATAGCAAGGGTGCATTTTATTTCTTAACCAGATTACAAACGTGCCTGCACGTTTGACTTGATCCATCCTTGACCTATCTCATGGAGAATTTTTGGTAGGGGGTGTTTTCTTCCTTAAGAGGCCCACCAACGGGAATTTAAATTAGTCGAAATACCTGCATCATTAATGAGAAGTCTCAAGTTCTAAACTTGAGAACAAAAAACTTCTTAGTAGGGATCGTTTTTATCCCCTTAATGACCCCACCCAACACAAATCCAAATTAATCAGCCAAGTACCTCGGGATTGCAATAAGGAAAAATTATCTAAATACACAACTTATTTTATCATATTCTCTAAAATTTCCTATCATTTGAAAAAATTACTAAAATCCCTACTCTCTCCTATTCTCGTATACATCACTTTACGCGATGTATCGGTCGGATACATCACTTTACGAGATGTATCGAGACATACGCAATGTATCGGGACGTTGAGTGATGTATCCGAAACCGAGATGCGATGTATCAGAATGTTTTAGGATGTATCCGGATCCCACCAAATTTAAGGGATTTTTGTAATTTAAAAAAGAGTAGGGATGAGATGTAATTAGCTCTTAACACTATGGGATTTGTGTAAAATTCTTATACAATAAATCTCGACCTGTGAACATAGAAAAAAGGAAAATTGCAAATATTTCAACAATATTGTATTAAGAATTTAGAACAAAACAAATTATTAAGAATTAACTATACTCAATAAGATCAAACATATAAGTGTTACAAAACAAAAAATGACCCTTAGATATTCTTATTATTAAATTAAATAGTATAATACATTTAAAAAAATATTATAAATATGATTAGATAACTATTTATGTCATTTTAATTTGTTTTTCCAATTGGACTACATGTTTTGGGCCATCGTTTTGACTCTCTTCATATGGCCCATTTTTTTCTATCCAAGGCCCAGTTCAGTTGAATGGCTGACCAGCTTCCTATAAATTCATCTTAATTTCCCCAAAACCCTAACCCTAGCATTCTAACCTTCGCACCGGCGTCTCAGAAATCAACCATGGGTAAGCTCCGGCGACTCTTGAATACAGTTTTTGTTGTCAATTTATTTAGAATTATGACAAATTAAAGTGAAACGAGATCAATTGATGAGCTCCATCGACTAGTTGTCAAGTAGAATTGTTGTTGAATGAAGATTGATTTGTAGTTTATTGATTTGTTAATTGTAGGTAAGGTTCACGGATCACTTGCTCGTGCTGGTAAGGTTAGAGGGCAAACTCCCAAGGTTGCAAAGCAGGATAAGAAGAAGAAGCCTAGAGGACGTGCACACAAGCGTATGCAATACAATCGCAGATTCGTCACTGCTGGTACACTTTTTCTTTCTTTACTTATTTCACTTTGTTCATGTTTACTGCCTTCCTTCTGTAATGTAAGTGAAAAGTATATGCATTGTTATAGTCTGAATCTTTTTGTCTGGAAGTAGTAGTAGTTTCATTTTCATTGATGCACAATACCCACTAACTTAAAATTGTTGTTTTTATGGTATCCATTTGCACTTGTAAATGAATATGCATTTGGCAAAGGTATATTAGTTGACACTCACACATTCTTTCCAGAATTATGGGTAACTTAGAACATAACTATTTACTAGTTGGGTAGGCATAGATTATATGTCATATGTGTGTGTATGTATCTCTTATGTAATCTATATACATGAGAATGCAATATTGTGCTTTTCTGAATAAACTGTTTTTGCTTAGCATTTGAATTTTCTCGCGAAACTTTACCATATCTAGGGCCTACCTAATAATTCATTAGTGTTTTTTGAGAATCTTTGCTATTAAACATTCTAGTGGAGATTAGAGATTGTCAGATCTTAATATAGTATATCTGTGGTTTAACTTGAGTTTGTATGCCCTTTTCAGAAGTAAATGATCTTACTTAACATAGTCATGTATTTTATTTCTATTAAAGAAACAAGTAGGTAACTTGAACTGTAGACATGCACAAATTGCTTATGGATAATGCACACTGAGTGGTGCATGTACTTGAGAGTATATTGTTTATCCTTGTATATGCTGATGTATGAATGTTCTGGTAATATTTTACTATATCCGTGATCTCCCAAATATGTGTTAGCTTTCCCTGCATCTTTGCTACTAAGTAGTATTCTAGACTAGCTTTCTGATTGTCAATTCTAAGCAGTTTATTTGAGTATTCCTATTTCTCTGCGCATCATTATATGATCTTAATCTATGTTTCTTGGACTCTTCAAAAATGTTCATGGGTGTGTGTTGGATTCTTCAATAGTATTGTATTTTTGGAGAATCCGATACATGTGCAGGCCTGCGGCATTAAAAGTTAAGAGTCTGTGCAACTTAGATCTTTACAGGAGATCTATTGTAGTTTTGTAAATAAAACAAGTCCATTAGTTGCTTGTGTGTTTACCGCTAATATTTTCTTGCAGTTGTTGGCTTTGGTAAGAAGAGGGGACCAAACTCTTCTGAGAAGTAGATGAGGACATCAGTTACTTAAGCCAGAGAAGTTGTCTGGTTCAAGAGTTTTCACCTTTGCTTTGTTTGTAAATTTTGATTCTCAGACATCATAATGGGAACAGACTAGTTTACTTCTGGTATTTGTAGCAATGGATGAGTACTTTTGTTTTGCAAGAACTAATTGAATTTTATCCCGTCTTTTTTTTATACTTCATCAAAATCATTTTAATTCATTGTTTGACTTTCTTGATGTTATTCTTTGTTTATTAAACCTATAAACATGGTGGAGCTGTTTTCTGAAAACAGATCTTCATTCTGGTGGTTCCATTTTGTAGGAATTTGCATAACATTAGGTTGAAGTTTTAATAAAGTACTTGTTGGAGACCACAATTTGTACAACAACATACCCAGTGAAATCTCATTTTGAATATCTTATCAGTTCACCATATATCAGTACAGTTGAATCACCAAAAGCATTATTCTTTGACAATTTGTTTTAACAAAAATTAATATTTTACAACAAAAAGTGCATCAAAAACCATAATTTGCTTCAATCATCCATTTTATTTCATATCCTTAAATTTATTATGATTCTCACTTAAAATTTTGTTGTACTATAACTGTAGCTCGAATTTTGGGCCAACTGTGGGCCAAATGAAAAGTACATTATTGGAATAATGTCAAAGGAAAAAAATAGTATAATTGTACAATTGTACTCCCTCCGAATCGTTGTATATTAGCGCTACTTTTTCTTTACACGTTCTTAAGAATCAAAAATAAAAATATTAGTTTTACTAATTTACTTCTGATGAAACTTTTTTGAAACTTTACAAATTTATTTACACTTTTTAAAAAAAAATTAATTATAAAGGTCACATAACAAAAATTTAATTAATTCTATCTTGATGGAATGAGCCGCCCAATTCCACGAGTGACGTGTTCAAACATGTTTCCGGCCTAATAATACTTATTATAGCTGCAGTTCTAACATGATTGACTTAATTAATCCCTTAATTCAAATTATTTTCAGTAATAATTATCATAATTTAATAGTGGTGACTGCAACAGAAAGCTAATTTTTTTTACAAGGAAATTTATGTATCTACTTCGTTCAACTGCATATATTCTCACCTCATTTTATCAACTAACCATGATTATAAGTCTATTTTATCACTTAAATTGATACATTTTAATGTAATATCGAGTGCAAATAACAAGAGAATAATATTTGATTCTATGGATTACTAAACAACTGTACTGCCCTTTGGATTTAGATCCAAATGGCATAAAGTGTGTGCTAACTTTTTATTATTATTATTATTTGTCCTAATACTGTTACTGCATGAATATAGAGAATCTAGGACTTATTAATATAAAATAATAATTAGTAAACCTAGGTTCATCTGTTGTGGATACTGTCATTACTCTTCCAACTTTTTAATTCCCATCAATTAGTTATTTTTACTGGTTTCAACTTTTTATAAAGATAAAAAAGTATCATGTGATTTTCATATTCTCCTTTAAATAGGTCAATAGAGTTTGGCCTGCCACTAGGGAATGTCCATTACTACCAAACGAAAGGTGTCATTTGGTTAAAAATAACTATGCATGAATTTATTATGCATAATTGTAGTAATTATTTCTTGTTCAATAATGTTCTACAAAAGGAAAGGTATAAGTTTGAATGATGAGGGTATTTTTGTCATTTTCATTTTAAATGACCAGTAATGAATGCCCATATTTTTAAAATTTTTTTTTAATAATCAATGTGAAATATTGTCATAAACTTCGAAAAAAAGTATTACACCTAAAGAACACCAAAGTCTATGCCTCCTAACTCTCAAAGAAAAAAACCATATACAATTTGCTAATTCAAAGAAAACTAACTACACAAATGTTGAAATAAATATTGACATCTTTGTGCCTCGAAATATGAGATAAATCATTGTTCCCATGTACGCAACAATTTTGTATTCTTATTCCATATTCTATCTCGTATATATAGTGTTGAGTTTTATACTTACATTAATTCTCCTTACTTTATCAACCAACGGTGGCCGGTCATAAACTTTTTAAACTAAGATTAGTTCTTAAAACACAACCAAACGGGCTAATATGTTTAGTAGTAATTTACTTAATAAATGAAATACGTGTCGTATGTAGCCATATAAATTAAAAGGTTAGATATGCATATATAAAATGCTAAAAAAGCACCTCTCTAGTGTCAATTTTTTTTAATTGACAAATAGGGAAAAAAATAACCAAAATTGAGACAGATGGATGGAGTATCACGATCTAAGTTTTAATTTGTTTCTTGTTTGTTGTCTTGAGTAAAGATTATAAAAGACTTGTCAATTTCTATTATCATTATCGATCCACTTAGATCATAATATCATTGTTGGGTGCCTGCCAAACAAAACTTGGTCTTTTTTTCACATGGAGATATCCCTTTTCACTTTTGATTATTCCATCATATTCATTGATGATCCACGTAACAAAATGACACATGAATAAACAAGGGAAAAATATGAAGAACGAAGAAAAATGGCGAATCGACTAAGGACATGTGGCGACTAACGAATGGTCAATGCAACCAATATTCCTCCAGTTTTACCATCAAATCTGCCGCTGATTAAAAAATTTAGCAATTTAGAAAGTCCAAAACTTTGTAACTTTTTCATTTCTACTAATCGTGGCCTTAATCCTGCCAAATTTTGGTGTCATTATCAATTTATCAAAGGAAAAATTAAAGTTCTAGTGGGATCAATGAAATTAACGGATGGAGTAATTTTTATTACCTCATTCGGTCACAAATAATGTTTTTGTTAAAATATTTCGAGTAAAATAGGAGTAATTTCTATGGTCAAAATGTATGGTAATGATTGTGGAGTTCATCAATCATCACAGGATTTGAGAAAATTGTTGTCTTTATCTACTTGTTATCGTAATTTGTATTCATGAACCCAAGTTATAGTGAAGTTCAATTGTCAAAATACTTATCAATTGAAGCAAAAGAAACAGGAGAGACCGTTGTACATTGTGATTAAAATTAAATATGTGCATAGTACAAAATTCGGAGTCATTTCTAAAGTGAATATTTTCTCTTTTAAGCCGAAAGATGGAGTAATTTTTTTCTCAACGCACTTTCCCACTTCTATATGATTTTATATTTTATTTAAAAAACTCAAGTCGTTTTAGCAACATCATACCTAGTGTAACAACGACAATAATATATTCGATCAAATATTATAAGAAAAATCTAAAAAAGATAAAGTATATGTAAACCTTAGTTCTATCTCGTGAAGATATAAAGACTGTTTTTTCAAAAAATCTTCCATCCTGCCTATGACAAGGCCAAAACAGGGCTCGAAGTCAACAACATACCTAGTGTAACAACGACAATAATATATTTGATGAAATATTATAAGTAAAATCTAAAAAAGATAAAGTATATGTAAACCTTAGTTCTATCTCGTATATATATAAAGATTGTTTTTTCGAAGAATCTTCCTTCCTGCCTTTCACAAGGCCAAAACGGGGCTCGAAGTCATGAACGGATATGATCCTTGATTGATTAAATTAGTTAAGAAAAAAGTTTAATACTTAATTAAAGTAACACTACTCTTGTTGAGAGTCGAACTCAAGACCTCTCCCCACTTACTAAAGTGGTGCTCTAACCAACTGAGCTACAAGAGCTTTTGTTTACTGTTTAGCAATAACTTTATTAGACCATTTTCAGAAAACTAGAACATTATGCACATCATTTTACTAGTAAATTTAATAGATTTCAGATCGATTTATCAAATAATCAACTGTGTTAATCTTAAATTATTTAATTTACCCCTTGTACTCTGAATTAATTAGGCAAACAAATTGAAACAAAAGAAAAGTAAAAAGGCTAAAGATAACAGAACAATCACATAGATGAAAGAACTGCATGCATAGTTTAAGGAGGAAATTAATGATGACTATCTTCATGTATTCATATTGTTTTTTATATGTATATTAAATCTTGTAATTATCAAATATTCTTAACAAAATTTCAAAATTTCTAACTAATTTATGCTTATACTTTTAAAAAAAATTAATCATAAGGGTAATTAAAATGATGAATAATTTAAGATAATTATTTTCAGTAATGTTGATATATAATAATATGAGACGGAAGAAGTGTAGTATTTAAGTAACTAAAATATTGACCATATTGCATGTATTAATTTGGAGAAAGAAACAAGTTGTGTAACTAATTAATACAGCTAGCGTTCTCACATCCAAATAAAAGAAACACGTAAAGGGAGACGCTTGGGTTTACGTTTGAAATTTTGCTTTTCTGTTGTAGGAAATAATTGAATTAATTAATTGCTTTTTGCTAATTTTATATGAAATCAATGTTGACCACAAATATATGTTCTTCATTCCACATTCCCCCCTTAATTCATGTATACATGCATGTGTTTAATTTGCCTGAATTTATGCCTCTTACATGACCAATGCATGTTCAACACTTTTTTTTATAAGAAAATAGCAATATAACAATAACATACTAGTATGGTCCACAAATAAGTTCGAAAAAAATGAGTGTACACATATCTTACCTCGATCTTTAGGGATAGAGAGAACAAAGTGGTAATAAAATTGGAAAAAATAACAAATACTAATGCTACTAATAATAGGATCCGACTCCTTTCCATGTTCATTGTATGATTGTATCCATTTTCCTCAAATTTTTACTTCAATGAAAACACATAGCACAAATTAAAATTTAATTATAATAGCTACAAATTATTTGATCCAGAAATATATTTTTAAAATTAATTACAAGTAGGGAAGGGAATAATACAATATTTTTAATATAACTAGGTACCTTTGAATTATGCTAATTGATTATTTTCATAACAATATTGATGATGATCAATTGTGTAATAATAATAATTTGTTATAACCTAAAAATCACGAAAATAATTTTTCTTTGCGGCCATGATTTTTGGTGTTTGGCAATTTCTTTTACAGCAAATATTGTTTTGGCTAGAAGAGGAGAAGAGAGATCAAATTGTGGAAGTTGATAAATGAATGTTCTTAAATTAATAATGATGTATTTATTTATTCAAATTATGGTCAAGATCTTATTTAAGGCAATTAAATCTTAATTATTAATTTTACTTAACGCCATATATTTTTCATTTAAATAAGAATTTAGAAAAAAAATAGAAAAATGGAGATCGAAGATCCCCCTCCATAGGAAGGGAGTAGATAGGTGCTCCCACCTAGAACTAAGGTTGAAGAAATAAGAAAATAGTTATATATGCTTCTTTTTTTAGGGATGGTGAAATTAAAATGATTCTGTAACTTTAATTTGTTGGTCTTCATGTTTTTCACGATATAGAATTCAATTAAAAAGTTGTGCAAATTGATACTAAAACAAATTATTGGATTTGAATTTGGATTTGGATTAGACCAATTTCCTAATCGTCAATACTCTATAACCTTTTCAAATACCTTGAAAACTAAAAAATTACTTTAAAGTCAAAAGCATCTAAAAATAAATTAATTCAAACAGGCACTAAGTTTACCATTTTATTCCTACTAAATAATAGGGTCTCAAACATATTTACTCACCATATTTTTCAAAGACATTAACTCAATATTAATAAATCGAAAGTATAATAGAAAAAAAATTATCATTCCCTGATTTATCAAAAATAACAAGTAAACAGAGAAATCAAGTTAATGAAGACGGAGAGAGTAATATGTCATTCTTTTTCAAACGGATAAGTACAAAATTTGGAGTAACAAGACAATTGAAATACAAAAACTTTGATATGAATGGTAATTAGTATTATCTTTTTTGGAAGTATGATGAGCTGGAATATACTAAAATGGAACGCCGGACATTTTTTATTCTTTCCTAAATAAGTATGCAAATAGTACTATTAAAATAGGTAGATTAAATAGATGAAACTCCTACATATTTGCTTTTTGCCCAAACGCGTCTTTTCTTTTTTCCTCATTTTGAAATTCGAAAATTTGGCGAGCCGAGGAGGGGTATACTTTGTAATTATCTGAAACTCGATGGATAATATTGGTAATAAATCGAACATACCAATTATAGTTCAACGTTGTCTTGCATGAGAAGAAGTTTTGCCTGTTATACACCCGTTATAGTGGGCCATCAAAATAACAATGAACTAGGGAATTATCACCTACACCTCAACACCATCACAATAACCTACTCAAACCAATAACAATGGAGAATATGATGAATGATACATATTGTGTATATATGTGTATTTATGTTTCGATTTTGAAGTTAATATTGTATTTGTGTATTTGTGAGGGAGATTGAGAGAGAGAGTAAAAGTCGAGCGAAATTTGGGAGAGTGAGTTACGCAGATAGAAATACGTGTATTAGATACAAATTGTATTTGAAATGCAATTTGTATATAATATATCACCTCTCTCGAGATCTCGCTCGTTTCTCTTCTCTTTAAAACTGTTGCTATGAATTATAATTAGGCAAATTATAATTATAACTTTTATTCTTAATTATGATCCAAATTATAACTATTTATGAAAATTTCGCTTAAATTTTTATTATTGAATTATACGATATTTTTTATACTGAGAAAAAGAATATTAACTAATAAAATGAAATATAAAAGAATATGTACTTTTTTATACAGAAAAATAATCGCAATAATCAAATCAAAGTGTTTTTCTTTTTTTTTACCCCTCCCTATAAGCTACCACCTTTTTTGCTCCCGGATGACTCGAACTCATAATCTTTGAATCGAAAATAAAGAATATTACCATCCGAGCAACTCCCTCTAGTCACCAAATCCTTACTTGGGATGATAAAATCTTTATTTTTTAAAAAACAAATAAAAGAATGAAGAATTTCAGACCAATTGTAAAGATTGTAAAAATATCCTTCCACATAGGAAACAAATCACCGGTAGCAGCGTATGAAGCACGCTCAGACCGACCCCCTATATTCCCGATTAATTACTTTTTAAACCCCATACATTCCGATTTCTTTCTCTCTCCCCCCCCCCCCCCTGCGCCCCCCCAAAAAAAAACAAAAAAACAAAATATACACTCTTTCTTCCCCACTTTGTTTTTTTCTTTAGTAAGAAATTCAAACCAGCAAACAGTAAAAGCCAAAAACTTCCATACCCAAGTTCTTCAAAACTTCAAATGCACATACTTTGGTTACTAATAACTACATACCAAGATTAGATAAGGTAAAAAAATTACATAAATCTCACTTTTTTTTTGGGAATTTTCAACCAACCCCAGAAATGGAAATTCATTATTCAGATCTCTTACTTTATTTCTAAAAATTTTCATATATACACATTTTATGACCCTTTTGTGTATTTGGGTATCAGGGCTTTTGTGTTTTTTTTAAGCCGGCTGTTGTAAGCTGAAAAAAAAAAAGAAGAAGCTTTTTTAGGTTAATGTTTTGAAAGAAAAAAAGCATAAAGTTTGAATCTTTCTTAGTTGATGTGTTCTTTTTTTCAAAATTTTGAGGTTAGTAAGTACTAATTAATTAATTATTCATTTTTTTGTGTATTTTTTATGAGGTGACAGAAGAAAGAGGGAGGAAAATGGGTGTTTGTATATTTGGTCTTACGTAATAGGGGTTTTTAATAATTTAATTTACAACTCTTTTGGTTTAATTGGACAATGGAAGACTAAGTCCGAGTTGTAAAAGGGACCCCAAGAAAGCTTTGTTAAAGTTGTAATTTGTAGTGTGTATATGTTTGCAAATAGTGTGTGTTTATATTTTAATGGTATTATGTTTTGAATATTTCTTACACGCCTTTAGGTGGCTGATTGTCTTGTATTTTATAAACTATGTCTTACATATCTATGTTAATTGTCTTATAAGTATTGGGCTACTGGTGGAGGTCTATATATCTCTACTTGTGCAAAATCATTATGATATAGATGTATATAGGGAAGATTTGTATGTGAAGAGAAGGATCTGGATGTGTTCTTGAAGTTGCATTTTTTCCCTTCTGGTTTTCTTCTCCACCTTGGTTTATGGGAAAGCTTTGTTCTTGAACTTGTATATTTTCCACCTTGGTGTCTGGGGAAGTGTTTTGGATTTTCCTGGAAATGGTCTAGGAAAATCTTGAATCTTAGTTGTTGGTGTATCTCATCAAGATTTAGGTGATTTTCTCTTCTGTGGATTTTTGTTATATTTTGAATTGGTTTGATGCTTTTCACACAAAATGATCAAAGTGTTTTTTGCTGAAAAAGGTGTTCCTTTAGTGCTTTTTAACTAATAAAGTGAGAGGAGTGGCTTTGGAGAAAGAGAAAGGGTTTTTCTTTTTGTTATGCTTTTATTTTCTCATTATCAGTATCATTGACATGCTGGGAATCTCCAAAAGATTTTCATTTTCCTGTTTCAAAAGAAGTTGAATCATTTTGAATCCAGAGCTTGTAGTATATCCTTTTGCACTATTGTTTTTAGTTTTGATCTTTCAACTTAGAGTTAGCTGATTTTCATGTTGCTTCTTTGGCCTTGTGCAGTTGCAGGTTTTGTTGGTCATTAAGTAATCTTTTAGGAACATGACTTCACGGTCCTTTAAAGCCTCTGATTCCCAACAGGGCAAGCCTTCTGGTGTTACTTTTGCCAGGAGGACCTCATCGGGTCGGTATGTGAACTTATCGAGGGAATCTCTGGATAGTGAGATTAGTGGCATTGAATTTGCAAACTACACCGTGCATATCCCTCCAACCCCTGATAATCAACCTATGGATCCTTCGATTTCCCAGAGGGTTGAAGAGCAGTATGTGTCAAATTCCTTGTTTACCGGTGGTTATAACAGTGTGACTCGTGCTCACTTGATGGATAAGGTAATTGAATCAGAAACTAACCATCCTCAGATGGCTGGTGCTAAAGGTTCTTCTTGTGCTATACCAGGTTGTGATGGTAAAGTCATGAGTGATGAAAGGGGTGAAGATATTCTTCCTTGTGAGTGTGATTTTAAAATTTGCCGGGATTGTTATGTTGATGCTGTCAAAACTGGTGATGGGATATGTCCTGGTTGTAAAGAGTCCTACAAGAGCACTGATTTGTCTGAGAATGCTGTGGATCATGCTGGGCGACCTCTGACTTTACCTTCAAATGTTAGTATGTCTAAAATGGAAAGGAGGTTGTCGTTGATGCGATCAGGTAATAAGTCAGCGATAATAAGAAGTCACTCGGGTTTGATGAGGAGTCAAACAGGGGATTTTGATCACAATAAATGGTTATTTGAGACTAAAGGGACGTATGGCTATGGAAATGCTATATGGCCAAAGGATGAGGGGCTTGGAAATGACAAAGAAGATAATGTTGGTGAGCCTTCTGAACTTCTGAACAAGCCTTGGAGGCCGCTTACACGTAAACTGAAGATACCCGCTGGAGTTATTAGCCCATACCGGTAATTTTTCATCCCCAACTTCTCTACATCTTTAATTCAAGAACAGAATTTGGTGAAATTACCCACATCCAAGTGTCTAGTGAAGTTACAAATTAGTTTTAACACAAATGCTTCCTTCTAATCAAAGAAAGATGCTAAAACAGTCATCATAATTTTTCTTTACTGTAAGTTTCTTTTATATGTTGATGGCCCTCTAAAAACGTGTGTGAGACTTCATCTTTTATCTTGTAAGACTACATTGCAAACTTAGCTTCTTTAGTATACCATAGATAAGAGACAAATTAATGAATCTAGCTTTTTTGGTGGATACCATTAGGTAATCCTGTGCTTTAGACATTGGTCGTTGCTTAATGCGTACTGCATTAAATTGGTACTATGTTTTATTATATATCTTGTTTGAGAGCTGTCTTGACGGAACTCCATGTATGCAGGCTCTTGATTCTTATTCGAGTTGTTGTTCTTGGACTATTTCTTCAATGGAGGATTACCAATCCGAACAATGATGCTATATGGTTATGGTATATGTCCATAATCTGCGAGGTTTGGTTTGCAATCTCTTGGTTGCTTGACCAGCTTCCAAAGTTATGCCCCGTTAACCGTGCTACTGATCTAAATGTTTTGAAAGAAAAATTTGAAACACCTACTCCTACCAATCCCACAGGAAAATCTGATCTTCCAGGTATAGACATATTTGTCTCTACTGCAGATCCTGAGAAAGAGCCACCGCTAGTCACTGCAAACACGATACTGTCAATCCTTGCTGCTGATTACCCCGTTGAAAAGCTTTCGTGCTATATTTCTGATGATGGAGGTGCTCTTTTGACGTTTGAAGCAATGGCAGAAGCTGCAAGTTTTGCCAACATTTGGGTCCCATTTTGTCGTAAACATGATATTGAACCAAGGAACCCAGAAACCTACTTCAGCTTGAAAAAAGACCCTTACAAGAATAAAGTACGTCAAGATTTTGTGAAGGACCGCAGACGGGTGAAGCGTGAGTATGATGAATTTAAGGTTCGAATCAATAGCCTCCCTGATTCAATTCGCCGGCGTTCTGATGCCTATAACGCCCGAGAAGAAATCAAGGCCATGAAGCTTCAGCGAGAGGCAGCTGGGGATGATCTTTTGGAACCCATCAAGATAAATAAGGCCACTTGGATGGCAGATGGAACCCACTGGCCTGGTACTTGGATGATTTCTGCTCCTGAGCACTCTAGGGGTGATCATGCAGGAATCCTACAGGTATTGATTCTTCATATTAATGATGTCTAGCTATTTGTTGCTTTCATTGTTATTTACTGATCAGGGCATAATTGTCTGATTCATTAATGATGCATATGATTTCATGCTGAATCCACTCCTTTTTGTTCCTCCCTCCAAGGATGAGGAAAAAGAGGAAAGAAACTTATTTTCTTCTCCATGATTATTCTTAACTCTGTCTTTAGGGGCTTCTCATTTTGCCAACTGTACGTTTATTTTGCTATTTTATATTCTTCGTCAGCCGACAATGACTTGTATGTTAGATTCTTGAAGTAATTGATTTGGTTTAACATTGTTAGTTGTTTTTCTTATTTTGGTTACAGGTTATGTTAAAACCCCCAAGTGATGAACCCTTACATGGAACCTCTTCTGATGACGGTCTAATTGATTCAACAGAAGTAGATATTCGTCTCCCCTTGCTGGTGTATGTCTCTCGTGAGAAGCGTCCTGGCTATGATCATAACAAAAAAGCTGGAGCCATGAATGCCTTGGTCCGAGCTTCTGCCATCATGTCTAATGGCCCCTTTATTCTCAACCTTGATTGTGATCACTACATCTACAACTCCCAGGCAATCAGGGAGGGAATGTGCTTTATGATGGACCGCGGTGGAGATAGAATCTGTTATGTTCAGTTTCCTCAACGTTTTGAGGGAATTGATCCTTCCGACCGTTATGCAAACCACAATACTGTTTTCTTTGATGTCAACATGCGTGCCCTTGATGGCCTTCAAGGTCCAATGTATGTTGGGACTGGTTGTCTCTTCCGCAGGACTGCTCTTTATGGTTTTGACCCACCACGAAACAAGGAATACCACCCTGGTTGCTGCAGCTGTTGTTTTGGTAGGCGCAAGAATAATGCCACTGTGTCTTCTGTCTCTGATGACAACAGGGCGCTTAGAATGGGTGATTTTGATGATGAACAGATGAATCTTGCTTCCTTTCCTAAAAGGTTTGGTAACTCAAGTTTCCTCATTGATTCCATTCCAGTTGCAGAATTCCAAGGTAGACCACTTGCTGATCACCCTGCAGTAAAGAATGGACGACCACCTGGTGCTCTAACTATTCCAAGGGAACTTCTTGATGCCTCCACTGTAGCTGAAGCAATCAGTGTCATTTCGTGCTGGTACGAGGACAAAACTGAATGGGGTAATAGAGTTGGATGGATTTATGGATCTGTTACTGAAGATGTGGTGACGGGGTATAGGATGCATAATAGAGGTTGGAGATCTATTTACTGTGTGACAAAGAGAGATGCATTCCGTGGCACTGCACCAATCAATCTGACTGACAGGCTTCACCAAGTGCTTCGATGGGCCACTGGTTCTGTTGAAATCTTCTTCTCTCGCAACAATGCTTTTTTGGCTAGTCCTAAGATGAAACTTTTGCAGCGGATTGCCTACCTCAATTGCGGTATCTACCCCTTCACCTCGATATTCCTAATTGTCTACTGCTTCCTCCCAGCACTTTCACTATTCTCTGGTCAGTTCATCGTACAGTCCCTGAACGTCACCTTCCTCACATATCTCCTCTTGATCACTTTGACTCTCTGCGCGCTCGCAGTGCTTGAGATCAAGTGGTCTGGCATTGCTCTGGAAGAGTGGTGGCGTAATGAGCAATTTTGGTTAATTGGAGGCACAAGTGCCCATCTTGCTGCTGTGCTTCAGGGGCTGCTAAAAGTGATTGCTGGCATTGAGATTTCATTTACACTGACATCAAAATCTGCCACTGATGATGATGATGAATTTGCTGATCTCTATATCATCAAATGGAGTTCCCTGATGATCCCACCTATTGTTATCATGATGACTAACTTGATCGCGATAGCTGTTGGTGTAAGCCGGACAATATATAGCACAATACCACAATGGAGCCGTTTGTTAGGAGGTGTTTTCTTCAGTTTTTGGGTCCTTGCTCATCTCTATCCTTTCGCAAAGGGGCTGATGGGAAGACGTGGAAGGACACCAACGATTGTATTTGTCTGGTCAGGACTTATCGCCATCACCATTTCACTCCTTTGGGTCGCGATCAACCCCCCTGCTGGTGCCAGTGAAATTGGAGGGTCATTCCAGTTCCCTTGATAGTTCCAAATTAGCTCCTACACATTCCATTCAGATTATTCTTTAGTTTTTCTACTTCTTTTTTTTCCATCTTTGTAACAAAATGTTGGACACAAGGGCCTTGAATATTAAGTGGATTTTGCCATCACTATTGTCCTTGAATTTTTGTTTATGGTTCAAATGTTCATAGGAAAGGGCAAAACCTCACAATAGATACTATATAGTAAAAGTTAGATTCTTTTTTGATAATGCTTTAGTACCATTTTTTGTTCATTGAGGTTTTAGCTTTTCTTGCAATTCAAACAAAATAAACTCTTATTGTTTCAAATTAAAATTTGGTGCATAGTGCATACAATTTGAACAAGTCTAGTTGCCTGTGCTTACATAAGAGAAGTATCATATTTTTTTCTTGATAATGCAAGCTTAATGTTAATTCTTAAGTCATCTGCTGAGTATTTCCAAATTCATGAAGTCAGTTTTTTCTGTTTTTTCAAACCAACTCCATGACTTCTTCAAATCAGATTAATTAAGTGGAGTGTCTCATGCACTTTGAGGGCAAATACATTATCTTAAGCAAAGGTAGCGTGTATCTGGTAGAATAATTGAGGTGTGCGGATCCTAACACCATTAATATCAGAGCCACTCTTGTCTAAAGGATGTCAATTCATCGAAAAAATTACAGTGTAGATGGTAAAAACTATTCAATTATATATACTATATATTGACTTCTCTTGACTTTTTCATGTGCTTGCTTCTTTATATTTCAACGTCATAAATGAAAATTCTGACTCTACAGCTAGACAATACCATTATTCCCAAAAGAAAGACAATAAAGGTCGAACACGTTAAAATATTTTTAAGTGTATATATGTTTTACCTCTTCAAATGGTGAAGTAGGTTCAGGTGGTTGAACAAAACAACTACTTTGATTGAAAGAGTAGACAAACATATATGTTTTGGTCAAAAATATGACCAAGTTTACTGAATTAATTAGGTTTTAAATTTAATATGTTAAATGAATCTATGCTCATAAAGACATAGTCCACATCTATTTTCTAAAGAGGAAATGACATTTTGAGCAAAATTTCCTAGCTCATTAATGGTATTCAAAATTTAATGTTTACGTATAAAAAACATTTAATTCATATATACAATATAGTTATTGACGAAGGGATACATGATATCAGAAGAGTGTATTTTGATATAGCCTAGTTAAATTTGGATATTTGGTTGACCAATGTTTGATCATCATTATGTAGAAAGAATGAATATTACCAAATCTTATATGTCTGTTAGAGTTTGTGAACAATTCAGCTACATATGCAACGTTTGCCTATAAGACAAATATTTATAGTCTGTTGAGCAAGTTCACTATCTTTGACTTATTGAAATATCCTGAACTTTTGTGTTATAAACAAGACTATTTTATATCCGATAGGCAACAAAAGTTGTGTATAGCACATTTACTAAAGTGAAGGTTATCTTTAAAATTTTATTGGGGCAAAAATTCGAGACCATCTCTTATGGAGGTCATTCTTGTAAATCGGTCTGATTGATCTCAGATTGGGCTTAGTTTAGTATGGACTTTAGATACCATTAATGGGCTTAATTATGGCCCAAACCAAACGAGCTGGCCCAACCACTTAGGTCTGAACCCATGCACATTACATTCCGGGAGAAATTGACAAAAATAGCCAATTTCAGACCATCGAAAAAATTATTGGACAGAATTACCCTTGTCCCAATATAATGTATTGAAATTCGTAAACCATTTTCATCGTCAATTTTTATAGTCGAACTTGTTCGAAATTCAGGACACTATAATAGAGTTTCAACTTGTAATTCTAGGAGATTATCAACAATAAAATTATACTCAATTACACAAAAGGAAAATATTTCTATCAATTTTTTACATTTAAAATGGATTTATTTCCAATAAAATACAATATTTGCTCAATCAGTACATTCCCTCTTATTGTAGACCAAATAAAAAGTCATCCTACTACCTAGTGGTGTGTGAAAGTGATCCTCTTTAAAACATGATGATAGTTGACTTATTAAAATGAACTCTATCTGTTTTAATTTTAATTTGTTTGTTTTAATTTAATTCGATATGAACTTTTAAAATATATATAATTTTTTAAATTTTATAATTTTAAATTAAAAAAATATGTAAATTGTAATATATCAAAATATTATTTGTATTTCGTAATCTTAACTATATTATGTATGAAACTGATTATAAAAAGTTACTAAACATAAAAATTATGCTTTTAAAAAAAATTAAAATAAATAAATTAAAAAAGGAGAATATATTTGTGGCTTTATGCTTTTATGAAAAGAATAATGTCATAATTGAAACACGCTATGAAGTATGAAAGATTTAATATTGTCACTTATTTTGGTCACGAGAGGGCTACTATGAGCTGTTAAAACTAACTACTGTATATATTGTCACTTTCATTCCCATTCCGTGTGGTTTAAATAAAATATTTATTCACGTTCTATTTTTTAAAATAAATAATAAAATATATGTATATCACTTAATCATAGTTTAAGTGATAAATATTTATATCAAACATATATTGCATCCATTTATTTGGTACAAATGCTTATGTGAGTAAGTTTTTTCGTTGATGATCAATACTTTTCACTCATCAAGAGTTTATTATAAGACTATGATTTAATTTTTAGCTAACACATACTTGCAAAGAGAAAATCACACTCGATAACGATGGAGGTAACAAATAAACTAATTGATTGAAAATTACACGAATATACCAACTTTTTGGAAATAAGCTATTCACGTTACTGTAATTTGTTTGTATTACTCTCCTTTTTATTTCATAAAGAATGTATCTTTCCTAATTTGATATCAACTCTGTAATTTTAACATCACACATGGTATGGTTGCGATCACAAGATGAAAGGTATATATATTTTTTAGTTTAAAACTATAAGATTCAATTTTTTAATTTTTTTTTCTAACCATGCTTAGTTAAATTAAGAAAAATATATTAAAATGGAATAAGTAATTAATTGATGTGGGCAAATTAAGACATATATAACTCTATCAAAATCAAATGTCTATGAACCCCAAGAATGCACATGATTTTCTTTTGTTTGTGGAATTTGACAATGATAGGAATCATATATTATATTGAATATAAGAGAAAATGGACCACTAGCATTTGGCTTTTAACTAAACTCGTGATAAAAACTTGTTATTTTGCTGGTGTGGGTTCAGCAGACCAGATTCCCTAAAAAATACACCACTGAAAGGTACTTTCTAATTAGTTGTGATGAAAAAAAAAATTAGGACGGAGAAATTGGGAGAAGATTATAATGTGAATATCGAACTGTCATCAATAAGGTGAAAATTTTGATAGCCAACCAATTAAACTACTAATATTTCTTTTAATTTTATTCAATTTCCTTTTATCCTATGAATAAACCCGTAAAAGAGGAAGTGAGTTTCAAGCTCACACTTATTGCGTGGATGGAAGTTAAGAGCCCCGTTGAAATTGCTAGACTATAATAAGATGACCAAAACTTCTTTTAGATTTTTGTGATCATATTATATTTAAATAGTATATTTATCAAAAAGTTTATTTTTTTTTTGGAATAATTAAGTTTACTTTTGGTACGTAATCACATTTTGTCTTGCTGTCCTAGAGGAATTTAGGTACGTCACATGTATGACAGAAAACTCTAAACTACTCCACTAAGCATTAATTATCTTAACTAATAATCCAATAAGTAATAATAAAACAGAAAACATAAAGAATGAAAAGATTTATACATTAAATAATCATTAAAGACGAGGATAGTGATTAAATTTTTTTATAAACCATTAGTAACAACCCCATACAACCCAAAATTAAAGTTCCTTAATTTACATTCTTAATTTCAACAAATACTCCATTAAAAACAAAAACAAATGAGTTTGTGTATCTTTTCAGTAACCCCATGATGTCTTTGCTGTTTGTTTAAAAAAAAGGGAAAAATTATGCACCCAAGATATGGCCTAATAATCAATAAACTGGTAGAGAATTTGTCTCAGATTCATAATTCTTTCTATTTGTTCTAGCCTAAAAAAAAGGAAAATTATTAATTCATACATTCCATCCATTAGCTAAGGGACTACAAATTCTACAACTATGTTATTATATATTCTTTTTTCTTGATCCACATGCAACCTAATTGATTTTCAATCCTATCCATTTTATCACTATGCTTGTCTTATTTACATTTTTTCTTCTCTTGTAAAGTTGTATGAAATGGAATTCTTAAAATTTTAATGACTTGTTAACAAAACAAATTTCTCATTCTGTTAAATTTAAAACTAAAAAACTCAAAAGTGTTTCACAAATTTTTAAAATTATAGGAGTACCATATGATGGAATGTTCTTGTAACATTATTTTTATGACTTGGTATCCGGACCAACTTTTGCATACCTCGATTGATTCAACGGAATACCTATCCCCTCCTACCAACAACATATAGTAGGTAACTCTGTCCACCAAAACTAAAACACATGATCACCTAATATTTTTTATCTCTACTGTTTTACTACTTTTGTCTTTGAAAAGCTACTAGTACAAAGAAAAACTTTAGTCTTTCTACTGCTTTTCGGGATTTTTCAATTGTTCCTTTATAGTGACTTCTGGAATCTGAGCACGTTCTTTAAAAAAGGAAAATAAATGAAAGAGAACTTTATCAGAAAAATAAAATAAAACTTTTAACATATGAGTGCTTAAATGAAGCCAATGTTCCGGCGATTAATCTGGGATTTGTAATAATTATAACAGGAAAAATACCATCTTTCATGTTCCAAGTCAAAAAACACCACTAGTAACATGGAAAACTCCCAA
This sequence comes from Solanum appendiculatum, assembly GCA_018342035.1. NCBI lineage: Eukaryota > Viridiplantae > Streptophyta > Magnoliopsida > Solanales > Solanaceae > Solanum > Solanum appendiculatum. The sequence continues at coordinate 345,176 of JAGDQO010000631.1, read as the reverse complement.
ATTTGATCACTTACCAAAAATTTTAAAAGCATAGTATTATAGTAGTATATTTTAAAATTTATGTTACAGTTTTTAATTTTTTTATTTACTTTATGTCCTAAAATAGCACTTATAACAAAAATAGACAAAGTAGCACATATAACAAAAATAGACAAATTAGCACATACTACCGACCATGTCAATTTTGATCAATCAAATCCAATAATTTATAAAATTAAATAATAGTTCAAATATGTTTTAAGTTATTATTTCGTTAAAATTCATAAAGTCCAAATATTGAATTCATATTGATTTAAGTACTTCTTTCGTTTCTATTTATATATCACTATTTTCGATTTCATGTCAGAAATATGTAAGTTTATTATTGTATCCTTCTTTAGTGTACTTTTGAAGCCAAGTTTTCAATAAATAAATATAAATTAATTATTCTGATTAATTAAATTGACTAATGAAAATGAATTAATCATTTAATTTTTTTTAGATCGGTCAAGTTCATACTTTCAAGGCTAATAACTCGCCAGTATAAAATTAAAAGAATAGTGTTATTTATATATTAATTTTGTGAAATAAAAAGTCATCTATTTTTAATAAGTACGATATATAAATAAGAACGGAGCGAATAGCACAGAAACCACAGTAGTATGAACAAAACCAGAAGTCAATTGAGTCAGCAAACAACTCAGAGGGTCCCTTTTTCATTTTTCTAGAGTTGCCCAGAATCCCAATAACTAAAAAAAAAGAACCATTTTTTCTTGAACCCACAAAGATACAAATCATCATATTGAAAACTGAAAAAAAAAAAATAGTAGGCCATTCACCATTGCCAATTGAATAAAACTCCAATTATATCCAGAAAAAAAGAAAAAAAATATTCTTTTCTTTTCATTGCTTTATTTACTTGCAGTTTATATACCAATCTTCCTTTTTAAAGCCAACTTTTGTTTCTGCTTTATACTTCTGTTATGTTACTTCTTGTGTTCTCATTGTTTTAAGATTATGGCAACTCTTAGTGATATTGGGGTTTCAGCAATTATCAACATTCTTGGTGCTTTTGCATTTTTATTGGCTTTTGCTCTGCTTAGACTTCAGCCAATCAATGACAGGGTTTATTTCCCAAAGTGGTACATTAATGGGAAGAGGAGTGCTCCAAGGCATGTTGGGAATTTTGTGGGGAAGTTTGTTAATCTCAATTTCAAGACTTATCTTACTTTTCTCAACTGGATGCCTCAAGCTATGCAGATGAGTGAAGCTCAAATTATTGAACATGCTGGTCTTGATTCTGCTGTTTTCTTGAGGATATACACTCTTGGGTATGGGAAAAAGACTATCTTTTCTTGATTTATGTTGTTTTGGGATGTTGAAAGTTGTCAACTTTTTGTCTTGCTTAATGTTTTCTTGGAATTTTCTATCTGGGGTGGTGTAAATATCCAATCTTTTCAATTGATCAATTCCAATTGGAATTTTTAACTTAATTTGGCTCCCCCTTTCTTTATTTTGGGGGGGGGGGAGGTCCCCATTTTGGTGTCCTTTGCAGTTGTTAGATGCTATTTTTCTCTTCTTTCTTTCTCCCTCTGTCACATTTTACGTGAAGGTGTTACTGTGTATGTCCAGTTTTTTCTTTGACTATAATTTTCTCAACTTTTTAAAAAATATTTTGAATCTTTAGCTATGTTAATTTGTAGTACTTTTTGTGTACTTTTCAAATGTGTGTACTTTATTTTAGAAAATTTGAAGACTCTATACCCGAATTAATATTTGAAATTAAGTATTTTGCCCCTCGTAATCCATATATGTTGAAGTGTACCTTTTGCAGTTTCCCTGCTCAAGATTTTCTGTGGCAGTTAATTTGTTTGGTTGATTTGCAGTTTTTTGCCTTATCCGGAGTCTGATCCATTTTTGTTTGTGGTTTAGCTAACAAGTTACTATCATATTAGATCACATAAGATACTGTAGTCTAGAATGAACTAAAAAAAGTAGTGTAAACAGTCTACCAATTCCCAAACTTTCATGCATATTGCCCTGTATAAATCTCTTTTTTTTCTTCTTGACTTCTCATATCGGCTAGCTCTTAAGATTCAATTAAAGCTGCTGCTTTAAATTAATCTAATTATAAACCTGCATTCTTGTCTTTGACAGCTTGAAGATTTTTGTGCCAACTGCACTTGTGGCACTTCTGGTTCTTATTCCAGTTAACGTGTCAGATGGGATATTGTTTTTCCTCAGCAAAGATTTGGTCGTCAGTGATATTGATAAGCTCTCTATATCCAATATTAAGCCCGAATCCTTGAAGTAAGTCTCCTCTTGAATCATTACCTCTCATTTGATCTACAATAAGCACATGCGTGTATATATGTTTCTGAGAAATGATGAAAGCTAAATTTGCGCTTCTATCATTGCTTACTCTGATTCCTCTCCTTATATGTTGTTATTGTGCTCTCTGATATCTGTTGTCTAAAAGCTTAGTATTATACAGAGGAAGTTTTACTTATCAGGAAGATTATTGAGGAGCACCAGAAGTATGTTAAAAACAAAGGGGCATAGATTTTTAGATGTTCCTTAGAAAGGGAATAGTGTTCACAAAGTTCCTTCAAGAGCCAAATGTAAATTATGTGCTCATTGCTCTTTCAGAATTTAGAAGGGTGGTGCTTCAATTTGTCTTTTAGAAAAGTTGGGCCTCTAATGGGTGGGCGGGCTTGTTTGCTAGTAGAAAGCACCTTGAACTAATGTTGATCCAAGGTAGTGATTTTGGGTATTATGCAAATTTCATTTCATATGTGGTTCCCACTTCCTAGTGTTTTCTGTCATGAGGTTTGCTGTCATAACATCTGCTTCTGAGTTCATCTGTAATTCAACGTTTTCACTTCATCCAACTGCTCAAGTTGATGGTTATGTTGACAGGTTTGATATATTAACATACTTATTCGGTATAGTCAACTATCGACTGCCTCTAGTTAGTTAATTACCGGTTTGTAAGGTCAAGAAAACAAACCTACTGTTTTCATATTGTGGTTCAGTACGACTTATGGGTTAAAACTGTTTTCTTGTGGAGTTCGTGCATGGGCTTCTAGTCTTTCGAACATCCTTTTGCTGGAATTATGTATTTAACTGGCCAAAAAAGAAACCTAGATTGTGTGCATATATCATGGTTGGAAGTTTTCATCTGTCTTAGTTTCTCTTTTTGAACCATGTTTCCACTTGGTCAAGGAATTTGAGAAAGTTGGAGGTTGAGTGATAGAAGAGTCCTTTGAAGTCAATGTGCTTGTAATGGCAGGACTTATTTCTGCAAGAACTGTCTGCAGATACGAGAAAATATTACTACAGAGATTTCCAAAGAAATTGGTAAAGTTTCTGTCATGTGACCAGGAGGCCGCGGGTTCGATTTGTGGAAACAGCCTCTTGCAGAAATGCAGGGTAAGGCTGCGTATATTGGATCCTTGTGGTCCGACCCTCCCCTGGACCCTCTGCACAACGGGAGCTTAGTGCACCGGGCCGCCCTATTTCCGTAAGGGATTGGGTCGATGGTATGGTTAGCTCAGACCTGGAGAAACAATGATATAACATAGATCGGCTTATTTTGTATCAGCATGCATTTTCTTAGGAGAATTTATGTTCTGCTAAAGGGTAAAAAATGAAGGAAAATGTTAATGAGTAGTTGACATATTGCCAAGAGGAACGAAGATATGTACAGGGTAACTTCGAAATAGTACTGTAATTTGTCTTGTCCTCTATTTGTTTGAACTTTCTTGTTCTATGTGTATTCCTGTTGGATCTTATGTTAAAAATGAGCTGCAATTGATTTTTCACATGAATCAGGTTCTTTGCCCACATAGGAATGGAATACTTATTCACGTTTTGGACCTGTTTTATGCTGTACAAGGAATATGGTAGAGTAGCTGCGATGAGATTAAAATTTTTGGCTTCACAAGAGAGGCATGCCGAACAGTTCACGGTGGGTAAACTTGGGATTGGTTTCCTTGTTCGTAAGTTTTATGTTCTTTATCCATGAGCTGAAGAATTTACCAAACATGGATAGAAAATTTGTTCTTGCAGGTTTACAGACTTTGTCTTGTTGAATTTGAGATGAATCTTAGTCCAATTTATAATGAACCTTTGCATGTCTTGTCTTTCAGGTTCTGGTTAGGAATGTTCCTTACGAATCAAAACGAGCAATAACAGATGGTGTTGAAAATTTCTTCAAGAAGAACCATCCAGACCACTATCTTTGTCACCAGGTAACATGTCACTCTAGAGTGGATAATTTTTGGTCATTTTTTTTAGTGAGAAGGTTTTTACCTAGTATTGCTACCTCTTCTTGAGCTGGAATTGCTTACTTCATGTGGTTGCTTTGGTCTTATCTTTATTAGGCTGTCTACAATTCCAACAAGTTCGCCAAACTTGTCAGAAAAAGGGCTAGGCTTCAAAATTGGCTGGACTACAACCAGCTTAAGTTTGAAAGAAAGCCAGAAAAGAGGCCAACAACAAAGGTACTTTTTAGCTGATAGAACTCAGGAAAAGCGACATTTTTAGCTTGAACTTCTCATGGCACTGCTACCTTTTTTTTTAAAAAGAGAAAAAATTCTCATGCTGTGGTTTTCATCCTTTTTATACTTTATTAATGTTTTAACAGCATGTCATATCTCCTCTTTTCTGCAGAAAGGCTTCCTTGGACTTTGGGGTGAGAGAGTTGATTCCATTGACTACTACAAACAGCAGCTTAAGGAGTTTGATAGAAGAGTGAGTTTAGTTGCTAGTTTGATTAGCTTATTTGTTGTCCTTGACCAAATGAAAATTCTAGTCAGCATCTTTATTATATTTGTTTTTTTGAGAAGTTAAAATTGACAGCTTTATTACATTTGTTGCATAAAGTTGTCCTTTTTCTCCCTCCCCCAACATATGTCTTTGGAAGGAGAGGCGCATCTTAAGTCAAGCTTTAATACAGGTTCCTTTTCACCAATTTACTTATCCTTTCTATATATATTTCTTTTTCTAGTTGATAATGGAACGTGAAAGCATTCTCAAGGACTCAAAATCTATCATTCCTGCTTCCTTTGTATCGTTTAATTCGAGATGTGGGGCAGCTGTTTGTGCACAAACACAGCAAAGCAAGAACCCAACATTGTGGCTGACTAATTGGGCCCCTGAACCACGAGATATATATTGGAGCAATCTGTCTATATCTTTTTTTTCTCTCACCCTCCGCAAGCTTTTGATTTCTGCGGCAGTGTTTGCTTTGGTATTCTTTTACATGATACCTATTGCCTTTGTGCAATCGTTGGCTAATCTGGAAGGTTTAGAAAAAGTTGCACCTTTCCTCAGGCCACTTATTGAATGGTAAGAACATTTTCTCTGCTTTCAAAGAAGAATGCATACTGTCTTTGCTTTGGAATAGAGTAGTATTGTTGTAATCTGGTTCTTTCATGCCTTATGCGAAAAGTTGATTTAATGAGGAAATATCAGTGTGCAGTGTACCGCATTCAGTATTAGTGTGTGTTTATGTTCGCAACCGTAGTTGTCATGAATATTCATTACTCTGCATTAATATCATATATGATACTCCTGTTGACTTTTGAAAATGTTTAGCATTTTCCGGACCTTCTGCAAAATGGATTCTCTTTCTATTTCAGATTGTCATAGTCCAGATCTTTCTCATCAGTTTATCTGCTAGTACTAAGCAACTGTAAAACTTTAGCCAATCAGCTGGTTTTTGATCTCCATAAGAAATGCCATCTAAGATGATCTTGGTGTCTGACTGCTGCTTCTTTTGATCTCAGCAGATAGATTTCAGCTATTGAAGACACAGTAGACAACATTGTGCTTTAATCTACCACTTTATTTTGCTGTGTGTTAAGCATCCTAGTTAACGTAGTATGACAGACAAAAAGAGAGGACTTCAGTTATTATCATTAGATTCCCCTTTTAGGTGTCAACAAGTTTTTTCTTTATCCAGATATGCTTGTTATATATTTTAGAGTTCTGACTAAGTCCGTTACTTCTATTTCTATTTACTAGTATTATAAGTCTCTTTCATATCAGCACTCGGTTGTATTTAAAGAGTTTCTTGTGAAGCAAAATTTCTCTAAATGCTTGCAGGAAGGTTATCAAGTCATTTCTACAGGGTTTTCTTCCTGGTTTGGCTCTTAAAGTGTTCTTGTTTGTTCTTCCTGCCATTCTGATGTTTATGTCAAAGATTGAGGGACATGTGGCGTTATCAGTGCTTGAGAGGAGAACAGCTGCAAAATACTATTATTTTATGTTGGTCAATGTATTCCTGGGGAGCATAGTAGCAGGGACAGCTTTCCAGCAACTTCATGCGTTCCTTCACGAATCAGCTACCCAGTAATCTCTCTCTCTCTCAAAACCTGTTGGATTACTCTATCATTGGGTGATTTTCCGCAACTCACCAGTACTCTTTATGGTTATTTAGGTCCATTCTCATAGTTCAGAAATTATGATGATTGCACCATGTTCATTTGTTCCTGAAACATGATAGATCCGTTTGGTCCCTCAATGAAAGACATATGCCTATGGGTGATGGGACATAAATGCTAACCTCATTCTTTGATGATGTGATAATCAGTGGAAAGCTCACCAAGTATAATTCTATGTTATAAAGTTCTCACAACGGTTTAGGGTGAGAAACATGAAACTAGAACTTTATTGAATGTTGACCAAGACATGGTCCGAGTGAAAGGAGCAACACTAGCCTAGGTCAAGACTAACTTTATTATATCTTTGGAATGTTCTACAATTTTTTATTTGCTCTCATTTTCCTTATTTCTTTTACCTCCAATAAACTTAACGATATTCTTGCACCAGAATGGAACAAATGTTGAGTTTGTAATGGAACTCGGGCTATCTTATAGCCAACATCCACATTGCCTTGTGAACCCTATGAATCTTTCCCCTTTTGAAAGAGAATATATGCAACTCAATAATCATCTGTATCGTTTCTCATTTGTTTTTCTGCCCCTTCATGTAATTTGTAGATGGAGATCCGAATTTTAAAAAAAATATATAGATGGAGATCCAGCTTAAGTTGCTACCTTTTTTCTTCAAAAGTTTAAATTAGATGGACTTCCTTTCAAAATACAGAAACTACTTAGTAATGCATTAAACTTGAAGGGTGCAAATTTGGAGAAAAGGAGTATATTTTTGTTGTTAGTTCGACATAAGGAATAAACAAGTGCTTCTTTACTAGGTTTATAAATATGAAAAAGCAGCACTTTTCTGAGACAGAACATTTATTTTCGAGGAAGTTTTGAGTTCTATAGCATTTGTTTTCTTTCATGCAGGATACCGAGAAATATTGGGGTGTCAATACCAATGAAAGCAACTTTCTTTATGACATATATAATGGTTGATGGTTGGGCTGGTATTGCTGGTGAAATTCTCAGATTGAAACCTCTGGTTATTTTTCATCTTAAGAACATGTTCCTTGTGAAAACCGAAAGGGACGTGGAGAGAGCAATGGACCCTGGGAGCATAGATTTTCCTGAGACACTTCCAAGTCTTCAACTATACTTTCTTTTGGGAATAGTATATGCTGTGGTTACTCCAATCCTTCTTCCGTTCATACTGATCTTCTTTGCCTTTGCTTATCTCGTTTACCGTCATCAGGTTAGTCCTTATCCTTTTATTCTTTTTCTTTTTAACTTTTCGATTTGTTTATAAACCTTATAGAGCACATAGCTGGAAGTAGCTTTTTTGTATTGAAAGCAATTTATAAGAGCAATTCATTGCATCAGTGATCAAACATTGAGTAACCTAAAGATTTGTGTGGCAAAGTATGGGGAACGTCGTTCGAGTGTTCACAACAATAGATTTATAGAGTGTTGGAATCTACCTATAGTATTTATAAAAGTTTCAGTGAGTTAGTGAATTAATTTTATATACCCATATTACTGTTTAATCAATTCTATGAATATATACAGGGCAATTTTTTCTATGGACCATATTAGTTACATTATTGAAGTTAGAATTGGTACAGATGACAGAAAAAGATAGAAGGAATAGGGGGCAAATGTTCTAAATGGTGATTTCCACCAGAAAAGAGTAACATTAAACTCAATGATCTATGCAACAAAAATTGAGTCTTTGTGAATTTTCAATGAGAACATCCCTCAATACGTTTTGTGAATACTGATACAGATAAGATTGACGTAATAAAATCACAGAATAAATTCAACTTAAAGTTTTCACCCATTTGATGGAACATTATTACTACTTCAACTTATCATAAGAATTATAAAGTCATTTTTTAATCATGGACCAAAAAAGTGACTGATCAATAAAAATACCACTAAAGGTTGTGGTGGGGTACGTAGTAAGTACCCTTGTCTTCTTAACTATAGGTCTCGGGTTCGAACCCTGTGAATGGAGTTCCCTAGGTAGGGAGCGTGTTAAACTCAATGTAGGACTTCCCTGTGCGAAACTGAATGCCCCCAAAGCAGGTACTAGACAGTAGACACTGGGTTGGAAACAAAAAAAGTCGTGGTCCACGACTCGTGGAGTATAAAGTGAGATGTTAACTTTTCATTTTTTAACTAAAGGAATATCAGTTTCAGTAGGAACTGATGAAAACACTTCTATGATTAAAAAAAGGTTAAACTCTCACTCATACGTAAAAGTTATTAAAACAATACAATTTCAAAGCACGAGTGAACAAACCAGCAATACCAAAATCTCTAAAAAATTTGATGATGGAAGACTAATTCTGGATCATGAGTCCTTTATATTGCTAAAAATAAGGGTGTGCAAAATTGTGGGAGTCTCAGTTTCCGTTGCTTGATTTTAAATAGTCCAATATAGGGAGGAAATAGTATCCTTTTAGAACATAGCTTTGTCAATATGGTGTATCATCATCCATGATTTCTGATTGTTAGTTTGTTTTATACAGGTAATCAATGTGTACAACCAACGTTATGAAAGTTGTGCTGCATTCTGGCCCCATGTTCATGGGCGCATTATAGCAAGCTTAGTAATATCTCAACTGCTTCTGATGGGTCTGTTGAGCACAAAGAAAGCTGCAAAGTCCACCCCGTTCCTCGTGGTGTTACCTATTTTAACCTTAACATTTCACAAGTATTGTAAGAGTCGATTTGAACCTGCATTCAGAAAGTATCCCATTGAGGTAAGCTTCACTTGCTAGTCATATATACATCTTTGTCAACACATTTCTGGCATATAACACATGCTTACGTTTCTTCATATTCCTCCGTGATGAATTTTGCGACCACTTCATTTAAAAGCTTTAGCTGACAGAGGGAACACACTTTGTTTATTAATTAGAGGGAACCTTATCTAAAAGCTTAAGCAGATAGAGAGAACAGAGAACATCTGAACATACACTAGTCTATGTACTTATATCGTCAACAAATGGTAATGGAATAACATCTCTCCTATGTATTCATGATCATTTTCAGGAAGCAATGGAGAAGGACTTGCAAGACCGAACTTCTGAATCTGACGCCAACTTGAAAGCATACTTGGCCGATGCATATCTACATCCTATTTTCCACTCATTTGAAGAGATTGAATTGGAGGACGTTAAAATCGACAAAAAGCCACCTCCTGACAGCCCCAGCCCCCCGCTGAGCGAACTCAGTTCTCCATCCCCAACTCATGATGCCAAAGATCATAAACAAATCGAGCCATCTGGGACGTCTCAAACATCTCATAACGTCCAGCACTATGAAGTTGGACAACCAGGTGACTTGTTTCACTATGAATACGAACAAACCAGTCATGTATATCACTATGATTTCGAGTCACAGTATCACCATGATTCGCAATATCAGCATAACGGATATCATTATTGAAGCCAGGTTTAATCCTTAGTTTGATTGATGTTTAGTAACTCAATTGCCTTAACCACCTTACTTAAGACCAGTTTAACATTTTGCTAAACAGGTCATGCCCCTCTAGTTGTAATTTTTGTCTATCAATGTAAATGCATTTGTGTTTCTTCAATTTTCTTACAAGTTTTCTTGAGATGTTAATACATATTCTTGCTTTCCTCTTTCTTTGTTAAGAAGACATCTAGGTGAAGTAGTAAAGTCTTTAGACCCTGTCCAGTTCTGATGAACTAACTAGTCACTACAAGCAGGTGTGAAATATAAAGGTGTATCAACTGAATTTTAACTTGATGGGTTCGACTTTTAAGGTTCTTAGTACATCCGTCTCTTTTTAGTTGTCTTGTTGTGTTTTTCGAGAGTCAATTTGACTAATTTTTAAATCTAAATTAGATTACATTAATTCGATATTTTAAAATAAAATTTTAGATATTCAAAAACTATATGGAAAGTACTATAAATTGCAACATTTTTCATATCAATATGATGAAAAAATACATCTTAAAATGTTAATCAAAATTCATATTGTTTGACTCTAAAAAGAAAAAAACTATGACAACTAAAAAGGGACGGAGGGTATTTATATACTCCCTTTGTTCCTTTTAATTGTCATGTTGCGCTTTTCGAGAGTCAATTTGACTAACTTTCAAAGCTAAATTAGATTACATTAATATGATATTTTAAAATAAAATAATAGGAATTCAAAAAAACATAAGAAAAGTACTATAAGTTGCAATTTTTTTTTATATCAATATAATTAAAAAAACATCTTAAAATATTAGTCAAAATTATATTATTTGATTCTTAAAAAGGAAACTGTGAGTCTATAACAACTAAAAAGGAACAAAATTAGTAATTGATTTGATTCGGTTTTTTTATTGTCTTTTGCTTAAAACCATAATTAAACCATATTTTATCAATTTTTAAACTTAAAAATCAAAATCAAATCAATTGGTTTTTCAATTTGCAGTGAATATCCCTACTTCCCACCCTCCACCGTCATTCATATACTATTTGTTTAAATTATATATCAATATTTCTGATAATTTCTTATTTATCTATCAAATGTATAAAAAAAGAGTTAAAAAACACATATTTTTAAATAATTACTTTTTTCATGAAAAATAATTTCGTTTGTATCAAACATAGAGTAGGCCTTTCTTTTTTTAAATTAAATTTTTTTCCATCTTTTCTCAACATAAAATTTAATTTAGAACCATCCTTTTCTAAATTCGACAAAACTAAGAGACCAAAAGTTAGATATGAGTTGGCTTTATGCACCTACTCTTAATTGGAATTTTTACATAAAAGAATTTTTTAAAGTTAATTATTAACCTTTTTCAGGGTACTTATTTTTATTTACTTTAAAATCACTCCTTATTCACTTGATCGCTCTCCCTCCTTCTCCTTCTCTATCCAACGCCTTATGTCTCCTTCCCCGGCATCGATAATGACATTTCTTTCTCCATAGTATATTTCTGTTCGATTCAAATTTGATTTGAGAAAATCTGCAGATTAACACATTCAGATTCATTGTGGTTGTGGATGTTGTTCATATATTTGTTTGTTTGGGGTTTGGGGGATTTTGATTTGATATACAAATTCATTGGTCTCGGAAGAGACCAGTTTCTATATCATTTGATTGTATTGTTGTTGGATCTGATGGTGAGAAGAGCAATATATTTGAATTGATCAAGAATTTCTGAAGAGAATAGTAATAATATTAATCCAGCAGGACGTTGTGGCGTCGTAGTCGGCGGTGTGTTGTCATATAGAGTTGTGGTGGATTGGAATTGGGATTGGGATTGGGCGGAGGAAGATGCAGCTGCACTTCTCACCTAGTATGAGAAGTATAACGATATCGAGCAGCAGCAATGGAGGAAGATGCAGTTGCCCTTTGTCTTCATTCTCACTGCTGTTGTTACCCTTGAATGTGTCAACAAGTGTTCTTCCCTTGGTAATTTTTAATACGGAAAAGGGTCAAATATACTCATGTACAATTCGAAATAGTTTAAATATACCATTTGCTATACTTTTGGTTCAAATATATCCCTTCAGTTATACTTTCGAGACAAATATACCCTCTCATTATATTTTGGCTCAAATATATCCTTAATTTTAACGGATAGTTAAATAAAATGATATATAAAGATAAAAATTGTAGATTACAATTGTATAAGTATAATCAACACATAATATTATAGTCATGAAATTTAAAAAATCATGGAACGCAAGTGTTTATTGATAATAGTATAGTCATGAAATTTAAAAAATAACTTATAGTATTTTTTTTAAACCAAACTCATCAATACGCAAGTGTTTACTAATCCATTTTCCTCGTATGAAATATTCTAATCCACATATCACAATCTATAATTTTAACCCAACAATATTTAAGTTAAACAACAAGAGAGAAAATCGCATATTGGAAATTGATACATAATAGATATCACTTTATATAGTTCGAGGTCAAAGAATAATTATGTCATTAAAGAGGAAAAACAATATATTCAAAAGAATGAAGAAAAGAGCCTATCATTTGATCGAGAGTTAAAATTAAGGGTAAATTTAGGCCAAAATATAATAGGAGGGGTATATTTGGCCCTAAAGTATAACGGAAGGGGTATATTTGGACCGAAAGTATAACGAAGACTATATTTAAATTATTTCTAATAGTAGAGGGACATATTTGACCCTTCGCCATTTTTAATACATGTTTAATACAAACTATTTATAATACATTTTTCATTCACTTGTGTCTTAACACAAATTTGAATACAATCTATATATAATACCTTTTCAATACAATCTATATATAACTCCACATCTCTATGCACAAACCTCTTCATATATAATATATTTAATATTTTTTTAATAAAAATTATGTATAATATAGATTTAATTCCGTGCACAAATTTTTTTAACACATACATAATTTAATACCTTTTTTAATACAAATTTTTATAATACAGATTTAATTCATTTTGTGTGTTAAAACAGAATTCAAACTTTTTAATAAATAGCTAATTTAATACATTTGTAAGACCTAAGTCCTATGTACAAAATATCTATAATACATACCTGATTCAATATATTTTTAATACAAACTATATTGTAATACCTAAGTCCTATGTACAAAACTTTTTAAACACATAACTTATTTAATATCTTTTTAATACAAAACTATTTTTAATAACTATAGCATCTCCACTTCAATTTCTGCTACTCAAGAGAATCGGAAAAATAATAATTACCAAAAAAAGAAGAGGTGAAGCTCTAAAAATCTGTATTAAAGTTGTATTAAAATTGTATAAATATAAACGATAGTTATAATACAATTCGAATTTGATATTATACATTACTATAAATTCGATAGTTATTATACCAGAACAAATATAATACATTTCTAACAATGTAAACTAATTTAAATGGTACCAAAATGTTTGAAATTCTCATATAATACTTATAATATATTTGTATTAAAAATGTTTTAGTTATATATTAGGTGAAGTTATAAAAAATTGTATTAATGTTGTATCAAAACTGTATTAAATATAAATATTCGGTGGTCTGGTATCGGTGATTTACCGAAAAAGAAGATGTAAAGCTCTGAAAATCGGTATTAAAGTTGTATTGAAATTGTATAAATATAAACGATAGTTATAACACAATTCGAATTCGATATTATACATTACTATAAATTCGATAGTTATTATTCCAAAACAAATATAATACATTTTAAATTTGAAAACTAATTTGAATAGTACTGGAATGTTTGAAATTCACATATAAAACTTATAATATATTTGTATTAAACATGTTTTAGTTATATATTAGGTGAAGTTTTGAAAAATTGTATTAAAGTTATATCAAAACTGTATTAAATATAAACAATTGGTGGTCTGGTGTCGGTGATTTACCGAAAAAGAAGAGGTGAAGCTTTGAAAATTTGTATTAAACTTGTATTAAAATTGTATAAATATAAACGATAGTCATAATACAATTCGAATTCGAAATTATACATTACTATAAATTTAATAGTTATTATTCCAAAACAAATATAATACATTTCTAACAAGGTAGACTAATTTAAATAGTACCGGAATGTTTGAAATTCACATGTAATACTTATAATATATTTGTATTAAAAATGTTTTAGTTATATTTTAGGTGAAGTTCTGAAAATTGTATTAAAGTTGTATCAAAACTGTATTAAATACAAACAATCGGTGGTCTAGTGATAGTGATTTACCAAAAAAGAAGAGGTGAAGCTCTGAAAATCTTTATTAAAGTTGTATTAAAGTTGTATAAATATAAACGATAGTTATAAAACAATTCAAATTTGAAATTATACATTACTATAAATTCGATAGTTATTATTTTAGAACAAATATAATACATTTCTAACAATGTAAACTAATTTAAATAGTTACAAAAGTGATGGAATTGTTGTTGGACAAACGATTTAATTTGTGAATCTTCAAGTTCATCGAAGATCCTTTCAATCTTGATTTATGATTGTCAAAAATTTTGAGATTCAAGATTCTTCTCCCAGTTCATCGAAGATCCTTTCAATTTTGATTCAAAATTGTTGAAAATTTTGAGATTCAAAATTCTTCTCCTAGTTCATTGAAGAAACTTTCAATTTTTATTTAAAATTATCAAAATTTTTAGGCCAGCTCACATTTTCAGTGAATCATTTGCTACTCCTTTTGTGCGAAGGAGTAAAAGGGAGGGTCACCTTTTGGTTGCTTTTTATGTCGTTAACAGCTATGGCTGGTTCGATCCAGATGAGCTCGTACATTTTGAACCAACTTTTGGTGAAAAGTCTATGCAAACTAATGTGAAGATACATTTATTTGTACTTTAATCAGTATTTTTTGATTTTTGAATTTGTATATGAATATATAAGTCATGATACATTACTGGTTACAACTTGATACATTACTAGTTTGGCATATATGTAATGAGTTTTTAGATCTGTGAGTCTGTGTGTTGTTGATATAAAGTATCAGATATATATGAATTTTTTTTTAATGTATCAGTATGGAAGAATGAGTAGTTATGACTAATAGGTTTTAAATGTATTATGTTGTTGTTGTATCTCTGATACATTTAATTAAACATTTTTCTTCTTTAGTAGCAACACCCGATACATGATAAATGATACTTTTGGTAGAATTTTTGTATAAAGTGTCAATACTTATTAAGGTTATGTATCAAAACTAATATTTGAACACGATATATTGTGCATGATAAAAATATAATGTATCATAATGTTGAAACGAATGTATTATACATTAGTTTAAGAAACAAAATCAACTAGATACATTAAAAATCTGAACCCATATGTATCAGAAAGGATGAACAACAAAAGAATCGAAAAAAAAGTCAACAATTTGATATGCTGAAAGCAAAAAAAATGACGAAGAAAATCCTCCTACACTTTCTCCTTCATCCATACGGAATCAACAATTTTTTAACATGAAAAAACTAAAAAAAATCAAAAAATCAAAAAATCAAAAAATCAAAAACTGAAGTGATGGAAAGAGATCTACCTCTTGAATAACTTGAAATCATTAATTGGAAAGAGAAAAGATTTGAAATTCAAAAATGGATTATTGGAGGTAACTGTGGAGAGATTTGTGATGTGAAAAAAGGAAGGAAAATCTTAGGTATGGGATTTCAAATTGATGTATCCGAAAAAGGGATGATGGGAGCAAAAGAAGGGATTTTTGATATTTTTTAAAACGGTAGGAAAAATAAAAAAATATGGTAAAAATGATGTATAGTTAGGTAATTTTTCCTAATTTTTTCACATAAATTAATAATGTTATTAGCAAAAAGGACATATTGTCCTTATAAATTTATCACATAAAATTAGAAAATGTGAGGTTTGTACAGAAATAGATCCTAAAACTTACCCTTAATCAAAGCCCGACTAGCTCGTGGATTGGGAGCCCAAACAGGTATGGACCTGACTTAAATACATGTGAAGATCCTAAAAGCTAGCCCTTCGAGTGTAACGATGGAGAATAGGTAATGCCGACTTTAATCATCAAGATATTTACAATCTGTAAGATGGCAAAGACTAGATTTTTTGTGTTGTGTCTTAGTAAGTAAAGTACTAATTTTTACTACCGATGGCAAAATAAATGCAGTGGAGTGGGTTTTCTTGATTTGAGTTCAACAACACTAATTAATCCTTTCTTGTGATCAAAATGGCAACATTCTTGAAAACCCAATTGAACTCCAATGCCATAGAAGGTGAAGGAAATGGGGATGGGGAGGTCGAGAAAAACCCTTCTAAAACCCATTCATTTCCCTTTTGGTACTGTGCTGAAACAGGTATATACAGCAGCAAGTACCCTTCTATAGAATTGCCAGAAGACCCTTTTCTTGATGTTGTTTCCTTCATTTTTTCTCACAAAAATGGTGGGGTTTCTGCTCTGGTGGACTCAACTTCTGGCATTTCAATTTCCTATTCAGAGCTTTACCCAATGGTTAAGTCTATGGCTAGTGGTCTTCATCAAAGGGGTGTTTCACAAGGTGATGTTGTTTTGATTCTACTCCCTAATTCCATTTATTTCCCTGTTATTTTGTTGGGTGTTTTGGCTCTTGGTGCAATTGCAACCACTATGAATCCCTTGAGTAGTTTGTTAGAGATAAAGAAGCAAGCCATTGATTGTGGTGTAACTTTGGCATTTACTACTAATGATAAAGTTGATAAATTGTCTACATTAGATATTCCAGTTATAGTGGTGCCAGAAATTTTGGTTTCTGGTTCGAATTGTAGTGAAAGTTCTGTTTTTTATGAGTTGATTTCCTGTGATCCCAATTGGGATTCAAGACCTAAAATAAGTCAGCAAGATACAGCGGCAATTCTGTACTCGTCTGGTACTACTGGTGTGGGAAAAGGCGCTATCTTGACTCATGGGAACTTTATAGCCATGGTGGAAACTTTTGTGAGGTTTGAAGCTTCACAATATGAATATTCGAGTACTGAGAATGTGTACTTGGATGTTACGCCAATGTTTCATGTGTATGGGCTTTCTCTCTTTGTGATTGGGCTGTTGTCGTTGGGAACTACAATTGTTGTGATGAGAAAATTTGATGCTGATGAGATGGTGAAAGCTATTGAAAGATACAATGTCACTCATTTCCCCCTAGTCCCACCATTACTAATGGCATTGACTAGAAGAGCAAAGGAGGGTGCTTCGAGCAGTATGAAGAGCTTGAAACAGGTTTCATGTGGTGCAGCACCAGTAAACCCAAAATCTATTGAAGACTTTGTTCTCACTCTCCCCAATGTTGATTTCATTCAAGTATGTCCCCTAAATCATTGGCTGTCAATTGGATGCATGTTACCACATATGTCAAGGTGGCTACCATTTTGGAAAGACAAAGTTGCTAGTTAGTTCAAAGTAGAAATGCTTTACTTATGTTCTTTGATCTGGTTAGCTTCCCTGTTTCGTTTTTGTTCTATTTGGTATGGATGAGATCAGATTACTTGCTCTCATCTTTTATAGCATGCATTAGGAAAAAAAACAGTTCGGTTTTATGGTGTTAGCTCTAGATATGAGTCTAATCGAAGCACTTTACCTCAGTTTAACCCTTCAAAAATAAATATTTTCTTCTTCTGATTCTCCTGTCCCGTGAGCCAATTGGCAATTGGAGATGTGTTAGAATATTGCAAACTTGGAGTATTACTCATCCAAAGAGATGGAAATGGCAAAATTATCTGTTTGTTTTGCTTTCACTTTTCAGAAAAAATTGTCATAATTTGTTGTCCAGGGATATGGCATGACTGAGTCAACTGCTATTGGAACACGTGGTTACAATACTGAAAAGCTGCATAATTATTCTTCAGTAGGGCTTCTAGCTCCAAACATGCAAGCTAAAGTAGTGGATTGGATCACCGGTTCAACC
Organism: Solanum appendiculatum; assembly: GCA_018342035.1. Classification (NCBI taxonomy): domain Eukaryota; kingdom Viridiplantae; phylum Streptophyta; class Magnoliopsida; order Solanales; family Solanaceae; genus Solanum; species Solanum appendiculatum. Next base: position 327,396 of record JAGDQO010000631.1, on the reverse strand, counting down.
TTAGCTCCCAACTGCATGGGCGAGCTCTGGCTTTGTGGACCTGGTGTAATGAAAGGTACTTAGTTTCTCTAATGCTACTGGTTCTATTTATCTGAAGATTCTGAAATGCTGTTTATGCTGCTAAATCATCACATAATTTTCTAAGCCGCTAAATTTTGTAAGCTATTTTCTGGTGGATATGCATCATCCTTAGATTTTTTAAAAAGATTTTAGGTGAAAAACTGTGAAACTTTTAGCTCATATAACCATAGTGTATCTCTGATGTGTATGATACTGTTTGAGCTAATGCTTAACAAAAGCCGATTTGCAAAGTTATTGCCAAGTGCCAACCGTATATCTTGTTTTGGCTTTACAACTATTTATGCTCTCTAAACAGTAATTAAAAATTCTGTATTTGGCAATTTGGCTTCAATTTCCAGGATACTTGAATAACTTAGAGGCTACTAAGTCTACGATTGATGACAATGGTTATCTCCATACTGGTGATATTGCGTATTTTGATGAAGGAGGATATCTTTATGTCATTGACCGTCTGAAAGAGACTATCAAATACAAGGGTTTTCAGGTAGATCTTTCAATTTCTTCTATTGGAGTTCTTGCCTATTTTCTGAGATCTAAAACTTGTTATGCTGCTTCTGATATCTTATATTCATAAATATAGATCCGACTTGTTGTTCATTGTTCAATTTCTTCTTGATGCTTCATATGTTTGAGTAACATCAGAAATTTACCCTGAGAACTAAGGCTTCCATTATTATTTCAATCATTCTTTTAAATTTTTTGTTGAGTATGATGAATGGATTCTCTTGCTGTGTATAATTTTGCAGATAGCTCCTGCTGATTTAGAAGCTGTATTAGTCTCACATCCAGATATCATTGATGCTGCAGTAATAGGGTAAGCATGACTGGTGCTTCAGATATTGGTGCAAACCTGTTAAGAGGAATACACATCCAGCATTGCATGAATCATAGTAGCTATACCAACTTCTTTGCTAAAATCAGATATGATTTCTCTACCTACAATACGAACATTGTAATCTTCATCAATTAACAGAGGTTCAGTCAAAACGAGAATTTTTTTCACAATTCTCTTTTTGTTCACCTCTGGAAACAAATTCAGAATAGCTATCATCTTCTTCATCGAACTTCATCAAAGCCATCCTTCCGGTGACTACTTTTTTTTTTTTTTCATATCTGATTTGCGTAGCACTGTGCATCTCTCCGGACTACTTTTTCATATTTAATTTGTGAATAGAAATTAGTAATTCATCCTCCATGGATACCATTTCAATGACACTGAACTTCATTCCTAAGAAGGGACTGCCAAATATGAAAAAGAGTATATCTGGTAATCCTCACATATTTTTGGTGTCCAGACTGATGTAGTAAGTTATGCTCTCATCACTTTGTACCTAGAGTCTGTAGTGTCACTGGTTTATACAATCATGAAAGATATTGAATCATGGGAACTGTCCAACCATACCATAAGGAGCTTTCCCTTTACTTATTTCCTTTATGCAGATTTAATGAAAACGAGTTGGACTGTAATTCTGAGCATGCCCAGATATTTGGATTTTTAACAATTTTAATTGTATTGGAAGATGTTATCATTAAGTAGTGGAAACAAAATCATGATAAAATTTACCGGTCTTTACTCAAAATTTGTGGAAGATATTAGAGGCAATGTCAGTAAAAGTACTTCGTGTTGGCTCTTTATCACCAAATCTTCCATGCTGATCTTTGAATGATTGCATAATATCATTTCTTTCTGCCACTTTTAGCATGGTCAGGCTTCTAGCTCTCATCCACTTTGTTGTTATTCGATTTTTCAGAGCCAGAGATGAGGAAGCTGGAGAAATTCCAGTTGCATTTGTCGTCAAGAGAGACGGGTGTGCAGTTTCCCAAACAGATGTAATCGACTTTGTTTCTAAGCAGGTAATAGTCAGCTTCACTGTCTGTTTTTCCGGGTTTCTTTGTGTTATTCCCTTGCTTCATCTGACAGTGAGTCATCTGTCTCCCTGCTAATATGACGACAACAACAACAACAACATATCTAGTATAATCCCACAAGTGGGGTCTGGGGAGGGTGGTGTGTACCCCTACCTTGTGAAGGTAGAGAGGTTGTTTCCAATAGACGCTCAACTCAAGTAAAACATATCAAAATTAGTAAGAAAAGGAAATACAATAGTAAGGGACCATAAGAAAACAATGGAGAAAGGAACAGTAGCAGCAATAACCAGTACGATAACCAAAGCAAAGAAAACAACGAGTAATAGTAATATCGAAGAATAAGATAGTAGGAGGGTACTAATAAAAATATTGATAAGGGAAACTAGACCACACTCAACTACCCTAACCAGCGGCCTCCATGTCCTCCCTGCTAGTATGGCATGGCTAATTTTATGATTTTCAAGAATACATGTATATGGTGCATCGCGAATTCTTGGTATATAGTTGCCTCCGTTGCTAATTGCTTCATATTCTTTATAACAGGTTGCACCATTCAAGAAGATTAGAAAAGTTTACTTCAGAGCTTCCATACCCAGGTCTGCAGCTGGGAAGATTCTTAGAAAGGAGTTAAGGAACTTATTAACTTCCAAACTATAGAGCCTCTTCATCAACTGTTGAGCTCTGGAGTTGCCTAACAAATTTCGCTAACCAGCGAAACACAGAAGAAATCAGTTATAGATGAAAGATACTTTTTTTGTGTTTTCTTGTAGATGCAAAAACATCAGTTGCCTTGTAATATGTACAATTCTTGATCAATCTTATGATTTTAGCAGCTCTAGTTGCCATCTATAGCTGCCAAAATGCATCGAATAATCCCTTCGTCCAGTATATTGATCTCCTGATTTTTGCCTGAAATTGAGAGCAAATGTTTTTTTTTTACCTCAAGTGAAAAACTAGAATCTGGCTGCCCACTTATGTGTTGAGCCTTGAATTTTTACCACAGAGGCAGAGTATAACAAGAACTCTGGTCCTATGCCTAAAAGTGAAATGATTCAACAAGGGAACATGAAAACATATACCCAAATGCAATTCAACAACTGCTAATACAACTATTTTCATCAGAAAATACAAAGACTTTTACTACGTATAATAGACACAATGTGGTCTGATCCTTGCTGTACCCGTTACTTAGTATATCAGGCTGACCCTTTATTGATTTCTAAATTAGTTTATCCTTTCTTAATGATTTTCTTTAAATTTGATCCATTACTCTATAGTTGTTCAAAGGAAATTGTTTGACCAAGTTTTCGGAGGAAAGTCAAAAGTGTTTAATTTTTTTTCTAAAAATGTGCTCATATTACTGAAAGTGTTTTCCAAATTGATTAGTAAAATATGCGAGAAAGGTACTTTTTCCAAAAACATATATTTTAAAAGTGGAATACAAACAAAAGAGGCAACGAACAAAACTGATTATAGTTTTGTGATGGAGAGAATAAGAATCATCTTCTCCTTCTCACATCCACACAAATTTCTTAACTTTCCAGTTCAAAAAATGGACCAACTACATTCTCTTCTTCTCAAGATTCCCCATGGCGACAGCTTCAGCTGTTCCAAGGAGTTTATTTCTCGCCAATTTCCATTACCCAACAACTCTCTCTCAAATAAAGCTCAAATCTTTACGAACCCCATTTAGAATCCATTCTCAGAAATCCAATTTGAGCTCTAATGGAGTCAATATCAACACAAATTTCGTCGAAAATACACAATCCCATGAAATGGGTGTTAAGAGAATTCACTCTAGTAGAAGACTTATTGTCAGATCCATGGGATCAGACAGTAGTGTTGCATCCACAGGGTTACCAAACAAGGCAAAAGATTGAATCTTTTTCTCTTTCATATTGTGAAATTTTGTTGATAGCATGTTTAGGCAAATTTTCATTATATGCTTATTTTTGGAAAATGTTTTTTTTGTTAGAAGTGTTTTTCTAAAAAGTACTTTTGGAGAGTAGTATACTAATCAATTTGGAAAAGTCTTTTGCATATATTAGAGCAATAGTTTATGGGGGAAAAGACTACTTTTTTAGCTTTTTTTATACCACTTCCATAGGAGCTCCCACCTTTTTTACTCCCTTGCTGACTCGAACTTATTACTTGGGTGTTGGAAGTGAGGAGTGCTTAACCTCCGAGCAACTCCCTGAAAAGTTCAGTTTTTATTACTATCCAGAAGCACTTATCTTTTACCTAAAAGCTTGAGTTTTGATGTTTTTGGGTGTTTGTTTTGCTGTAGGTGTTTGGAGCATTGCATTTATTAGTTTCACTTGGAATCATACTGGCTATGGATAAATTCTTAAAGAAAGCATTTGTGGAAGCTGCTATTAAGTTCCCAAGTGCTCTATTTGGAATGTTTTGCACATTTGCTGTTCTAATGATTCTTGACTCCGTTGTTCCTAAGGCTGCAGCAGGATTGATGAACTTTTTTGAGCCTGCACTTTTGTTTATCCAGAGATGGCTTCCCTTGTTTTATGTACCTTCTTTGGTAGTTCTCCCTCTTGCTGTCAAGGATGTTCCTGCAGCTTCTGGGGCCAAGATTTGTTTCATACTAGGTACCATATCTTAACTATACGATAAATTGCAATGCTTTTGGTTCTTTTGCAGAAAGAGCTCTTAATTAAGATCAACTAACTTTAAGTTTGATGCCTATTTTGCTTCTAGAGGTCCTTGTGTTGCTAATTAATAATCACACTTTGAACATGTTTCTACTAACTTGTACCTTAACATATTGTAAGCTGCTCGACAAGTTATCCTTATAACTTGTTTGAATGGTTGCTACATATTGTTCATAATGTATTGTTTTGATGAATACACCATTTTGAAAGACTGTATCGTTTCTCGTCGTTTCATAATACCATGCACCAACAATTTGAAGAGTAAAGCTTACAATATTCTATATAAAAAAGTACAATACATGGTGGAGTTATTATACAAAGGTAGGGTAAATGGTAAAATAAGATTATTAATACTAAGGGAAAAATAAGTTAACGACGCGATCACACCAAATCAGTATGCCACATAAGGTTATAAAAAATGCAGCTTCCTTCCTTTTCCTCTCTCCCTCTGTGTAAGTCTTTTTCCTCATGCCAACTGACTGTAACTGATTTTGACTTCTCTGCAGTTGGAGGCTGGTTGGCTTCTCTTTGTGTTGCGGGTTTCACAGCTATATCTGTGAGGAAAATGGTAAAGACCGAGATGATACCTGCTGAGCCCATGGCAAAGCCTTCTCCTTTTTCTTCTTTGGAGATGTGGACTTGGAGTGGGATCTTTTTGGCATCATTTGTTGGTGCACTTTACTATCCGACAGCGCTGGGAACAAGTGCTAGAACATGCCTACCATTTCTACTTTCATCTACTGTATTAGGCTACCTAGTTGGATCAGGGTATGATTCAGCACCTCAGCATGAATAAATCTACTTTTCAGTTTATCGTGGAAGCTTTCTTCGTTTCTTTTCTTCATCTGGTCTGTACATTCATAAGTTTTATATCCTCAGGCTTCCATCGGCTGTAAAGAAGGTTTTCCATCCAATCATCTGTTGTGCAGTCTCTGCAGATCTTGCAGCCATTGCTTTTGGATACCTTTCTAAGTCTGGACTTGATCCAGTTCTTGGTGAAGATTTTACTTCTATGTTATAATTTATTTACTTTCTTATTCTTACATCGGTAACATAAAAGTTGACTTGACTATAGCTATATCAACTTAGATTAGCCATTTTCATGGTACGTGATGTGATAGATAAAAAGGGGGTTTAAGTCGAGATTTCATGCATAAACTTTTTTCCTGATGATTGGGCTTTTAAGCAACAAACAGTTATTTGACTCTCAAGTTATTTAAGGTTATTCAACATGCAGTATGCTAAAAGACAAAGGCCAAAAGTCTGTACATCTTAATAAGTATATAATCATAGTGGTTTTCACTTGTTATAATATGTTATGACTCTTATGAGACCAATAATATTTTGCTGTTTGATGTCCTCAAGGCCTTAACATTAAGTTTTTAGAGTTCAAGACATCAAAATTCATCAGCTGTTACTTTGAACATTCTACATGTATTGTAAGATGTTACAATTTCTTCTCATTTGTTTACTTGCGTAATACATCAGCATTATGGGCATGAGACGTCGAACTTCCTGAACAACATTATTTGTCCTGTTCAGCTAATCAAATTGTGCTTTCACCTTGCTTATTTATTCAGGGGATTATCTTACAAAGGCCACATCTAATCCTGGAGCTGGGGACATTCTCATGGGATTTTTGGGATCAGTCATCATCTCCTTTGCCTTCTCAATGTTCAAGCAAAGAAAGGTAACTAGAAATGAACTGCAACTAAGGCTGCTAGCAGGATAGAGATTTAAAGTAACTTCAAAGTTATAGAAGAATTTTAATGTTTTCTGGACTGGTGAGGAAGGATGTATATGGCACAAGCATGGAACAAAACAAGACAAAAAAGACAAATTTCAAATGACTTAAAAGATAAAACAAAAAGAACAATGACATTCCAAACCTAGCGGTTGATTCATTGTGGAGTTGTTTTGCTTGTCCTTCGCTTTTCTTACCAACATATACTTTTCTTTTTTATCCCTCACCTTCCTGATTTCTTGCAGCCAATGTAAGATGGGTGGTCCTTCAGAGGATTCACTCTCTTTCAGCTTCTCACCTGTTCCTTTCTTTTGCTTATGCTAATTATCTATTTCCTACTCTCAGCTTGTTAAACGGCATGCTGCTGAGATTTTCACCTCTGTCATTATATCCACACTATTTTCACTATATTCAACCGCTCTCATTGGAAAGCTGATTGGGTTGGAGCCAAATTTGACTATATCGATCCTACCACGATGCATAACTGTCGCACTAGCTCTCAGCATTGTTTCTCTATTTGAAGGTCAGGAACGTCTCATTGGTGATCTTGTTCTCTGAAAGCTTGACAAATCATGGATTATCTGGTAATCCAGAGTGAAAATGAAGCTAAACTCTTCTTGAATGTGTGATATTCAGGTGTGAATTCATCTCTAACAGCAGCTGTCGTTGTGCTAACTGGTCTGGTGGGAGCAAATTTTGTTCAGGCAGTGCTGGATAAACTTGGCTTCAATGATCCTATTGCTCGAGGAATTGCAACTGCATCAAGGTAGTAGCTATTTTCATAGTGCAGATAGCAATCTTAGCGATTTAGCTTACAATGAGAGAACGGTCCCTTTCAAGAGTTATATCAAATGCTCCATTTCGAAAAAAAGAAGAAAAAGAGAATCTATTTCAAAAGAGAATTATATCAAATGCTTTAGATGGCAATAGAAAGAGCTATAAAAATTGGCTTTTGTTACCTCAGTTAACAATAACAAGTTTTCTTCTTCTAGGATCAACAATTTGAGTTAAACTGGAAAACCCATATTTTAATTAATTGAAGATTGATTTTTATGTTTGAGAAAAACTATACATTGAGAAATTTGCGTAGGAGAAGATCAAAGTTGTATAGTATTGCTCTAATAAATATTTGTCTTCTCTTTTAAGTGCTCATGGGCTCGGAACAGCAGCTTTGTCAGCAAAGGAACCTGAAGCTCTTCCATTCTGCGCTATAGCATATGCCCTTACTGGTATATTTGGCTCTCTTATATGCTCTGTCCCAGCAGTAAGACAGAGCCTACTGGCAATTGTCGGCTGAGCTTGTTCATCTTCACATTCATCTTTCTTCATACCAATTCGATCATTCTGTTGGGATGATGCCAGCACAATCACCCAAGTTAAGGTTCATAACGCAAAGGGCAACTTGCTGTTTCTTCGCAATGTTCAGATTCTAAATGCAAGGTGTTTATAAAGTTAAGTTTCCATTGTTTCTCTATCACTCTTGGGGAGAATGATTAGGAACTTTCCTGTATCTAGTTTTGGGTTTACTTAGGATGTGTATAGAGATACATATCCATAGTTTTTCGTTGTAAGGTTTTTTCTTGTAAATTGAAATGAATTGTTACTTCTTTAATGAAAGTAAGCACAGCTGAATAGCATGAAACTCAAATTTATTTATGATCTTATGATTCATAATTATATTCTGGAATGCATATTCCAACCAAGATCAATTAACAGCCTTCCACCATCAGTACTCTTTTGCACTTAGAAGGATGAAATAGGATTTATTACTTTCTTAGGGGATACACTTAAAAAGGTTGAAATAGAACTTTGCACAGACTCTGAATAGGAAAGAAAGCATCATAAAACTATGATAATGATATTTTGTGTCAATATTGTGACAAATCATGTGGAATGGCAATCAAGTGAAGATCATTCTTCCTGTCTGCAGTTATTCCAAATGTTTCTGTCATATCTAGATCCTCTGGTTGTTTTCCATAAGGAAGTTTCCAGTCAAAGTGGTAAAGCAACTGTGCTAAGGGATACATCACGTCCGCTAAACTGTATTGCATTCCTGGACAAATCCTGCTTCCTGCACCAAATGGAATAAATCGATAGTGATTTCCCTTAAAATCCACAGAACAGTTTTCAAATCTCTCTGGCACAAAACTCTCAGGGTCGTCCCAACTTTCAGAATCTCTTGCCATAGCCCAACAATTAACAATCACTTTGGTTTAAAGAGGAATAGTGTATCCGCCAATTGTTGTTTCCTCCCTGCATTCTCTAGGGGTTAAAAGTGGACCTGGAGGGTGTAACCTTAGTGTTTCTTTAATCACTAACTTCAGATATTTCAACTTTTCTAGATCATTGTCATCCAAATCTTTCTTCCCTTTACAGGCCCATCTTTCTTCTGCCTGTGCTTTGTCCATGACATTTGGGTTCTTCATTAGTTCAGACAATGCCCATTGTATTGTTGTTGATGAAGTTTCAGTTCCCCCGAAGAACATGTCCTACAACATTGAAGTTTTACTATTAACATATGTTTTCTTCAAATGATGAGACTAACAAAAACTACCACTTGAGATAGCTATGAACTTAAGAAATCTTCCATACATCCCATTTTAGGTAACATTCTGCGATTAAATAGAGTTTAAGAAACAAAGGAAGAGTTAACTAATGATTGACTGTTTAGATGAGATTAGAACCAAATCAACTTACAAGAATGACTGCTTTGATGTTGTCATTAGTCATAGGAAATCGAAGTTCATCATTCTCCATAACTCTGAGTAAAACGTCAATCAAATCTTCACCCCCAAACTCACCGTTGCCCTCTTTCCCATTAGTTTGACTCTCTCTATGTTCATTAATAATATTCTCCAGTATTACATCAAGCTTATGATGCATATTCATCAATCTGTTTCTCTTACCACTGATTTCATGAAGTAATTTCCTTGAAGGGAAGAGATCTACCACATCAAACCCGGCTAATAAGGTTAGTACTTCCCTCATGATCATTAACAAATTATCTCTATCATCCCACACTTTTCCGAAAGCTGATCTACATATAACAGAGCTGGTAAGTTGAAGAGCCTTTTCAGTCATGTTAACCACATCATTTGACATGGAATAAATTGATGTAACAAGATTATGAACCTCATCTTGTCGAATTAAACTAAACGACTTGACCATCTTTGCACTGAGTAGCTCTGAAATGCATATTTTGCGCATCTGTTTCCAGTAATCTCCATATTCTGCAAATGCAATGTCTTTTTGACGATAAAAGACTATATCAGACGCCACAAGCTTTGGCCTTGCTGCAAAAGAAAGGTCATGAACTTTTAGAATTTCTTTTGCCAAATGAGGAGATGATACAACAACTGCATGTCTGCATCAACTTCCCCTAGTTGCAAGTGCATCAATGACCCATATTTTTTGGCTAATTTTGTAAGAGCATGATGTGGAAGTGCTCCAATAAGGTGGTGCAAACTTCCAATAATAGGTAATTTCCATGGACCTGGTGGCAATAACCTTTGGTTCATTTCTTTCCATTTTCTAACAACAATAAAGAGAATAAAGAAGAAAAGCAAGATTGGAATTAAGTTAAAATGGAAGTGCAGAATCTCCATATTATCACAATGAGGAAAATTACAAGGAAGAACTTTTTGTGAATATGTCAAATTTATATTTCATTTGATGAAGATGTTTCTATCAAAATGAACAGTTAAAAAAATAATAAAAATGGGAGTTGTGTGGCCAATTTTGCTAATATGCAAGTCAGGTAGATTAATAGATATAGCTTAGGTGACTGTGCTTTGAAATATTAACATCTATATCTATATTTATATTTATATATAATCTAATCTAAAGCTAGGCATTAGGAAGATGATGTGGCATATCTCATGGGCCAAGAAAAGTATTGATCTTTTTTCTCTTCTAATTTTGCTTTTAAAAAACTAATAATCTTTGTTCTTTTCATCTTATCTATTTTAAGTCCATATTGATTAATTATATGTATGTTGTCTTACTCAGTTACAACAAGAGTAATATGTTCTTTGATATCTTGACTACAGAAATATTCTTCAGAGTAATTAGTAGTATTTTCTATGTACCAATCTATCTATCTATCTATTTATCCATCTATATATGAATCTTAAAACGCCTAATGCTGAAACAAAACTAAACTCAAATGTATGTATGATCTTACGAATCATAATTTTGTTTTGGAATTGTTGTAATGATGCAGTGTTTGTCCGGACTAAGGATACATTCAGATGACACAATAAAGGACTGGACTAGGCACCAGATGACAGACATTAAAGGTCAGAACTAGCTTTACAAACAGAGAAAAACCAATGGTTGAGGTTTTATGAGCAAACTGCTTCCATTACCATATTCATTCAATGAAACAGAACAAAGCATCACAATCAACAATTCTCTAAAGCATTGAAAATAATATGTAGACTGTAGTCACTGTCTTTCAAAATTACATAGAAAAACTGAATAGCAAACAAAACCCCAACTAACCCTCCACCAGGGGTCGAGGCCCGAAAGTAGTTCCTTCACACTGCATAATTCCAACCAAGATCAATTATCGACAGCCTTCCACCATCACTCCTATGCACTTATTAGGATGAAATAGTATTTATTACACTTAAAAAGATTGAAATGAAACTTTGCACAGAGTCTGAATAGGAAAGAAAGCATCATAAAACTATGATGATGACATTTTGTGTCAATATTGTGACAAATCATGTGGAATGGCAATCAACTGAAGATCATGTTTCCTAGCTGCAGATAATCCCAGTGTTTCAGTCATATCCAGATCCTCGGGTTGTAGTCCATAAAGAAGTTGCCAATCGAAGTGGTAAAGCAACTGTGCTAACAGATACACAATGTTAGCTAAACCAAAATGCATTCCTGGACAAATCCTGCTTCCTGCACCAAAGGGAATAAATTGATAGTGATTTCCCTTAAAATCCACAGAACTGTTTTCAAATCTCTCTGGCACAAAATTTTCAGGGTCGTCCCAACTTTTAGGATCTCTTGCCATAGTCCAACAATTAACAATTACTTTAGTTTTAAGAGAAATAGTGTATCCGTCAATTGTTGTTTCCTCCCTGCATTCTCTAGGGGGTAGAAGAGGACCTGGAGGGTGTAAACGTAGCGTTTCTTTAATCACTAACTTTAGATACTTCAACTCTTCGAGAATATTATCATCATAAACCTTCTTTCTGTCGAAAGTCTTTCTCACTTCCACTTGTACTTTAGCCGTGACATTTGGGTTCTTCATCAGTTCAGACAATGCCCATTGTATTGTTGTAGCTGAAGTCTCAGTTCCCCCGAAGAAAATGTCCTACAACATTGAAGTTTAAATGTTAATTTTTCAAATGATGGGACTATCAAAAACTACCACTTGAGATAGCTATGAACTTAAGAAATCCTTCATATATCCTATTTTTTGTAACATTCTGCGATTATATAGAACCAAATTAACTTACAACAATGACTGCTTTGATGTTGTCATTTGTCATAGGAAATTTGAAGTTCATCATTCTCCATAACTCTGAGTAAAACGTCAATCAAATCTTCACCCCCAAACGTCAATCAATCAGATTTTCACCCTCAAACTCGTTATTGCCTTTTCCCCCATTTGCTTTATTCTGTTTATGATCATTAATAATATTCTCCAATATTACATCAAGCTTATGATGCATATTCATCAATCTGTTTCTCTTTCCACTGATTTTGTGAAGTAATTTCCAGGAAGGAAATAGATCTACCACATCAAACCCGGCTAATAAGGCTAGTAATTCCCTCATGATCATTAACAAATTATCTCTATCATCCCATACTTTTCCGAAAGCTGATCTACAAATAACAGAGCTGGTAAGTTGAAGAACCTTTTCAGACATGTTAACCACAACATTTGGCATAGAACGAATCAATGCAACAAGATTATGAACCTCATCTTGTTGAATTAAACTAAACGACTTGACCATCTTTGCACTGAGTAGCTCTGAAATGCATATTTTGCGCATCTGTTTCCAGTAATCACCATATTCTGCAAATGCAATGTCTTTTTGATGATAAAAGACTATATCAGATGCCACAAGCTTTGGCCTTGCTGCAAAAGAAAGGTCATGAACTTTTAGAATTTCTTTTGCCAAATGAGGAGATGATACTACAACTGCATCAACTTCCCCTAGTTGCAAGTGCATTAGAGGTCCATATTTTCTGGATGAATTTCTAAGAGCATGATGTGGAAGTGTTCCAATAAGATGATGCAAGCTTCCAATAACAGGCAACTTCCATGGACCTAGTGGTAATAATCTTTGGTTCATTTCTTTCCATTTTCTAACAAGAAGAAAGAGAATAAAGAAGAAAAGCAAAATTGGAATTAAGTTAAAATGAAAGTGCAGAATCTCCATATTATCACAATGAGGAAGATTACAAGTAAAAACTTTTAGTGAATATGTCAAATTTATAATTCATTTGATGGAGGTTGTATGGCCAATTTTTTTTTTTTTTTTTTTGTTTTCCACCCGGTGTCCAGTATCTGCATTGGAGCCTGAAGCACTCCCTATCAAAGATTTTTTCATATTCGGAGCTCGAATCCGAGACCTTTGATTAAGGGAGGAGCAGCCTCATCCACTGCACCACATCCATTGGTGGTGTGTGCCCAATTTTGCTTATATGCAAGTCAGGTAGATTAATAGATATATCTTAGGTATATTGCTGATTAAATAAGTTAACTATGCTTTGAAATATTAACATCTATATCTCTATCTATATTTATATGTAATCTAATCTAAAGCTAGGCATTAGGATGATGATGTGGCATGTTCCTCATGGCCCAAGAGAAGTATTGATCTTTTTTCTCATTTTTATTTTTTGCTTTTTTCTCTTCTAATTTTGCTAACAAAAAAACCCTACTAATAATCTTGGTTCTTTTCCTCTTTTCTATTTGGAGTCCATATTAATTATATGTTGTCTTTCCCAGTTACAACAAGAGTTAATTAGTTAGTATTTTCTAAGCATCAATCTAAAATGTTGCTAATGAAAATATTCTTAAAATATTGACCTACTTTTATATCCTCTAATGTATGTCCAAATACATAATAGTGTTTTAATTATTATAGAGTTCGAGCTTTTCGTAAATTATTTTCTTCAATAAAGTACTATCGTGTTAAGGTAAAACTATAATGTTTTAGTGCCTATTTTTAGGAGTTTAAAGTCAACTAATAATAACTTTTTAAAAGCCTTATTATAATGAGAAGTTCAAATGTCATAGTAATTTCACTCGGTATAACACTAGTGATCACCTCAATGACTTTGAGTGAAAATATCCTCAAATATTAAAATATCTATTCAAATATTAATGTCAAAATATAAACCATATTTTGTTATAGATGTCATGTTTCAATTAATGTCATGACGAATTACTTTCTTCAAGAAAGTACTAACGTGTTGAATAAAACAATAATGTTTAGTGTCTAATAAGTACTAGTATATAGGAGTTTGAAGTCTACCAATAATTGATTTTTTTAAAAACGTGATCACTTGAATGAAAATATTTTCAAATGTTGATCAACTTTTATACCCTCAATAACTATACGATGAGTTTGAGTTGCTTTTTGGGTTTTTTTGGTGTTGGTAGTCTTATACCTCGGGTTTGTGTAACCTTAGACAAGAAGCTAGAGAGACACTAAGGTATAGTGCTGCTAGTGGTGTCAAATGGGCAGGTTTGGTTGAAATTGGAGATATTAGAATGTGTTGAAATAGAAATTGGGTTGGGTTCTGACCCGCCCAAGTTTACTTTGGGCTCAAATGGGCTAAAAAACGGGTTGGGTCTTGAACAGTCCAATTTGACCCGCTTAATCTCAATAATTTTAACATATTAATATTTAACTTTTATAGCCACAATTTGAATTTCAACTCAAAAATTTCTTTTTAAAAAGGTTACAAATGGTAAGATAAATCCTAAAAGATATTAAATATGTAATAATTCATACTTTAAATATAGGAACATACATTATATTAATACAAATAAAGAGTCTTAAAACGGGTTGAAATTGGAGATTGAGTTGGGCTCAATTGAGGATTCTCTTAAGCGAAAATTACGTAGCTAAGCAAACTCATACTACTTAATTATCTACCATAGCTATAATTTTCATTAATTACAATTCGAAACTAACTTCTAGCTATAATATCGTTCTCTCTCTCGCCTCTCTTCCTCTCTCTCTCGCGCCTCTCCCCCATCTCTCTAGAAATCTCGCTCGCCACTCTCCTCTCCCTGCCCAGTCTCTCTCTCGCTTCTCTTCTGCCAATCTCTCTCTCACTTTATACAAACACAAATTATACATTTGTGTTTGTATAAAGCGAGAAAGACGGAATATACAAATACAAATACATATCTCTTCGTCCTATACACTTATAATTATACATATACAAATCTTCCCCTGTCCATTTTTTTTGTCTTTCTCTCACTTTTGCTTTTTACAAACACAAATATATAATTTGTGTTTGTATAAAGCGAGAGAGATTGGATCTTCCCCTGCCCAGTTCTCTTTTGTCTTTCTCTCTCTCTCTCTCGCTTTATACAAACATAAATGTATAATTTGTGTTTGTATAAAGCGAGAGAGATTGGATCTTGCCCTGCCCAGTTCTCTTTTGCCTTCTCTCTCTCTCGTTTTATACAAATACAAATTAATAATTTGTGTTTGTATAAAGCGAGAGAGATTGGATATACAATACAAATGATTTAACTCGATTCAATTATATACGAATTCAAATTTTATGTAGATATACAAATACAATACTTGATACATGTACATATATACAATTATTTTAACAGATAAACATATATAATTCGACATATATACATGTACAATTCGCCTCTCTCCTCTCTCTCCCAGTCTCGCTCGCCACTCTCCTTTCTCTCCCAGTCTCGCTCGCCACTCCCCTCCCTATAACATGTAGCTACGAATCGTAATTAGCAAACTATAGCTATGGAGCATAATTAAATATTTTGAGTGGCTATATGTGAAAGTTCCTCTTCTCTTAAAATAAGTTAAGATTTGAATGGGTTGAGATTGAACCAAACTCAAATTATTTTGAGCCTAACCCTTAATATTCTGGGCGGGTTCGTATAGTTGGGCTCATTTTTGACACCTCAAAGTAGTGCTAGAAGAAGTTCATTCATGCTAATCATTCAAACCTTTTGTGAATGTTTTTACATTAGGTACTAGGTAGTGCCAAATTTATCAAGCCCAATTTCATCTGAATTGAAGATGTTGCTTTCAAAATGAACAGAGAAATAATGAAAAAAGATTGTAGTTGTATGGCAAAATTTCGTATTTCTTCATACCAATTTGATTATTAAGGATATACTGCTAGCACAATCACGCAAGTTCAGGTTCATAAGGCAATTCAGTAAAGCATTGAAAACAATCTGTAGTCATTGTAGAAAGATGAAATAGGATTTATTACTTTCTTAGGGGATACACTTAAAAAGATTGAAATGCAACTTTGCAGAGAGTCTAAATAGGAAAGAAAGCATCATACAACTATGATAATGACATTTTGTGTCAATATTTTGACAAATCATGTGGAATGGCAATCAAGTGAAGATCATTCTTCCTAGTTGCAGATATTCCAAGTGTTTCAGTCATATCCAGATCCTCGGGTTGTAGTCCATAAGGAAGTTGCCAATCGAAATGGTAAAGCAACTGTGCTAGCAGATACGTAACGTTAGCTAAACCAAAATGCATTCCTGGACACATCCTGCTTCCTGCACCAAATAGAATAAATTGAAAATGATTTTCGTTAAAATCCACACAACTGTTTTCAAATCTCTCTGGCACGAAATTTTCAGGGTCGTCCCAACTTTCAGGATCTCTTGCAATAGCCCAACCATTTACTATCACTTGGGCTTTAAGAGGAATAGTGTATCCATCAATTTTTGTTTCCTCTCTGCATTGCCTAAGGCCTAAAAGAGGAGATGCAGGGTGTAACCGTAGTGTTTCATTGATCACTAACTTCAGATACTTCAACTCTTCGAGATCATTGTCATTCAAATCTTTCTTCCCTTTACAGGCACATCTCACTTCTGCCTGTGCTTTGGCCATGACATTCGGGTTCTTCATCAGTTCAGACAACGCCCATTGTATTGTTGTTGATGAAGTTTCAGTTCCCCCGAAGAACAGGTCCTATAACATTGAAGTTCAGCTATTAATATATGTGATTTTGCCAAATGATAGAACTAACAAAAACTACCACTTGAGGTAGCTAGGAACTTGAGAAAACCTTTGTACATCCCATTTTATGTAACATTATGCAATTACATGGAGTTTAAGAAACAAAAAGAACGACTTCCCTTTTGTTCTAGCCTTGGTGCAGAGTTACCTAGTACCTGTTTTTGGTGGCAGGTGTCCCGTGTAATTAGTCAAGGTGCATGTAAGCTGACCCAGACACCACGGTTATAAAAAAAAAAGATAGATATACCAACAACTAAACAAAAGATGGTAAGATTTCCACATGTTTCTTAATCTGTTCCTCTCCTGATAACAGAAACAGCTGTTATATCAAACGGTTAAAACATGAGAGAGGTAATATGTGAATGGTTTTAAGATTGAGAAACTTTCAGTCTTTTTTCATTCGTCTTAGTTTATGTGGCACAGTAAGTGTAAACATGAACAAGACTCTAAATGAATGATTGCTTTGATGAGATAAAACCAAACTTACTAGAATGACTGCTTTGATGTTGTCATTTGTGATTGGAAATTGAAGTTCACAATTCTCCATAACTCTGAGTAAAACGTCGATCAAATCTTCACCCCCAAACTCACCCCGGCCCTTTTCCTCATTGGGTTGATTCTCTTTATGTTCATGAATAATTTTCTCCAATATTACATCAATCTTCTTATGCATACTCATCAATCTGCTTCTCGTTCCACTAATTTCGTGAAGTAATGTCCAAGAAGGAAAGAAATCAGCCACATCAAATCCGCCTAATAACGCTAGTACTTCCCTCATGATCATCAACAAATAATCTCTATCATCCCATACTTTTCCAAAAGCTGATCTACATATAACAGAGCTAGTAAGTTTAAGAACCTTTTCAGACATGTTAACCACAACATTTGGCGTGGAACGAATTGATGCCACAAGATCATGAACCTCATCTTGTCGAATTAAACTAAATGACTTGACCATCTTTGCACTGAGTATCTCTGAAATGCATATTTTGAGCATCTGTTTCCAGGAATCACCATATTTTGCAAATAAAATGTCTTATTGACGATAAAAGACTATATCAGACGCTATAATCTCTGGCCTTGCTGCAAAAGAAAGGTCATGAACTTTTAGTACTTGTTTTGCCATATGTGGAGATGATACAACAACTGCATGAATTTCTCCTAACTGCAGATGCATTTGAGGTCCATATTTTCTGGATAAATTTCTAATAGCATGATGTGGAAGTGCTCCAATCAGGTGATGCATGCTTCCAATAATAGGTAATTTCCAAGGACCTGGTGGCAATCTTTGGTTACTTTTCTTCGATTTTCGAACGAAAATAATTAAGAGGAGGAAAAAGAAAAGCAAGAATGAAACTGAATTGAAATGGAAATGCAGAATCTCCATATTTTTACACTGAGGGAAGACCAGAAAAGTTCTATAAATTGGATACTTATATACCAGAAAAGTTAGGTAGTTAAATAGATATACCTTAGGTTTGCTAGCTGATTAAATAAGTTAAACCTTCATATCCAGATCTTTTACTGCTTGTATTTGGTGTCAAAATCACATTACAGTTTCCTAAAGAGTTAAATTTTAGATCTTCTTTACCAAAGACGACACTTGACAACTCGCTTACGAATTTTTCACGATATTACAAGTTTAAGTAACCCTTTTTAACACTAGATCTACTAAGCACAACATGCGGTATTTGACAACTCACTCACAAATTTTTCACGATCTTACGAGCTCAAGTAGGCCTTTTTAAGGCTAGATCTACTAAGTAGATCGTGCGGCATTTGACAACTTGCTCACGAATCTTTTACGATCTTGTTAGATCTACTAAGCACAACATGCGGTATTTGACAACTCACTCACAAATCTTTCACGATCTTATAAGCTCAAGTAAGCCTTTTTAACACTAGATCTACTAAGTAGATCCTGCGGCATTTGACAACTTGCTCACGAATCTTTTACGATCTTACAAAATCAAGTAAATCTTATTAAGACTAGATATACTAAGCACACTATGTGCAAGTAAGCAAGCTCAAGTAAGCTAAGTAAGCCTTTTTAATTCTACATCGCTAAGGTAATGTTGAATTAAAGAAAGAAACAAGAGAATTGCTTAAGAAAGTTTTTATATTGCTCAAGATTTGCTTGATTCTTGTTTGGTTATGTTACCAATGAATGCTCTCTATTTATACTACACACCTACGAGATAAGATGTAAATAATAATTGTTTTACAAGTCCTTAAATATTTACGAATAAGTTATTTTTCTAGAATTCTCTACGTTACTAGAAGATTTCAAGAACCTTCTATGCAAATTTATGGAATTTTAAAATCTTCTTAGAAATTCTCCATATATTTCTAGAATATTCCAGGACTATTCTTCTTCTAACGTAAGTCTTTCACACGAATAACGCCTAAATGAAAGGATGACATGGCGAATCATGACATTATGGACAAATAAAAGTAAATATAGAAGTATCAGAAAGGAGGCTAGAAAAAGTTTATTTTATTTATATTTTTTTATTATATATGTCACAATTATTTAACAAGCATCACAGTCGGCAGGTCCACATATTGGGTTGATGAATCAGTTGTCAATTTCAGAGCAAGTGCTAGAAGATTTTAAAGAGTAGATAATATGTTTTAGTTTGGCATAATATATAAATGGGCTTTTTAATTTAGCATTAAGTGACATTTTTATTCTTTAATTCTGAATTTGTATAAATAGATACTTGAATTTGTATAAAGCTTGAAGAAATAGATACATATGTCATATGTGGTGTCTCACATAATTAATTGTCACATATGATATGTGTATCTATCTACTTGTTAAGTGTTTGGAAGCCATAAATATCAGTTGAAATTAAGTTAAAAAACATATTTATGTGTAATCACTACACCAAAATTATCTTCTTCCACAATTAATTAATAGCAATAGCTTAATTGTCGTTAAATATATATTTTTAGAGGCAATTAACACTCTTTGTAAATGTTTCTAAAGCCTATAATGACATTAAATTTAATAGCAATTAACTAATATTGATAAAAACCTTAACACTCTTTGTTAATATGCATATTTATTATTATTATTATAAGACTATTTTTGCTATAATGCATGTACTTTAATTTAGGACTACCGAAATAATGTATGGATGATAATTCTTCATGAGTCACTTCCGGATAAACATGTCGATACACAAAGAAATTTCTTTTTGATTTTCTATCATGTTCGATATTCATATTGGAGCTTAACTAAATTTGAATTCAAATAAAAAAATGTCGCATTAAAAAATAAAACACTCCTTACCAAAACAACTCCATACCCACAATGAGATTTAGTTGCATATTTCCATAAATAATATGTGGTAGATCAATCAAATTATTTGATGTGACATATTTTTCCGGTAGGTAGTAGTGCAAACTTTTGACTTGTAGGCCTCTAGGCCACTACAAATTTACTCACTACCGCTCACTTTTATTTGTCTTCCTAATTTCCTTGTTATCTGTTATATTGTATTGTTAATTTAAATATAATATTTGTTTTGATTATTATTTAAATTTTATCATAATTTATCGTTTAAATTCATTGTTAGGTAATAATGAAAAGATTCATTTTATATAATGATGTATTTGGTGTAATCATGTCGTTATTTTAATATTTTCTTTTCATTTTATCTTTATTTATTATTTAATAATTCTATTTTATCCTTTACCGTACTTTTTCATAGTAACTCTATTCCAAACCTTAATTTTCTTGTAGGTTTATCATCAAATTATGGAAACATGACATTATATAATGATGGAGAATTTAACGATACAATTTATTCTAACGTTATTGTATTCATTAAAATAATAGAGTACGATGAAAGACGTTATCAAACACCATAAGCTCTGGCCTTGCTTTAAAAGAAAGGTCATGAACTTTTAGAATTTATTTTGCCAAAAATGAGGAGATGATACTATAACTGCATCAACTTCCCCAAGCTGCAAGTGCATTAGTGGTCCATAATTTTTTGGCTAATTTTGTAAGAGCATGATGTGGAAGTGCTCCAATAATTGGCAATTTCCATGGAGCTGATTAAATTAGTTAACTGTGCTTTGAAATATTAACATCTATATCTATATCTGTATCTATTTATATATATTTTGGGAGGAATCTTTACTTGTTTATTTAATTTAAGATTAACATTTATTTTATTTAACAAGGAACTTATCTACTCCATCCGACTAGTTCCGGGTTCGAATCCCGGGCAATCCACTATCATATTTGAAATTATAATTTTCTAAAGAGAAGTCCATATTTTTTCAATCAACTTCATTAAACATTTGAATAGATCCACATGCACCTTGGTTGACGCGGGTATATAAGTCATGTTATATTGTTGAATAACAAGCTTTTCCTTTTCTATTTTGATTTGTAGAAAACTCGTATGCTTGGGAGTCCCTGATGATTAAATAAACAAAGATTTTATTATGACTGCAATTTTAGAGAGACGCCCAAGCGAAGGCAAGTTATGTGGATTAATAGATATGCTTCAGATATTATTGCTGATTAAATAAGTTAACTGTCATATTACTCATTGTTAGTACACATTGAGCATTTTAATATTTTTTAATTATTAATGTCTCATATACTATCTATCCTTGTTGCCAATTCTCCCTAGTGAAAAGCAGTAGCCAGAACATGAGAGTAATGGCTCATTTGATGACAATTGATGTCATTGTATTTAGTGGTAGAAGTGATGATGGTCAAACATTCATTTTCTTGAAACTCCTATAATCACTTAACTCATTATTCACTCTTTATTCTTGTAACTTATGTAACCTATAGGTCATTCACTTGCCCTATTAACTACCCCATTATTTTCCTATTTATTGTAAGGAAGAATTCATCACCTATAAATAGTGATGGTTTTACTTTGTAAAAATGGGAAGAAATATACAAGAAAATATAGAGTGAAAAAGATGAGGACTACTATATTGTGTTTACATTGAGTTAGTGTAGTGAAAGAGAGAGTTGAGATAAGCAAAATATTCTAAGTCTTCAACTATATTCACTATACAAAAGAGAGTAATTATATGTTGAAGGAAGGTGTTTCTTTTGTGGAGCTTTGAACTCTTCAACTAATCCGGAGTTGCTTGAGTTGTACGACGTTGTTGGGTTGTTGTATCCTGGAGGGGACAAGTCAAGAGTGATACTGCTGGATCGGTGTAAATTATGCCGCAGTGGACTTGAATCTCCTTAAAGAGAGCGAGATATCCGCGCCTCAGCCTAAATATTTATTTATTCATTTTTGTTCATTTTATTTTCAACTATAATTTATTGTATTTGTGGTATATTACACCAACACTCATATCTTTTATCAAAATATATTTTGGCAATATCAATGAACAAATGAGGAGATCATCAATCTATATTCATGAAAATTGCTTGGACCTTGGTGTCAAAATCACATAACAGTATTTCTATATAATTCCAACCAAGATCAATTATGCACTTAGAAAGATAAAATAGGATTTATTACTTTCTTAAGGGATACACTTAGAAAGATTGAAATAGAACTTTGCACAGAGTCTGAATTATAAGAAAGTAAGCATCATTAAACTATGATAATGACATTTTAATCATGTGAAATGGCAATCAAGTGAAGATCATTCTTCCTAGTTGCAGATATTCCAAGTGTTTCAGTCATATCCAGATCCTCGGGTTGTAGTCCATAAGGAAGTTTCCAATCGAAATGGTAAAGCAACTGAGCTAGCGGATACACAACATTAGCTAAACCAAATTGCATTCCTGGACACATCCTGCTTCCTGCACCAAACGGAATATAATGAAAATGATTTCCATTAAAATCCACACAACTGTTTTCAAATCTCTCTGGCACAAAAGTTTCAGGGTCGTCCCAACTTTCAGGATCTCTTGCAATAGCCCAACCATTAACAACCACTTGAGCTTTAAGAGGAATAGTGTATCCATCAATTTTTGTTTCCTCTCTGCATTGCCTAAGGCCTAAAAGAGGAGATGCAGGGTGTAATCGTAGTGTTTCATTGATCACTAACTTCAGATACTTCAACTCTTCGAGATCATTGTCATTCAAATCTTTCTTCCCTTTATAGACACATCTCACTTCTGCCTGTGCTTTGGCCATCACATTCGGGTTCTTCTTCAGTTCAGACAACGCCCACTGTATTATTACTGATGAAGTTTCAGTTCCCCCAAAGAACAGGTCCTACAACATTAAAGTTCAGCTATTAATATATGAGTTTGACAAATGATAGAACTAACAAAAACTCTCACTTGAGGTAGCTAGGTACTTAGGAAATTAAAACCCTTTGTACATCCCATTTTATTTAACATTATGCCACTATATGGAGTTTAAGAAACAAAAGAACCATGTTCTAGCCTTGGTGGACAGAGTTACCTAGTACATGTTTCTGGTGGCGTATAAGCTGACCTAGACACCACAGTTATCATAACGGAAGATAGATATACCAAAAACTAAACGAAAGATGGTAAAATTTCCTATCAAACAGTTCAAACATGAGCATTCACTCATTTTTCATTCGTTTTAGTTTATGTGGCACAATTAAGTGTAAACATGAACAAGACTCTAAATGAATGATTGTTTTGATGAGATAGAACCAAACTTACTAGAACGATTGCCTTGACGCTGTCATTTGTGATTGGAAATCGAAGTTCACCATTCTCCATAACTCTAAGTAAAACGTCAATCAAATCTTCACCCCCAAACTCACTGTTTCCCTCTTTCCCATTTGCGCGATTCTCTTTATGTTCATGAATTATTTTCTCTAAAATTACATCAGTCTTCTGATGTATACTCTTCAATCTGCTTCTCATTCCACTAATTCCGTGAAATAATGTCCAAGAAGGAAAGAAATCAGCCACATCAAATCCGCCTGATAAGGCTAGTACTTCCCTCATGAGCATCAACAAATTATCTCTATCATCCCATACTTTTCCGAAAGCTGATCTACATATAACAGAGCTAGTAAGTCTAAGAATCTTTTCAGACATATTAACTTCATCATTTGGTGTAGAACGAATGGATGCAACAAGATTATGAACCTCATCTTGTCGAATTAAACTAAACGACTTGACCATCTTTGCACTAAGTAACTCTGAAGTGCATATTTTACGCATTTGTTTCCAGTAATCACCATATCTTGCAAATACAATGTCTTTTTGACTATAAAAGACTATATCAGATGTCATAAGCTCTGGCCTTGCTGCAAAAGAAAGGTCATGAACTTTTAATACTTGTTTTGCCATATGAGGTGATGATACAATAACTGCATCAATTTCGCCTAACTTCAGGTGCATTAGAGGTCCATATTTTCTGGATAAATTTCTAAGAACATGATGTGGAAGTGCTCCAATAAGGTGATGGATGCTTCCAATAATAGGCAATTTCCATGGACCTGGTGGCAATCTTTGGTTAGTTTTTTTCGATTTTCGAACGAAAATAACTAAGAGGAGGAAAAAGAAAAGCAAGAATGAAACAGAATTGAAGTGAAAGTGCAGAATCTCCATGTTTTTACACTGAGGAAGACAAGAAGAATTAGCTAGTTAAATAGATATATGGGTTTGGCTTTGTTTGGCCCTTTCACGTGAAGTGACCGAAGTCACATGGAAAATGTTCCGTCTTTCTTTTCACGTGAAGGGTTGTTCTCTTCTGTTTTTATCTTTTTTATTTTTAAAAAAATATATAATTAAATTTAAAAATGCATATAGTAACTAACTTTTTTTAGATGGATAAAAATGTAAAAAAAATAAAATAATTAGACTATAATAAGAAGCAATTAAAAATAAAATACTAAAATCACTAACTTATTTATTAAAATTAAAATTAATAAAGAAATATGTTTTATATATTTCTTTTCTTCTTTTTAATTTTCCTTTTTTCTCATTTATTTCTTTTTCTCTATTTTTTCCTTTATTTTTCTCCCTTTTCCACTTTTTTCTCCTCTATTGGTTCTTTCTATTTTTTCATTTTTATTTTATTTTTCAATTTCTTTATTTTCGGTTCCTTTTCTTTTTTCTTTTTTTCGATTTTTTTTATTTTTTATTATTTTTCTTTCTTTTTCAATAAATTTTTTTCTCAAATTATAATATTCTTTATTTTTTCACCACAATTTAATTTTATATATGTTATTATGGTATCATTGTTGCTTCGATCCTTCAATGAGCCTTCATGATACCATGACAATATATCTACATGTTGTCATGGTATCATTGATGCATGCTTCGATCCTTTAGTCCTTTAGTGAGACCTCCTTGATACCATCACACTATATCTATATACTGTCAAGATACCATTGATGTCTACTTCACTTCTTCAATGAGACTTCCATGATACCATCACAATATATCTATATACTGACATGATATCATTACGATTTGCTTCAATTCGTAATGATATCATCACATTATCATATAGTGACTAATGATCAATCATTCAAAGGGGAAATCATAATTACTCAATAATACATTAAATATATCATATATTGCATGATACCATTAAGAATTCTTTCATATAATTAGCAACAATCTATGATATGATACCATCACAATATATGAATATATTGTTATGGTAGCACTAAGGTTTCCTTCCTTTATTTACAAAACTACTCATGCATTAATGTATATTGCTATGATATCATTAAGATTTCCTACATTCATTTATGTACAATCAACTCATTTCTCAATGATATCAACACACTATATATATAATAGCACATGAGAATCATTGACTAACGAGTGGTCCTTCAAGAGAAACTCATGATTTCTCTATGATACCATCACAACATACTATATACTGATATGGTATCATAATACTATTTCATATAATTTATAACACTCCTTGGATCATGTATGATACCATTACAATATGTAAATTGTTATGATGTAGTGGTTATCACGTTAGTCTTACACACAGTTTGATCCTGGCCAGCAACACACTACTTTTCTCATTTTTTTAGTATACTATAGTCTATAGCCTATGACAAATAAAAGTGAACAAACGAAGCTCACAAAGCCAATAAAAGATGTCTTAATAATAGTATGTCATTGGGAAAAATGATTATGTATTATTTTTTTTGTTTTTTTATTGTAGAAGCCACAATTATTTAACAAGCATCACAATTTGCAGGTCCACATAATAAATTTGTTGATGACTCAGTTGTCAATTTCATAGCAAGAAGAAGAAGATTTTAAAGAGAAAATATGTTTTAGTTTGGCATAAATCATAATACATCTTTTAACTTAGCATTAGCTAATATCTATATATTTTTTAAAATTTTAAATGTATATAAATAGATATTTAAATTTATATAAAGTTAAACGTCCCTAAATAATATGTGGTAGATCAATCAAATTATTTGATGTCATATTTTTCCGGTAGGTAGTAGTGCAAACTTGTGACTTCATGTTCACATGTAGCCAATACAAATCTACTTCCCCCGTTCCATAAGATCAAACATATAAGACGCACCAATAATAGCTAATTTATTAATTACCGTTATTAATTATCTTAGTAAAAATAGTTGTCTCATATTAGTTGTCCATTTTATTAAATCAAAAAACATTAATTAATTTTTTTTAATATTACCTTTGCAATTAATTCTTTTTAAAATTTTTTACATTTGTTTATAAAATTTCCAAGAAGTTTTTTAAGGGGTGAATTAGTAAAATATTGATATATTTATAATTTTTTACTATATACATAAAAAGGAAAATGATAAACTAATATAATACGGATGAAGTATTCACTACCGCTCACTTTTATTTGTCTTTCCTAATTTCTTTGAGTTGCTCTCTCAGGTGAATTTTTACTAAAACTGAGGCCTAATTTGTACATTAAAAAAATTGTTTACCAAAATGCTCAAACAGATACGATAGAAAGAATGTGAAAAAAGTTTTGTGTCTTTAACCATATTAATAGATGCATTAAAATTACCTACATTGTTAATACCATGATTTCTCGTGTATTACTTATACATAACATAAAATCAATAACTAATGCTTGATCGTATTACTTTAACTAAATGCTTGATCACAGTACATAAAGTAATAAATGAATTATTTTTAGTGTAAACTACATAAATCCCATTATTTTAGACTCTAATTACTAGGAATCCCGATAGCTTTCAATATTACTTTCTATATCATTTTCGGAAGTCGGATACATGTATCTGTGCGAATTAAAAGGAAGAGATACATTATTTATTTGATTTGAATTAAATGGTGTAACTAAATTCCATGATTAAAGACAAACGGATTTGGTGGATCAATTCCTATCAACTATTACCAATTTTTGAAAAAAAACTAAATAATAAAGATTAACAGATCTGGTATTGTAAACTAAATAAAAAATGTGTCGTAATTTTATAGTGTGTATCTCGGACAAATAAAGTGTATCTCGGACAAATATTGTATACGGCATTGTTAAAAAGTAAAAATCTAATGTTGAAGAGTAATAAAGATATTTTGTTGAGCATGTATCTCAAATAATAAGTTAGTACATATACTTGAAAAAATAAGTAATAATTTTATAATGTGTATCTCGGACAAATGAAGTGTATCTCGGACAAATAATGTATACATCAATGTTAAAATTAAAGATCTAATGTTGAAGAGTAATAATGATTTTTGTAGCATGGATATTTTGTTGAGCATGTACGTCAGATAATAAATTAGCACAGATACATGAAAAATGTGTCTTAATTTTATAGTGTGTATCTCGGATAAATAAAGTGTATCTTGGACAAACATGTATTGAGTTAGGCTAAGGAAGAAGGGGGTAATAGTGGATGAAGGAGAATTATGTGTGGAAGTGAGTTGAGATACAATGGAGTCATGGGATTGGGGTGGGAAACGATAGAATTAAAAAGAGAAAGGGATTTGAATGGTAAAAGTCCCACTAATTAAGGAGTTGTAATATTAAGATAATTATTAGTTACCATATTTAATGGGATTGTGTATCTTATTTAACTTTTTAAAATATATGGTATAATTATTAAAAAGTGATATTATATGTAATATTTTAAAACTAGTGATAAAATATATATTTATGGTATTGAAGTATGTCTACATAGGTAGTTTTTCCTTATTTTTTCTTATCCATCCAACTAAACAAGCCCTTAGTATTCTCCAATACTAAGTTTAGTATAAATTAACATCGATGCACAAAACATATAAGTTGCTGTGGTGTAGTGGTTATCACGTTAGTCTTACACACTAAAGGTCCCCAGTTCGATCCTGGGCAGCAACATTTTTTTTTAATTTTTTGATCACATTATCTTTTTTTTAAAATATGTAACAAGTTAGAAAACATATTAGTATCATGCAGCTTCAATAGTAAAGTGATCAATGATTTCCATGAAAGATTATTGATCTAATCAAATAATTAAAAGTTACAATAGTCATGCACCATATAAGTAGAAATCTATCACAATAGTCGATATATATGAGTCCCATATTGTATATAGGTAGTGTGACGACTCTAGAGATCAAGTTATCTTGTCTTGAGAAATCAATATGTATAAATTATTAATTCAGAATCAATAATTTAAAATAATTAGATTCTTGAATCCATAAACTTCTAAAATTTTAGCTCTGCTTTTAGATAGGTACAAACAATATGTTCTCACGAGAAGGAGGAAAAGGAATTAAATAATATTAAGTAATCTTAAAAGTGAGTGTGTTAGATTTGTTGTTTTTGAAAAAATGATGATTAGGGTTTGCTCTTTATGATCTTTAAAACTCATATTTCAAATTTGACTTCATTTGAAATAGATTTGGGTGTTGATGACTCATATAATAGATTATTGAAATTCAAAGAATAAGTTATTTCTAGGCATAAATCTGTTCTCGCAAAAATGCTTGAAGTTCAGGAAAAAAAAAATATAGTTAACCTTCAGTCATATGTAATTTAAGTTCATAAAAAAATTAACTAAAGTTCAGAAAAAAATTAATTGATTTTTCATATATATATGTCCTAACATATGTCTAGGGTTCAACTATTCTTAATACGAAAATGCCTAAGGTTTGCTTGCCTTCAAATTGCCCAAAGTTAGGTTTTGAAAAGTTAAAATTAATTATTTTAAAAATTATAAGTATGGTAAAACTTCAAAAAAAATTAATCACTGTTGATCTTGATATCGAGGGATAAAATACGTAAATATAGAATATTGAAAAGAGTTAAATGGTAAATTAATAAGAAATTCTTCTTATTTATATATTTTTTTAAAAAACCTAAGGGAAAAAGTGGACAAATAATATGAATTAGGGAGAAGTAACAAGTTTTTATACTCTCTAATCCATATTAAGTGAATTATTCACATATTTTTCATAACTCAAAATAGATGAATTATCAAAGTCCAAGAAAATTATAAAAACCTTTTTTCATATATATTCTTCATTTAATGAAATTGTTAAGTGCTTTACATTTTTTAGAAAAATTAATTTTATATTTTCTAAAAAAACTAATAATACAAATAATCTTTAATTATGGACTAGTGGTACTACTTGCATATGTTGGGATTTGGGACTTTGACAAGACTTTTGTCCTCCACTTTGATGACAACTCTGGTCTCTGTTCCTTTACACTTTGTTTGGGTGATTGTAACCCGTCTGTATTGTATTGTTAATTTAATTATAATATTTATATTAATTGTTATTTAAATTCATTGTTAAGTAATAATGAAAAAATTAATTTATATAACGATTAATTTAGTGTGATCATTTTTTTACCTGAATATTTTTCTTTTATTTTGTCTTTATTTATTATTTAATAATTATATTTTATTATTTATCCTATTTTTTCATAGTAATTCTATATGTTACTCTAGTTTTCTGATAGGTTTATTATTCAAATTATAAATGTAACAACAAAAAAAATACAATTTATTCAAATATTATATTCATTAAAACAATACCGTCAAATACAATACAATATATACTATATATTATGAAACGTACTAACAATCATCCAAACAAAGTGTTACATATAACGAAGCAAAGGAGTAAAAACAAGAAACCCATTAGAGCTTTGTATCTCTTGCTCCAACTCTGTGGCCGCTGTAAGTGTTCTTCGTTTCATGAACTTTTGCTTATCTGATTTATTTGTATTTTAATACAAGTGTGGAATTAGGTGTTTATGCTGTAAAAAAGGAAGGATTTTTTTGTTTGTTCTCTTTCACCTTTTGTTTTCATTTCTGGTGGGATTGTGTATTCGTGGAATTTCTGCATGTTTCAACCCTAGGACCAACAACAACAGCCTTTTAGCTCCTGTTTGGTCATAAATTTTGAAGTTGAAATTTGATACATGGAAAATTTGAGTTTTCAAAGTTGTGATTTTGGAATTTAAAGTTGCCTTTGGACATGTATTTTACTTGAATTTTTTTTTGAAGTTTTGTAAGTGGAAATCCCAAAAACTGGCGTCTGAGCCAGTTCTTGGGCACTTGAAATCAGATTTTGATAAAATTTCATAGCCAAAAAGATATTTGAAGATAAACTTTCAAAATCTATGGTCAAAATGCTAACTAGAACTCGGAGATAATGGACCCGCCCCTCTTCCACCTAAATATCAGGCTTAATTCGCGCGATGTAAGGTTGGAACCTGTGACTTGTCGCGAGTTCCTCAACCTTTGCTACTTGAACTAAATCCTAGGTCATAGAGAAAGCATGTAACACTTGAGCTAGTTATCCACTTCAAAAATTTTAAAGTGATCACTCGAAATGCTCATACAATATAGTGTAGTAGTATCTCAAAATCAAACCCTTAAACCCCCTATAGAGTTGAAATCCACACAAATAGCTGATCATCCATATATTTCGATGGCCATTATATATGAAATGCCATGTAAGATTTTTCTTGTTTGGTTTCTAACCAGTGTCTGGTGTTCCCTTGGGGCCCGACTGATCGGGATTCATGCTGAGAAGTCACACTTTGGGAATTGAGGGTATAGGGCTCCCTACTAAAAGCGACTCCATTCTCATGGCTCGAACACGAGACCTCTGGTTAAGGATGAATGGAACACTTACCACCCCACCATAATCTTTGGTGGTAAGATTTTCATTGTATAAGGAATGCTAGTGTTTGATTTTGAAACACGAGGATATTTCCGTGATTGAGTAAATTACTATAAATTGTACTGGAATGATCAAAACACAAATGAAAAATTAGAAATGATACAAAATTCAATGTTTGTGTAAGATTCCCATCATATAAGGATAAAGTACTTGATTTTGCAATACATGAAGTGTATCCGTGTCTGAGTCATATTGTAGGTGTATTTAGTATAATTTACTCAAATGCTAACTATTCGACGGGGCTATAATTTATCTGCAAAACAGTATTGGCTTGGATGGAACTATGCCCCTGTACCTTTTTGACATTTGGATTACACCTACTGCAGTCACTTACATTCAAGGATTTTGCTTCTGATGTCAGTTTCCAAGCTATAATATAGTTACTGGTATTTCTGTTTCTTGGCACTCATTCTTTTGAATGCTTGAAACAAAAAAGAACGATACTTTATCAGTTTTCGCCTAAAACTTATGGGGAATATGCTTAGCTACTGTATTTACAGCAATTGCTGAATGACTTTGACCTGAAACGCTTCCAACTTGTGCAATCGCTAACGTGTAATTGCTTTTCCCCTGGTTATGCATCTGCATTCTTGAATAGTTTTTGCCTTGCATTGGTTAGGAATTAGGATAATCACGTTTCCGTTTGTAAATTAATGTGGCTGATTTCAGAATCTCATACTGAAACCATCTTAGTAGACCTGTTTGAAAATGAAAAAAATGGTTACTGAAATTTTCACATGAATTGGCAAGTTTTACACTGGCTGCCAGTCTACCACAACCCCGTCCCTTTATCTGGGCTGGGGACTGACAATGTAAGCAAGCTCACACAGGTGGAGTTTTAGACTTGTTCTAAGACTTATTAGTCATTTTTATTTCTTTTTGTATGATGAATTGATGATATAATATGAGCTTAAATGAAGAATGTGGCTCATCGTACAGGGATTGCCTAGTGCGATTCACCTCTTTTGTGTGGTTTGCGGGCTAATATTGTACAAGAGCGGGGGTTACCCTGTGAGCATACCAAGGGGCTAGGCTGCGGGTTACCTTGTCATCGAAAAAACAAAAAAAGAATGTGGATTCATATAGCCGTACCCAACTTTTTTGGGACTAAGGCGTAGTTGTTGTTGTTGTTGTACTGAAATTCTCACAAACTACAATATGTGCAGGACTGGCTCAAACGAAGATAGAACCTCCTCCCATAAGCTACCAAATGGCATCTCAAGTTAATTTCCCCCCGGCAATGAAATTTGGATCCAAATCAAAACCTTGTGCTGCTGTTCCTATTCGTTCTGTTGCCCCGACAGGTGAACATAATGTGGATGTCAAGTTCAATGCCAAATCACAGAAGATTAAGAAAAACAAAAGCCCACCTATGAAGGGAATTCGTGAAACTGTATCGAAACTTTTGAAAGAGGAATGGCCTGAAAATAAGTCTTCTGCCTCTAAAAAAACTAAAGGAGAAGCTAGATGTAGAGAGGCCACTGTAACAAAGAATCCAAATTCAGTTTACGGTCGAGCTAGTGCTGATTTTTCTGGCCTGCCACCGCCGTTTTGTTCCTGTACAGGTGTTTCTAGACGGTGCTACAAATGTGGAGGTGGGTGGCAATCATCATGCTGTACCACCTCCTTATCTGAGTATCCCCTCCCATTCAATCCCTCAAAGCCTGGTAATCGTAAGCCTGGGAGAAAAATGACTAATGGAGCATATAATAAGCTTCTTTGTACACTTGCAACTGAAGGTCATGATCTTTCTAATCCAGTTGACCTGAAGGACCATTGGGCAAAACATGGTAGTAACAAGTTTATTACTCTCAAGTGAACACGAGTAAAATTGACTCAACGTGTATTATGTATATATTATTTTACCCTCCAACTGTTGCTTCCTCCGGTAAGCATTAAAGCAATCTTGAGTAGTAGTTTGTTAATATGTTGAACTTAGTACTCATAAACTCTGGTAATATCATGCTACTCTGTATTAGTCTTTGGGTGCTCCCTTTGTTCTAACAAAAGTATGGCATTCTGAGACTCACATTTTGCATGAAATATTGTGTTTACGTCGAGTATCAGATTTTCTGAAGTTTTTTGGTGGTTTCAATCTCAATTATTGTTCAGTAGCTTACATCCGAGTAGTTGGTACAGAAACTGCTTGAAATTGAAATTCATTTCACCATTTTATTATCCATGTTACAACTCTCAACGCATTTCCAGCTACAAATAAATACATAACAAAGTGTATTTTCTCATTTACGGGGAATTATCTACCATGAAACTGAGACATGAAAGTGGGGGAAAGAAGTCGGCAAATAAAATTTAGGGAAGAGGGGAAACAACTAGGTACAACAGATGATTCTGGGGCCTAGCTGTTAATATAGTTTGGCAAAGTTTAGGCCTTTGCTGCTGTGACTGGAGCTCCAGCTCTGCTGGCAACGATTTGTTCGTAGAGGTCTCTGATCTTCAAACCGATAATGGTCTGGAAGAAACCTGTTCCATTGTTGCTGCCGGGGAAGTCTGCATGCTTCAACATTTGTTGAGTAACTTCACCATAGAATTTGCTGGAGAGGTTGCTCAAATGGCTCTCTACATAGATGAGTTCATCTAGTCTGTCAAATTGGCCATCCATCTCCAAGACAGATACCTGCAAGTACGAAGAAAAGCAGATGGTGAAAATCAGGCATGATTTCAGGAAGAATAACTGAGCTATGATACAACCCCGCTTTCTGGGTTAGCCAGGTATTTTCTAGCATGTTGTCTTTAAATAACTATGACATATCATTGAGAGGTACCGAGAGGATGCTTTAACATTCTTTTAGTGTTTATTTACCACCTGTGTTAGCTTGCTTGCTCACATTGTTGGTCCCAAACCCGGATAAAGGATGGTCGGTAAACTTTTTTTTTTTTCATTGGGGGTATAGGGGAAATGGGGACGGGATTACAATTTGGGGAATCAAACCCTCACTAATAGGGTGGGAGTTCAGGTAACCAACCAACTGAGCTACTAAGATTCCTCAATGGTCGATAAACTGAATTGACGTTTTCCAGTCTAGTCAATTTAAGATGAATCCTCACATACAAAGCTAAATTTTCTAGCTTGACTAGTAATCAGCAACTAATGTCCTGCCAATTGAGTTCCTCGGGTTGAGTCTAGACAGGTGGACAAGAAAACGGTTTACCATCTGATGCACCCTGTTCTCTTGAAGAATGAGAAAGATCCTTTTCAAATTTTCTCTGTTTGTATCACCAGTACCATAAGGGCCAACCATATGTACCTAGGGAGCCCCGGCTCATTCAAATCAGAATAGAGCTAGCACCTATGACTAAGGTGAATGGAATGTCGATCACAAGGCAAGAGAATTGATTGATTAGTATGATCAAGTTTTGGCAGGTAGAGAAAGAATGCAACACATACCTCATTGCCAAAGTAGGTATCAGGGCCGTAGGTGAATTTGATGCCAGGGTAAGAACAAGTCAACTTCCTACCACAAGGAATCCATGAGATCGTCGATCCTTCATCGAACAGGTAAACTGGATTGAAGTTTTTCACTCCTTCCTTCATTATCAATCTCACTCTCAAAACTTTGCCTTCATTGTCATCTGGGATTAGCTCAGTTGGGAGCACCTCAATGACTGCATCTGCATATTGCTTTTGGGTGTCTACACCAAGAAACAATTTTTTTGCCACTTTACTAATCTTATTCATTAATCATGTATTGTATTAACTATCTATGTTGCTCGGACTCTCCAAATATGTTGTCAGACTCATGTCAGATCCTCCAAAAATGCATAGCTTTTCGAGGATCTGACACACATCATGCGATTTTTTATGAAGAGTGGAGCAACATAGCTAATTATTATTTCAAGGGAAAGTAATTCACCAATGTAAGCATCAAAATCTGGTTTCCTGGCTTCAATACTGGCCTTAATGCTCTCAAGGCTGTGTCCTCTCTCAGCCATATCCCTCTGCATTTTCAAAAATAGAACCAATATCATGCATATTTCATTCGATTCATAAGTTCTATGTATTGACAACGTAAAAGATATTTACACAATCAGGTCACTTATAAGCTAGGTCATTATACGTAATTTGTATAACATCTTAAATTGTAATGATAGTTACCTGGATTTTCCAAGCAAACTTGACCTCATTGCTGATATCCAAGTAGATACTGAAGTCCAAGAGGTCTCTAACACGCTCATCATACCTTTACACCATAGAAAATGAAAAATAAATCATCAGATTTACTACATTATGTGTATGAATTATAATTACATTTTAATCAAGTCAAGTTACAAATTAACAACGATACGATTGAAAAAGGCAAAGATGTCACAACTCTATAATAAGCTCATAAGGATTTATCAACTTTATCGATAACTAACCAGAAGAGAACTATTTTATCCCATGTATAATTTATACATAGCAAATTATGATATACTAAGATTATTCATACATGCATTCGAATGATTAAAGACATAACTATCTCTAAAAATATACCTAAAGAATGTGACGGACATTATATGTTATTTTTAATACATCAAATCACAACAGATAAGAAATAATGTTAGATAACTAATTCCTATGTTACAAATCTCAGTATTAGAAACTTTGATCCCATTATGTAGTTGTATTTTTCTCCTATTTTTATTTGGAAAAATAACTAAATTACACAGCTTTAAGTAAACTATTTTTCATATTTCCCTATATCTTTTAAAAATCTCTAAAATCCCTTATTTTAATAATGTATCTGTATTAATGTATCCACGCTTTCACTAATGTATCCGGATTGGAAAATCCCTTATTTTAATAATGTATCTGTATTAATGTATCCGTCCCTTATTTTAATAATGTATCTGTATTAATGTATCCGCATTTTCATTAATGTATCCGGATTTGGTTAATTTTAAGGGATTATTGCAATTAGAAAAAAAGTAGGGATGAATAGTAATTTCATCTTTACACTATGTGATTTATGTAACTTATACTTTTTATTTTGGCAGCAAATACACCTTATTCATCATTATTCTTATACATCCTATCAAACGACTTCTAAACAGAGGCGTATCTAAGGGGGGGTCACCGGGTTCACGTGAACCCATGCTCCCCTCCCGAGATCATATATAATAGTGTTATATTTTTTAAAAAATATTGAAATATAGATGTGTGAACCCATACTGGGAGTATCATATTATGTGACGATGATTGGGTGCACCTCTCTATGTGAGGTTAGAAATCTGAATCTTATATATGTATAGATATATCCGATCAAATTTACATCTTAGATCCACCTTTTTACAATAGTGCACCCCTCATCTCGAAATCCTGGATACGCCTCTGCTTCTAAATATGAGTAAATGTAATACAAATAAGAGCATTAAGAAATAATTCAGGTAAGAGTAGCATTGTTAATTTTTGGTGTGTTGCTATCTAAGTTTAGTAGCAGAAATAGTTATTATTTTGGAGTTTTAAATTCTACAAATGAAGTTCAAAAATAATGTCATATAAAGTTTCACCGGTAAAATATGCAATTCCATAAGTGGTTATTTTACTTTAAAACGGGGCTCGAAAATGGGCCTCATTATCACCATTTTTAGATCAAAGTATTGACAATACACATATCTTTGGATCAAATTATTAACAGATCACATTTTTTGTTAAATTTATATAATTTAAGGGTATTTTGATGTGTTTGGACCTTTTAAAAATATTATTATATTTATATCAAATTTTCTATAAAAAAAATTCATAATTTTTAAAGAATCTAAACACATACTTGTCAATATTCTTAAAGATCCCAAGTAATACATGTCAAAAGAAGAGAATCCCCTACCCCATATTCATTTTTCTTTTTTCCCTTTTGTAGGGAAGTAAATTATAAAGTATGTTTGGTTACATAAACGACAAGAAGAATTAAAGAATGTTAATATACGGAGAAACCAAAGTTTTCTTTCAATTTGTCACCTCTCTTGCATGTGTGTTGTTTTAACATTAGGAAGAGGAAAAAAAATCATTGCATTTCTTCAAGAATTTAACAATAACATAGTCACAATTTAATCGGATCATTTAAAAGATAATTATCAATAATTACTATAATAAGTGGAAGAATAACCCATAAAATAAGTTAAGTAATCTTTTATATTCCTTTTATGTAACACATTTTCATTTTTAGTCTATTTTAAAAGAATAAAACTTCTGTTATATTTAGAAATAATTCAGCTTAAGAATTTTCACTTTATCCCTAACAACATGATTTCATAACCACATAAATGTATACCACATGTTTTAGATCAGAAGTTTTAAAAAAAAAATCTTTTTTCTTAAACTCCATCACCACTCATACAAGAGCGGAGCTAAAGCTCGACAGAACTCAATAACTTTGACTCAAACTCTGTAATGATGTTTTCAAAATCCACTTAACAAGTATAAGCAAATTATCAAAAAACTCACTAATAATAAGCTGTATTTTCTAGAATTCAAAATCTATAATAATCTAAAAATCCTAACTCCTTCACTACAACCAAACACTCTCACATAAATTGAGACAGACAGAGAAATCTAAGTTAAATTACATTGATAATAACAAAAAGTTCAAGATATTGTCAGTGTACATAAGTTAAACGGAGTACTTACATGGGGTGTAATCCTTCAATGACAAGAATCTTTGGAGGCTTAATAACCTCAGGAGGATCAAGAAGACCACTAACATGATTATAAATAGGTTTATCAACAGCAACACCATCTTTAATAGCCTTAACTTGTTCATACATAAGGTCAAAATCATTTGCTCTAGGATCAAGAGCAGTTACCCCTTTTTCTTTTCTTCCAGTTCTATCAAGTGAATGATAATCATCAAGACAAATAACAGTAGTCATGTCTGATATCAATGTGTTTGAATCTGGATTTCCACCTTTTGGTGGTTCAGCAGCACCACCAAAAACACTTGTTAATCTTCTCATAAATGTACTTTTACCACAGCCAGAGTCAGCTGCTAAGCCAATTACAACAGTTTTATCAGCATTAGAAGAAGCAGAGCATGTTATGACATGATTTGTTGTGTTTCTTGTTTTGTTTGTTCTTTTTGTGAAGAAAATTACTTGTTTTTGGTGAAATCCTAAGTGGGATTTTGATGGAGTGGAGATTGAACAAGATGAATTGAGTGATTGAGCTGTGTACACTGTACAAACTGCCATATTTTCTTGATTTTTTCCTCTCTGTTTCGTGAGAGGATTTGAGATAGAATTATGGAGGAGGCTCTTTCTTTCTCACTGACTTTCTGATAGATTAATGTGTGACATGTAATGAATGAATGGGCATTTTTTTAAATTTTTTTTGGTTTTTAGGATATTTTGTCTTGGTATTAGGAAAAAAATATGTGAGGCTTAGAAAATTTTGTAAGAAGTAAAAGGCTATGGTTATGGTTAGAGGAAAACAGATGGCTGTTTTGTTTGGATAGTGAAGTGTGTTGATTTGGATTTCTGTGACTACCCTTGGTTTTGGAAAAATTTGGAGGTAATTAATATTAAGCTCCTCGAACTCTCTTAAAATGTTGTTGTATCTGTGTCGAATCCTTTTAAAAGTATATTGATTTTGTAGAATTTAACATACATCTGTCAATATTTTTGAAGAGTCGAGTAAGAGATTTTTACACAAATATAGCAAGTAGGATTCATTTGTTTACTTTTTTTCTAGCTGGTATACATTGATATACATGAAATATACGTATGACGACAAGTTTTAGAATTCATTATTTACTTTTTTTTCTAATCGATATACACTGATATACATGAATTATACGTCTGATGACTGTTTTTAGTTTAAGCGGTTGGGTGGTGGACGACTATTTAGGTTAACTATTTTAGATAATTATTTTAAGGCTAAGAATAGAGAAAACATGGTTGTAATTTTAAATTTTGTTTAGGGGTATAATGGTCATTTTGACTTGAACTACCCTACCCCCATCCCCTCTCCACATACACTGTTGAATAAAAAAATAATTTTTTTTTCTTGAATTTATTTATTTTTCTGTTAGAAGGATTGAAGATGATGGGTTGATGATGTTTGTGATAGATAAAGGAATGGAGAAAAGCTTTGGTGGTGATTTATTTCAGGTTGGATATCTCATAGGACACGTGGCAGAAGGATGATGGCATAAAAGAAGATAGAGGAGAAAGGGTGTGGAGGAGAATGTGTAATCCAAAATTCAAAGAATTTTGGGTACTACTTTTGCTTTGGATTTTTTACTCAGACAGTTTTTACTAGTTGGTGAATAAGTTATATCGAGATTTTCTTAATGTTGGATTATAATATAAGATTAAGTAATTTTATATTTTATCGTAAAATTATTATCTCTTATACTATGGATTAAATGACCTTTTTTTATGTTTAAAGAAGCATTAGCAATAGATAACAGAGAAATTTCAAATTTAGGTAGATATATCATATATGCAAGGGAGGCTTTTGATTCAATATAACAGTATGGTTTACTTGACTTATTTGGCCTAATATATCATTTAATTAAATAATATTATAGTTTTTATTTAGTTATGGTATTAGAAATCTTGGAACTAATGTTTGCACAATTGAAAGTGATTCAAATTTAAAGTACCAATCAAATAATGGAAAACCAATGTTTTAGGGTTTATTTTCTATTGTTTATTAACATGACTTTAATGAGATAACATGTATGAGTTTTGTTAGCAATTGTAACTTTTAGGTTCCACTTACACAAGTTAAAAGTGTAACCACATAATAATTATTGTTTATTTGTTTCCACCTGGTGAACTAAATTGAAATATTCTCAACTTTTTGACTTGATCGTTAGGTTCTCATATTAAAGTTCTCACTAATTTGTATTACGTAAAGTCCATTATAAAAATGAAGTTCTGATAACTTTTAATTTTTAAAATGGAAAATAGTAAATTTTTCTTTGACTAGAAAATAACTTAAGTGCAACAAAAATAACAAAAAGAGGAGCTACATTACCTAGGGATTACAAAGTTTGATAAGGCTAAACTTAGTTCATAATAAGTATTTATGGTTACTTTCAATATTTAAAGATATATATAAGGGAACTTTTGTTCTAATTTTTTTAGAGGATGCAAAGTTTATAGTTAATTGTTATTGCCCATATTTAGCAAAGTGAAGATTCAAGGTCTTTTTTAGTGTCTTTATAAGATTAAGCATACTTAATTAGAAATTACTAGGCAACATTATAAATCTTATTACTTGCGATGTCAAATAAGAGAATTTCATCCTAAAATTAATTTGATATAACGTGACATATTTTTTTCAAAACAAATTGTGTGCCGTCCAATTGGCAACTCTTCCTATTACTCATAGCATTAGTATGAGTTCGTTCTCAATTCAAATTTATGGGAAAACATGGCATAAAAAACTATTTTAATATTAAAAAACATTAAATACAACAAATAAAACTTACAGGATGATATGAAGTAATTCAAACCTAACTAAACTCTTGTTAATTGATTTAAGTATGCTGCAGCATTAATTTAACAACCCTCCAATTTTGACAATATTCTTTTTGAGTGTGATAATTGATAAATACAAGAAATTCCACTACTAAAAGAAAGAGAAAAGAAGGAAATAAAAAATAATTTATGAAATTAGAAAATAAAAGGGGGAAAAGGAATTTTCTATTTTCAAAAATTAATTACGTATATATAATTTTATATTCAGTATTGTAAATTTAGATGATCTTAGTAATGTCCTATTTTAGCAAGTTTCTTATTTGGTCAAGATAAGGATTCAAAACATATCCACCCGTACAT
This sequence comes from Solanum appendiculatum, assembly GCA_018342035.1. NCBI lineage: Eukaryota > Viridiplantae > Streptophyta > Magnoliopsida > Solanales > Solanaceae > Solanum > Solanum appendiculatum. Next base: position 286,914 of record JAGDQO010000631.1, on the reverse strand, counting down.
CTGAAAAAGAATCTTATTTTGCCCGATAATACAAATGACAAAATAAAAGCTTGCGGAGTTAATAGTAAGACAATCTGATGTATAAAGCATCTCGTATTAATATTGATTTGGGGAAGAGCCGCACTACAAAGGATGTGATGTAGACAGTCTATCTTAATGCAAATATATTATATAGTTATTGTTTCCACATTTCAAACATGTGACATGTTGGTCATGAGATTACTTTATCGTTACTCCAAAACTCTCTTCAGCTACCGGAGTTAACGAATGAACAAAAACATTGAAACTTCCTTGCATTGTTCCCTTTAATTTATTTGCTTAGATCATTTGCTACTATAAGTCATTCCATGAATTTTACTTATTTTTATATGTGATTTGTGATTTGTGGAAATGGGCTACACGGTTTATGAGGTGATCGAATGAATTTCGAAGAAAGTTTATTTTGAGAGTTGAAATTTTAAATGTTTGAACAAAGATAACATTTTAGATTAACAATGTTGGATTAGAATTTGGACGATTATATTAGCTCCAGAAGGCAATGTGTGACTTAATTGAACCCTTTGCATGGATCCTGAGATATTCGGAAGTGTTTTGGGTCATTGAAAATCTTTTTAGGAATTTGAGAAACTTAAAATTGACCATGGTCAATATTCGATCAAGACAATCTCAAATCGATAATTCCAACCATTCTTAAATATGTTTTATGAACAATCTAGATAATTGATTTATATTCGAAAGGCTCCGAATGAGTTTCGACGGATGGATCGGAGAAATGGTGAGTTTGGCTAAATTGATGTGTTGCAATCAAGTGTTAACTTGTGCATGCATCACAATTGTGAAACTGTTTGATTTGTTTTGAGCTATGAAACTATTTTCTTATTGTAATTAATTATGTGCATCTAACTATAATTTTTTGGTGAAAAAATTAATAACTTTAGCAGACATTTGTATGGAAGAAAGGCAATTGATTAATTGGCTTTCAGGGTCAGTTTAGCCATATATACTATTTTCAGTATCTATTTAATAATGTGGCGGTACCTGTAAATTTCTAGGAAAAAATATTTTAAAAATTAAAATCAATATCTAGATCTATTTAGGATCCAACGTATCCTAAAAAATGAATTAACTATATAAGACCTGACTTAATAACATTTAACTAAAAGAATATGATTAATCTTCAATATCTATCATTTTAAATATTAATATTAGAGAGGCCCTTAAGGTCGATCCACATTCAGCATGGGTGCACTTAGCTCAATAAATGTTGATGTGATTATTTGTTAGATTCTTTTTAGAAACTTTTTAAAACTACAAATAAGTATACCGTCTTGCCCTCAAAATTTTGATTTAGGAATTTATCCTTTCCCTGTCAAATATGGATTTTGTGTTCTGTAAATGCAAAAAGTTACCAAATGAGTGTTCTGGAAACTATAAATAAGTGTTCTGTAAATGCAAAAAGTTACCAAAACAATAAGACGGTTAACCCTTCTCCTTTTCCATATCAACTAAGGATTGGATAATTTTTTCCTATAAAACGGCAGCTACCCTTTTATTATTTTTCACAATCATTCAATAACAAACAAATTAGTGAGAAGAAAGTGAAAATATTATTATGGATCAGTGGAAGAAGCTTTATGTTCTTGGCGCTGGCTCTTATGGCCAAGTCTATTATGCAGTGAAGATGGATCCTTTTTCGTTATGTGTTTCTGTTGCTGCGGTTAAATGTGCTGATATTCGTCGTTCAAATTCACTCAAACAAGAAGCACAAATCTTGACAATTCTCAAAGGTTCTCCTTACGTGGTTCAATTCTTTGGAGCAGACGTTAGCATCGACAATGGTAATATTCCAACTTACAATCTGTTTCTTGAATATGCATCTGGTGGATCATTGCACGATTTGATCATTAATTCAAAGAGGAAAATGATAAAGATGTCTGAAGTGGAAGTAGGTTTCTATGCATATCAACTCTTAAAGGGTATTCAAGACGTTCATAAGAAAGGGTGGGTTCATTGTGATATTAAACCTGCTAATGTTTTGATTTTCGACAATGTTGAACGTGGTGGGATGCACAAGTTGAAGTTGGCTGACTTTGGATTGTCGTTGAGAGTTGCTGAAGGAATGGCATATATGACTGGAACTACGATGAGAAATAGAGGGACTCTACCTTACGCACCGCCAGAATCTTTGACTAGTGGTTTTCATGCCAGAGCTTATGATATATGGTCACTAGGGTGCACTGTGTCAGAGATGATGACTGGGTGTCATGTTTGGATTTATCGCGACACTAAGGATTTGCAATGGAAGATTATGAATGAAAACCCGGTGATTCCGAGTAATGTTTCTGAGATTGCCAGAGATTTTTTGTACAGGTGTTTGATAAAGGACCCTCTAAGAAGGTGGACAACGGAACAACTACTCCAGCATCCGTTTATTCAGCAAGCATTATTATGTACTTGGATGCCTGAAACTCAAGGGATGACAGCAAGGGTTAATCCTTTTGGTTGCCAAATTCCAATTCAAGGATACCATGAAGCGAATAAGATCACTACAAAAGCACTTATATTATAGAGTAGTGTTATTATTTTGGAGAACCCAATTTTTGTGTAATAGTATTTTAGTCCTGAAATAATATGAATATGAAATCAATGGTTTTCAAGTATTATACAATGTAATACTTGCTTGTGGTGTACCAAAAAAATAATAATAGTTGTCTGTTCCTTTTAAATGATGTTAATTAACTAGATTTTTTTTTTTTTTGTTATTATCTTGTTATGTTTCTGAAAGTCTCAATTGGACGAGTACTCCATAGGATCCGGCATGCCTTGTGTGAGTTAAAAGAATAAAATATTGCACATCTTGTCAGATTTTCCAAAATGCTATATTTTGAAGTATCCGACACGCACTCAATTTTTTAGTCCAAGCAACATAGCTTATATATATATATATGAATACCCAATACTTTGGAATATGCCTTCCGGAAAAGGGAAAACATTTCTTTAGATTTCTAGTAATCAGTTGGTCCAAATCGGCACAATAAGTACATAGTTGAATATCACCAATATATCAGTTGCATTAGCTTTCAGGGATTCACGTGAACCATTGTACGAACCCGTAAACTTCAAATTCAAAATCCGTCTTTATTAACTTCCCTCCTGAATCATGATGAATGGATAAAGAATCAAAAGAGGGGGTTGGATGGGAGAAGTGCAAATGGCTTCAGAGAATTTTTATTAAGGTGTTAAAAAGCTAAAATCTTAAACATTTGAAATTGGTTGGAAAAATACTTCAACGAAACTTGATGTCCAATTGCTTAATATATCACAAACCTGTCAATAGAATGATACACTAGTAATCCCAAGAAATTACCATAGTCGAAGTTGTTCTACTAACCTAGAATATAGCACCAGAGCCTAATTACGACATATTTTTTTAAAAAAAAAAAAAAACCTCAGGATCTGAGCCTAGAGGCTTTGCAGCATATATAGAGTACACTAAATAATATAATCTTATAATACAAGGACTAGTAACTGATTGAATCACTAAACTTAGTATTTTGATCAACATGACTACAAGTGGACAAATTTAAAAACCAAAACCACTCAGAAACCGAATGGGTGTTTTTGATTCAAAATGAATCAGTGAAGGTACTATATAGGTATAGTAATGCAGTAGTCTAATGATCAAAGGTCAAACTGTGATTACATACAAAAATGACAATGAAACGAATATGTTTGAATGAAGCAAAGATAACTATTAAACCTAGAAAGCATTCAACTATATCACGCAAGTCATTACTCAGCCAAATTGATGATGAAGGCATATGTTTAGCTTCCTCTGGAAAAGAATTGTTTTGTTGCTACGACATTGAGGTCTTTGAGTCCAAACACATGCATCACTTGTGCCCTCGGAAATACATGTACACTTTCTGTAATGATAGAACAGAGAAAACGTCACAAGATGAAAGTAAAGACGGTCAGGTCGGCATACAACATTTTTTTCTTTTTTCCCCCTCCATATCATACTAGCACAGAGAAGAAAACATCACAAGATGAAAGTAAAGACGGTCAGGTCCGCATAAAACATTTTTTCCCTTTTTCCCCCTCCGTATCATACTACTATAGGGAAGAGGGAATCAAATTGCTTGGTTTTGATTTTTTCCATTTTAAATAATGAGTGTCCGGGCCAACCTGTGGAGCACCTTGACTATTCTACTGGTTACCTGCTACCTCCTACCCAACACAGGCACTGGATAGCTCTGCCTTTTTAGCCCAATGGAAAGATACATTTTTCTCTCTCTCAGCTGGAATTGTCCGATCTTAATATGAGGGTTGGTACTAGGACCGCTAACTTCCCCGGGAATCAATGCGTACCCATTTGAATTCTAAGATTGCTCTTTTCCCCTCAAGTTGTATAGCATTTAAACTTATAGTAGTATAGAACTGCTTGTTATCATGCATAGAAAAGTCTAATCACCTAACACATACAACTTAAATTCAACTTTAGGTTCTGAATAGGGCTACCAAAAGGTACAACACATCGCCACCCCCACCCCCCAAGTTACTTTCAAAATTGACTCTTCGGTTAGTACCTTTACTGTTCAAACGATGTACATGATTCAAATGAAAAACCACTTTGATATCTATATCTGGTTGAAAACATAGCAAATTGTCTTCCTTCTTTTTGTCATAAAAGGAAAACCTAGCAAATCATCAAAGAAATGGAGATGCATTTTTCTTGATATATGAGAGAAACCAGATGATACCCTGTCCTCCCCCCTCCCCGAAAAAGACTACCCTTCACACAGCAAGCAAGAGCTTGAATATGAATTAATGTACAATTTCTCTCTTTCCCTTGATAGATTTTACTTTTAGACCACATACACATGAAGCTCAAGCCGCAAGGCAAAGATGAGCAAAACTGAAAAAGCTAAAAAGAGGAACAGCAGATACCAGAACACTAGGTGCAGCATTGCCCCAGTTGATTGTCATACAATTAATTTGTTAATGAACCTGGCATGAAGAATCTCAATACAGTAAGAACCTCACCTGCAACACCCACAAGCTAAGCAAAACTTCCAAGCAGAAGAAGCCAAATCCAATCAAATAAAATATCTGCAAAAAGAAGAAAAGGGCAACACAAGGATATATATTAAGAAGATAAAAGATCAAACAGCCTGATAAGCTAATACAAGCATTAACACTAAATTCTCGTGGGAGTTCCAATTATCTAAGAAAGCTTTTGATGCAGTAAATCAGTTAACAAACTAACTGCAATAACCAATCAGAATATCAAATGAAATTGAGTTATTGTTCAAGTAAAAGACTCTGCAAAAAAGCTTTTGATCCACTAAATCAGTTAACAAACTAGCTGCAATATGCAATGAGAAAAATAAAAAGAACTTTAAGCTATTGTTCAAGTAAAAGACAGTGCCCAAGTTAAATCAGTAACAATCTGCTAGTAATGAGAAACTGGGAGTTTTTCCCTTCTACCTTTTTAACAATAATACTTGGAAGGGAAGTATCTAATATCAAGCAATATGGTCATTTGGTAGGGTTTATTAGGTAGAATAATGCTGGTATAAAATATCAAAACAATGTTTGGTAGCATATCTCACCTATGTACAACTAATACCAGTATTACTTGTACTGTTGTACACCCTATTAGTACTATTATTATACATAGTAAACAATGGCATTCAATTTTTTGTTTTCAAAGGAATTTGTCAAAGAATTGTTGTTTTTTTCCTCTCATTAAAATAAGAGCAAATAACTAAACAACTTACCCCAACCAAAACATGGTCAGAGAAGACATCAATTGCTGCAAGGATACCCCTGGAATGAAGTAAAAAGGAAGCACAATAATTAGTGAAGAAAAATATAAAAAGACAATGACAATCCAAGGGAAAGTGGAAAACCCTTGATAAAAATCACTGCATTTAACATGCATCAGTATTTCATTAGTCTTATTCATGTTCATGAAGAGCATTTCTCACCATTCAAGACTCATTCACTCAATTTAAACATTATAGAGTACACTTAAGCGGTCAATTTCCTTTTAACTGTTCACATATCAATATGGTACAAATATCCTTATCAAAAAAATCAATATGGTACAACCACAGGAGAATTGATGCACCAACAAGGGACGCGGTAATCCGTTGGTCACAAAACTAAAGCATGTTCTTTTTGTGGTGCATGACACCAAGGGGTTCTTGGGATCTTCAACTCTTCTATCATCACACTATGAACCAAATTATTTGCAGAAACAAGGGGAAGAAGCCAAGGCCACTGATATAGCATTTAAAGCATATTTTCACCTAAAAGGTGTATCCATATAGACTAGCAAATTCTACTAAGCTAAAACAGCCTGTCAGAACTAGCAGCTTATATAGAATACTGAACTCTATAATGAGAGGTTAATGGACTAAAAATTACAGCAGAACTTACGTTAAGGATTTTCCTTGAAATACAATGGGAGGAGCAATAGCAGCAAGTATGCAAAATACAATGTGAAACTGCACGTACAAAAACAAAAAAAAGAATACTCAAAAACAACTCCTGGCATAAAATAGACAGCATCTTCATCACTTCTGTCAGCAGAACAAACCAAGTAGAACAAGAAAAACCATCCAAACTTCAATGCACTGTCGGTCCTGCACATTCAAACAAGCTCAGATGATAAAAGGTCAGTCTATGATGTGGAAATCAAAAACGAAAGGAAACAACTGGGGGGATTTTACAAAGGCAAAAGGGGGATGAAATTAAGTGAAACAACAGTAGATACCTCATCGCATTATACAGAGGCCTGTACCATAAAACGTACGAAAGGGGACATCCCGTTAAAGCATATATTACAGCCAGGAAAAAGATTTTAACACCTAGAGAAGGCAAGAACTAGATGATGTTAGATGAATTGAACTTGAATTTACTTTGAGATCTTTAAATCAATAAAAAGGAATGCCACATGAGCTGCCACAGAAAAGAGAGAATAAAGCTCACCGCCATCCTTAATCCAACAGATAGTCACGGCAAGAACATTGAACACCAGACAAAAAACAATACCTGTAGAAAGATTTTGGAGCAAACCCAAAGAGGTTATAACATAGAAGAAGATTTATATAACACTCAAAAGAGAGAGCAAGGAAATACAAGATACACATAGCCCTTGAAAGAAAGAATAACATTTGTGAGAGAGAACGCAACTGTTGAACGAAGTATTATAGTCCATAAAGATTAAAGAAGATAGTCATCTATCTCAGTTTATTCTTTTACACAACAGCTATAAGCCCTGTCGTATAACAAAAGAAAAATCTACTAGTTTCCCTTCCCTATAAAAATTACTCACATCTAAACCTAAAATGTTGTCACATGGATGAAGTTGCCAAATTGCTTGCTCTTAAGTTCCATATCAATTGTGGTTTTGTTACTTTATTGAGCCCAGAAAAGTAAAGAGACTATGAAGAGTTTCATGCAAAACTCCAACATTCTGCACTAGTAAAGTACAAATTGCTCAAATCATAATCAAATAATAAACTTGTAAGTTGTAGGTACTTAATGAAAAGTGTAAACTAGAGAAAATTTAGCAGAACAACTGTTTTTGATATTCAAAGAAACATTCTTCTTTTAGAGAAAATAAAACAAAAGTGAGATGCTACCTAACCAGCTCGCAAAAGCCAAATACTGCAACCGCTGAGAATGAGCTGGTATTTCATTTGCTATATCATGGTGAATAATTGGAAAAAAGGGAGGCCAATTCCTATCATCAGTTGGCACACCAGCTGAATTGAATCATACAAACGCATTACCTCAGCATGCTAAAGAGAAAATAAGTCGATTTAATAACAATCTGAAACTAGCTGAAGTCATTTCTTACCGCCAGCAACAGCATCTTCTCTTCGTTTGATATCCTGTGAAACCAGCACTTAATGAGAATCATGCATAAGCCTCAAACTGAGTTGAAGCAAATATGAACTAGAATAAAGTCATAAACTACATATCAAGGAACTCATAACAACACATTTAGCTAAAAAGTTGCATTTTGAGAAGCATTCACAAGCCTCAAACTGAATTGGGGAAAAATATAGACTAAAAAAACACTACAAGAGTTATGGAGGTTGTAGTAAATAGTTTAACCAAAAACTAGGAACTTAACTTTTCAAAAAATTGCATCCTTGCAGCAATAGATGATCCGAAATCAACAACAAAAAAAGTATAATTTGCAGCAATGCACATAGCAAACAACAATTTTAAATAAAAAGAAAAAGAACCAACTCTTTCTCTCCTTTGCAGATCTGCTTCCCAAGTTGCTAATTCTTTTTGCTTCTTATTGGGACCCTATAACACAATTCAGAAGAACATGTTCAGAACACACAATGCTTGTTACAAAACTGCAAACAAAAGCATATCAACTTTGTTACATTCATTGAATCCAATGGGACGTCAACAGTTGCATCATGCTTTTGGCCAAAACCAAGAGTACTAGCAATCATTTGAGGAAACCGTGATTTAGATGCAGGAGCAGAGCCACCCTTCTGCAAGAAAATACAGATGATAAAAATGAAGAGGATCTTGCACATTCAGAGCAGAGTCAAAGTAACTAGCCCATAAGAAGTTACAATTGTAATTTTGGTGTAACAATAAATTCTGCATTACCACAAAGCGATTGTAAGTTGAACATAGATACACTGTAATAATTCTAGAACCGAAGCATGCCCATTTTGGCACTAACAATACTCACAACCTTAAAAGATTAGTAGGAAATTCGTATAATCTCTATGAAAGGACAGATAGTAGGTTTTGATGGTTCTGGGCATTTCCAGGTCCTATGAGATATATGGGTGATTGTGGGTCCAAATAAGGAGGTAAGAAAGAGTCTGCTGAAGGATATGGAAGTCATGTTCCAACAGGGAAGGGCAGCAAGTGACATTTGATAAAGAGAACCATCTTATGCAACTCACCAGTACGGGCTATTAAATATGTTCTAGTTAACATAAGTAACCTCTGTTAAGCCCTTTAGGGGTCGTTTGGTTGGGAACAAGTAAGCTATCCTGGAATAACTTATCTCACCATGTATATGGGATAACTTATCCCAACACTATGGTATAAATGGTGGGATAAGTTATCCCAAACATGGCAACCAAACAAGACACAAGAATTTTATCCCATCACTATTTTCTTATCTTGTGACTATTTATTTTTATCCCTCACACCAACCGACCCCTTAGGGTATTAAAGCTAGTCTAATATCCACTTATTGACTTGGTATTTTTCCATATACAGAGTGCTTCAAGACATGCAACGGTAAAAAATTTGTAGCTTTTTCACTTAACTCGAATCATCTCGCAGATACCTTCTTATCATCAATGTATATACACACACATATCATAGGTCCCTTGTCAGCAGCATAATAGCCAACTATTACGCAAAACTGGTTTCTTCATTTCAAGTGGACGCAAACAAAAACAGACTGATCTTCCATTGCTTATTTTTCTTCTCTTTTTTTATTGTGTGTCTGTAAACAATAATTATAAATTTTAAATGTTTAGACTCCCTCTATTTTTTCAATAACTAGGAAAACCAGGGTTGATACTATTGTCATTATTTTCGTAACCTCCCTTTTCCCTTAAAACGCATGAAAAAATAGCATCTGCATACCTAAAAATAAAATAAACCAACCTTTAAAAAAGAACATCTTTATTAATGAGTCCTCATCGTATATCAATTAGGACCAGTAACTTTACACCAAAGGCCAATTCCAACCAAATCACAACCTTCTTAGACTAAACTGGATGAAGTAATCCCCGAGGCTCGACTCTCGAACCAATCTTTCAAATTAAGCTAATTAACTAATTTAGTTTGTGCAAAAGGCATTCTGACTTATTTATCATAAAATTCATAGAAAATCAGCTAGATTTTTAAATTAATCTCACAAAAATACTGCATAACTTCACCACACCGACACGCAAATCTTAAACACCACAATGTACCCAAAAAATTAGGCAAAATCTAAATTCCTTAACAAACTTCCGCCATACAAGTACTCAGATCTAGATCAAATCAAACAACGCATTCCAAATACCACCTCAAAACATCCGATAAAAAATCAGAAAAAACATTGAAAAATGATAATGCTAAACGAATAAAGTTAACAATAGCCTAGATCTAAGGAAAGCATCACATTAATATTATTTTTTTTAAGAAAACGTAAAAAGCGCATCGAGAGAAAGGCGGTTACTGAAAAAGGATTGACTTCAGGCTCTTCTTCATCAAACGGATTCGGATCGTTTCCTCTCATTTTCTCTTCTTATTCTTCTTCAACTTTGTGAATCTGCAAGCAATTTTTCAGATATCAAAATGAAAAAATTCAGCAAAAAATTTATGTAATTTGCAGAGATACATACAAAAGTGAGAAAGGTGACTGAAGTTCTACTCTTGTGTGCTTGCTGGTGACGCGGGATACCGAATCGAGAGTTCTATGAATTTACATATTTGCCCATCATGGGCTATAAAATCACCAGTGAATGCCACTTGTAAAGCGGTTGGGTTTTGTTCGAGTGTCCTCGGTGTTATTAAGATGAGTTGTACTTGTCATTTCAGGATGACACGTGATCTTGTTGTTACGTGGCGAGTGTTAATTGGATGGAATGGAGACTTTGTTTATTGTTGTGTTGGTGTTGTGTATACTGGATTTTGCGGCTCTGTTGCTGATCTGGATATGGTGTGAAATTGCGAGTTTATCCCTTTTACCGAATAGCAAGTCCATTGTCTTAAATGGATATAATGGGGAAGAGAATTCTAAGGTGCAATTTTGGTTACTTGTTTGGTTGGTTGTTGCATGAGTAATTTGAAAGATAGACTTAATGAGAAAAATTAGGGTAAATGACAAAATAAAATTATTAAATAATAAGTAAAGATAAATGAGAAGAATAAAAAGTTAATAATGTGGTTACATTTAATTAATTGTTATGTAAAATGAGATTTTTCATTATTACATAACGATGAATTTAATAGTACATATGATACAATAAAAGAGAAAATGATCAAAATGGTCCTTCATGTATGAGAGTTGCTTTATGTTGATCCTTAATATATTCCACATGATCCATATAGTTCTTAATGTATTATAAAAGAGGATCATTTTGGTTCTTGGCCCTAAAAACTAACTGAAAACATAAAAAAATGTTAAACTTAACTGTGGGTTCCATGATTGGTGGGCCCCTTCTTCCTCCATTTTCTTCCTCCATTTCTTCTCCTTCATCTTTTCTTCTTTTTTTTGCCATTTCTTCTACAATTTCTGTTGCCAAAATCTTAGCACACAAAAGTTTCTTCAAATTTCAAAAGAATGTTTGTAAGATTTTTGTTTTCTACCTCTGTCTGCTCAAATTTTTACCCTTTAATTTTAAAAATAGAATTAAAAAATGGCTTGAAAAAACTATTAATTTTGAAAAGGATAAAACGAAAAGAAAGCTATATCCTCACCATAAATCGCTTCAACAAGAGAGAATAACTAGTTACAACTTTAAAAGAGTTGATTTATGGTGATCTCCTCGAAGGAGAAATGGAGTCTTTTATCTGATTTACTTAGTTTACATTTGTTTTAATGATCTTGGTTTTCTTATTCTTCTTTGTGTATGATAATGGAAGCTTCTGAAAATTTTGTTTAGATGGAGATGAGAAATGGGTGTAGTGTGTATTATTTTTCTTATGAGGATATAGAGCATGACCTCAAATGGCAAAAGAAAGAAGTTGAGGAGAAGGGTCTACGGTGGTGATGGTGAAAGAAAGCAAATTGAGGAAGACGGTTTGCTATCTGTCAAGTCAGCGGGACCACTGTTAAATCTAATAGTTTTTTTTGGTTTTATGATTAATTTTAGGGTTAAGGACTAAAATGATCATCATTTCATATACATTAAGGACTATTTAGATAAGATGATATATATAAAGGACCAAAATAATTTAACCCTTATACATTAAGGACCATTTTGATCATTTTCTCGCAATTAAAACATGAGGAATTTTCGCATTTAGCCACTCAAAAATAACTTAATTATGCTCCATAACTATAGTTTGTTAATTACGACTTGTAGCTATATGTTGGAAGGAGGAGAGAGGCGAGTGAGATTGGGAGAGGGAGGAGAGAGGCGAGCGAGAGAGGGCAGAGAGTGGAGAGAGGTGAATGTATATGTATATCTATCGAATTATATATGTATATTTGTCAAATAATTGTATACATGTAACTGGTATACATATGTATTTGTATATCTGGCGAGCGAGATTGAGAGAGGGAGAAGAGAGGTGAGCGAGAGAGGGCAGAGAGTGGAGAGAGGGTGAACTGTATATGTATATATGTCATATAATTATATGTATGTAACTGGTATACATATGTATTTGTATATCTAGCAAGCGAGATTGGGAGAAGGAGGAGAGAGGTGAGCGAGAGAGGGAAGAGAATGGAGAGAGGTTAATTATATTTGTATATCTGTCATAAAATTGTATATGTATATGTATAATTTGTATTTGTATATGTATAAAAGAGGAGAGAGGCGAGAGAGAGGAAGAGAGGGGAAAGGCGACGTAATTACAGCCAAAATTAAGTTGCGAGCCGTAATTAATTCAAACTATAGATATGTTAGCTAATTAACTAATATATGTTTGCTTATCTGCGTAATCTTTCTTAAAAAATACTATACTTAAACTAATCATACAGTACAACATAATACATTACAATTAGTAACAACTAAACAAGATATATAGTAAGGTCTTAATTGTTCTTTTTTTTTCTTTTTTGTTGTTTGTTTTTTTGAAGGACGCGCACTGAAAATAGTGATAGGCTGAAAGTTTGGAGAGAAGAGTAAAGTCTAAAGATTTCAAGTTTTAAAAAAACTAATACATAGTATATGTAGTACAAGATTAGTGACCTGACGTAGATTAGTGACCTAAAGTATGATGTAACCGTAAAAGTGAAAATTGATATACTAGTCATTCTCAAGAGAAAAAGTTATATGTATTTTGGATCATAATTTAAGGAGATTATGTGACTAATGATGATGTCACATACTATTTTAGAGCTAGTGAGTGAAACGGAGGCTCGTCTTTGGGGGTACTATATGAAGTGATGGTTAAACAATCATTATTGTATGTGGCAAAGTATTGGACGGACAAGAATTTTTATATTCAGAAGATAAAGATAACAAAAACGATGATGCTCAAATAGATGTGTGAACATGCTATGATAGATATGCTTAAGAATAAATTTACACGAGACAAGGTGGAAGTGGCATCCGCGGTAAACAAGATAAGAATAGTGAGACTAAGATAATTCATACATGTAAAAAAGAGGTGTGGAGATGCACCAGTTACGAGATGTGTTCGGTTTGTTGTAGCATAAGTTAGGAGAATATATTTGCAGATCCAAACCTATCACTTTTGACTGAATCTCATATTCACATACATAAACGTGTTGCCTTTTTCGATAAATTAGAAATAGAAATTGAAAAAAAAAGAAATTTTCAAAATGAAAATCAAAGAGAAAATGCAGAAAACTCATAAATTTTAACAAAAACACATAAAGATTGTGTTTTTTTTTTTGAAAAATTAAAATTATATTTTTTCAATAGAAAACTCCAAAATGCAAATCAAAGAGAGCCTAAACCTCCCATGAATTTCAACAAAAAACATGTCAAGGAACATATAAAAATTACAATTTTGAAGAAATAAAAAATTATTAATTTAATATAAAATGAATGAAATCAAGAGCACATAAGACGAGAGGGAAACAAAATGAAAAGAACTTATTAATATAAGAATAAGAGAGAAGAGAGTTAAGGAGTGGGGAATGAAAAGTATGTAAAGTCTCTTTATTGGTATTGAAGATCTAATTTAAATTTTTTATAAATTTATGAAAGAGATAAATAGCCATAGCGACAGATATTTTGACAAATTCAATAATGAAATTTATAGAAATTTAAAATAAATTATAGATCCAAAATATAAAAAATGTCTTTGATCGTCATTCTTATATATAAAAGTGTGTTGTACAATTAATGTTAAAGTTATCTTAACTAATGTTTAATGAAGAACAAAATCCGTCTGACTGGTTATTTGATGAGCGTACATGATTAAGTCTCAACCTCTATAAATTGATGATCACTCTAACCTTAGGGTTGCCACTTATTCTCTATACAATTTCATCACTGGCGAATGTGGTAACCTGAATTAGAGCAAACTGGTAAAAAATAATTTTAATTAACGTTTTTGATTTATGGTAATGTGTTTTGCTTAAATACACTATTTTATGATTATTTTTTTGTGTGAGATTATCATTATTCAGGATCCTAAAATGTATTTGACATGATATCATGTAGGGCTGGGCATTCGGTAATTCGGTTCGATTTCGGTTTATTTTTTTCGGTTTTTTCGGTTTTCGGTGCTTGTATTTGTTGTACCGAATACCGAACTGAAATAATTCGGTTTGGTTCGGTTTTTAATATTTCGATTCGGTATTTGTTAGTTCGGTTTTTTGTTATGGGCCTGCTTAGTGGGCTTTTTAAAATTTAAAATTTTACAATTTTTATTTTTATTTTTCAGCTTAATGGGCTGAAAATAAGTGGTCCTTAATGTGTTAAAGTTATTACTCTATTAAATATAAAGTGATAAAAAAATTTTGGTGCTTCACTATTTATCAAATTTCAAATATGAAATATTTATTTAGTAAAAATCCATAACAATATGAAGGAATAAGAACTTCCAATATTTTACCAACAAGTCAACAATGATTCAATAGTTTCACGTAAATAGTAATGACTAGCAATCTAGCCAACAATTTAACAAGTAATAAAACTTCACTAGACTTCACAAATACAATGATCAATTGATATTTTATCATGCCATTACACAACAACATAATAACAATCTAACAAGTAACAAGTAACAAAGTACAAACTAACAATAATGCACCAATGTAGTTTCTTCCATAAGACCACTTTCAAGTTTAAGTGCCAACAATAACAAATAACAATAATGAGCAACAAGCCAACAATGTAGTTTCTTCCAAGAGATCACTTTCAAATGTCAACAATAACAAATAACAATAATGAGCAACAATGTAGTTTCTTGACTTTCTTCCATGAGACCACTTTCAAGTGCCAACAAAAACAATAACAAAACTTTAGTATTTTACGTCTTTCTTCATTGTCTTGACTCTTGAGTCTTGACCACTTGAACTTGAACTTGAACCTTTTAAAATAAAATCAAACGTTAGAATACTATTTTTAAGATAAAAATTAAAAAATGACATAATTAAATAAATAGCGTATTGAACTCACCACTATTAAATACTTGAAACTTGCAATCATAGATCAACAATACAAGAGTTTCTTCCACTATTTGCCAACTCTAATAATAAGAAAATCAAATATGTCATACTACACAATAAGTATTTTATTTTTTGCAAAAACAAATAAAAAATATAAAGTCTTACCAAGTTCAATTTTCTCAAGAAACTCCAAGTTTTCTTCAACACAAATAGGATTAGTTTCTTGTCTAAGCCAATCTTGGACACAAATAAGGCATTGCACACATTTGGGAGTCAATGAACTTCTAAATGGATCAAGAATACGACCACCGGTGCTAAATGCACATTCTGATGCCACACTCGACATAGGAATAGCCAATACATCTCGAGCCAACTGTGAAAGTATAGGAAATCTAGGAGAATTAACTTTCCACCAAATTAAAATATCAAAATCCTCAGATTCAGGCTCTTGGTCTTCAAGAAGATATCTATCCAACTCAGATTTAACACCTAAACTTCCAGAATCTTCCTTTTGTTTTTTCATGTAAAATTTAGTTCTCAAAGAATTTGTTTTCACATTTTGAGAAAGGCCACAAGTAGCTGAATCAGATGAGTCAGATGAAGTGTATCCGGGTGAAGATGATTGATTTTTAGAACCTTTTGCATACTTGTTTACATAGACCGCAAACAATTTCTTCAAGTAAATATCTACTTCATTGTTCACTATCTTTCCCTTTTCTTCCCCAAGTAATTCTTCAAGAGCAAAACTAACATACACAAATTTATTGCGAGGATCCAAAACAGAAGCAATAAAAATCATTTTGTTCATCTTTTCAGGAGTACCCCAATATTTCTTGAACTTTTCTTTCATCCCCAAAGCCATTTTATACAAATCAACATCATCACTTGTCATACATGACTTCAAATATGCATCAAGCTCACATATATCCTCAAAATGAACATTACAAGTAACATACCGTGAACCTGAAACTTTTAATGTGAGCTCATAAAATCTTTCAAGAAACTTTGTGACATTTCTCACGTTAACCCAATCCTCATTTTGAATTGAACCTGCAATACTTCCATCTTCACAAACATCAGTAGCAAGAAAAGAATTAAAATTACCATCATAAAGATCAAACCTCTCAAAAGCCTTCTCAAACTTTTCTGCCGTGTCCAACATCAAATAGGTGGAATTCCACCTAGTAGGCACATCTAAAGACAACATTTTATCACATTCTATCTTTTGCATTTCAACACATTTCAAGAAGTTTCTTGTTCTTGCAGAAGATGATCTAACATATTTCACCATTTGTCTCACACGTTTGATAGAAGGACCAATTTCTTTCAAACCATCTTGCACAATTAGATTAAGTATGTGCGCCATACATCTCACATGGAGATGCTCACCATCCATCATATTAGTTCCCCACATATCTAATTTTTTGGACAACTCTAAAACTGCCACATCATTTGAAGAAGCATTATCAACCGTAACAGTGAAGACATTGTCCAAGTTCCAATCAAGTAAACAATTACTAATAGACTCAGCTAAATGCTCACCTTTATGACTAGTGATAGGACAAAAATTCAATATTCTTTTATGAAGCACCCAATCCCTATCAATAAAGTGAGCAGTCAAACACATATAATTGATTCTTTGCACCGAGGTCCATGTGTCTGTTGTAAGACAAATTCTTGGTTGTATTTCTCTAAAAGACTTTTTCAAATTCATTCTCAATTCACCATAAACTTCATAAGAATCCCTTGTTATGGTTCTACGTGAAGGAATCCGAAACAAAGGTTGGACTTTGCTCATAAACTTCTTAAAGCCTTCTTTTTCAACAAAACTAAAAGGTAGTTCATCCAAAATTATCATCTCAACTAAAGCTCTCCTAACTACCTCTTGCTCAAATTTCCAATTCTCTATTGAAGAACTGTCACTTTGAACACTTAATAATTTTTGAATACTAGGTGCAACAGGCGGGGGCTTATACACTTTACATCGGTTAGTCAAATGTTGTCTCAGTCCACTTGTTCCATTTCTAGATGTATTCGCAGCATAATTTTGTTTACAATGTAAACACTTTGCTTTAAATAATACACCATTTTCAAAAATTTTATCAAAGTGTTGCCAAACAGTAGACCTAGGATCCATTTCTTTTCTTTTTTTTGGTTCCTCTGTGCCAATTGACGCATCATTGCTACTAGTAGGTATATTATCCGTAGAACCAGCCATACTTATTCGACTTTGATCAGCCACACCCACATTTAATTGATTTTGATCAGCCATCTATATAAAAAAAAAATTCACAATTCACACACTAACTAAGGCTAAAATCAGAAAGAAAAAAAAAAGAAAATAGAAGAAGAAATCAAGAAAAAAAATCAAAAATACCTAAACTAGAGATTGGTCGCCGGCTCACCGCCGCCCGCCGCCGGACGCTGGTAGTCTACTGCTGGTCGCCGCGTCTGCTGCTGCTGGTCCTCCAACGCCAGTCACCACTGCTGGTCGCTGGCGCTGCTGCAGATCTGCTATCTGCTGGTCGCTGCCTGCTGGAGTGCTGCTGTGCTGGTCGCTGCTGCAGATCGCCGGTCGCCGCTGCTGGAGACTGGAGCGCTGGAAGTAGAAGTGGAAACTAGAAAGAGGATTGGGGAAAGCTCAAAGCAGGCAGCAGCTCTGTTGAAAAATGAGAAATAAAATTTTGGATTTTGGAGTTGGAACTTGGAAGAGGGATTGAGTATTGAGTCTATTGACCTAATACTAAATATTAAATATTTATTATTTAATGTTAATAATTAATATAATATTAATTTTAAATATTATTATAAAATTATAATATAGTGTATTTCGGTTAAACCGAAATACCGAATAATACAAAATTACATATCGAATACCGAACCGAATTACCGAAAATATGAAAAAATATACCGAAAACCGAACCGAAAACCAAAACACCGAAACTGAAACATCAAAAAAATTCAGTTCGGTTCGGTGTTTCGGTTTTTCGGTATTTATGCCCAGCCCTAATATCATGAATATTTGTGCTTACTTATATGTGGTATCAGAGCCTAAATATGTGAATGATTAATCTTCATAAAGAAATTATGCATATTACTAGACCTATGAGCCCGTGTAGCACGAGGCCAATATATATTTTTATCTTTATATCAAGTTATGCTACACAAATGAAATTTGGTAAGTCGATCAAAAAATTATATATTTTAGAAATATTTGAAGTTATTAATTATTATGATTTATAATAATTTTCACGTCATTTTCAATTTATGTGGCACATATGAATTATGGAGAGACAACCAAATCTTTTATATGATTTTAAAACTTTTTAAAATTGTTAATTATTATGATTTATAGTACTCTTTAGGTAATTTTTAAATAATATTTGTTTCATATGTCCTAATTTTTATGGCATGAATAGAATTCGAGAGTCAATCATTTTTATATGTTTTGTCGTTAATAATCGTGATTTTGTTATAAAATAAAATTTGTGTTGTAAAATAAAATAAAAACTAGTGCATGAATAAACTACATAAGAAAAGAGGAAAGGAGAGCTATTTTCTTTCACTTTTGTCCATATATTTTCCATTACATTAAGGGGCAATTTATAAGCCAAAGATACTTAGTAGGCGTTTGGCCATGCGATACCATATCACGATATGAAATCATGAGATGGAATCAGGGTTTGGACATGCGATTTCATGCTGATTCCTTCTCATGAGATGGAATCTCATATCCTCCAAAAATCATGATTTGGGAATTCCATATCATGATTTGAGATTTTTTAAATATAAAAATTGACTCACAAGTTTATATTTTGTTAAAACAACCCCACATTTATATCTACTAACCATTTATTTCATATGTAAATAAAATTTATAATCATATCATTACTTTTTAAAATTTATTATTCTCACCAACATAAAATTTATTATTAATTTAAATTTGGTGAATAGAAATGATAAAGTAGGAATTGATTTGGTGAATATAAATAAGAACGGAGGGAGTAATACTTTTTTGGTTTTTCATAATAAAAAAACTTCTCTTTCGGCTACATATGAAAATGTTTAAAGCAATTTAATATGAAAAAGGACAAAATTGGTAGTGTATGTTTGATAATCATTACTTCCAATATATTAGATTTTAGCACGAAATTAATGCACTGAAAATGTGTGATTGCCAACAATGTGATTGAACGGACTTTTGGAGCTTGGAAAAATAGATTCAGAATACTGAAACAAGACATGAACCATTATGATATTGACACACAAGTGAAAATTATCATAACTTGTGCAGTGTTACATAATTATTTGCTAGAATACCAAAGGAATGATGAAATATTTATGGTCTATGAGCATGAAAATATAGTTGCGGATGATATTGACCAACAAATGGCTCAAAGTAACAATGTTGGTTCGTCTTCTCAGTCATATGATCAAGAAATGCAAGTTTAACGTGAGGAGATCCGTACTATGTAGGAGGATTATATTAAAAATTGGTACACTACAATTTATGTTCAATTTTTTTTATTGAATTAAAGTTAGATGAAACAGTTACTTAAGTGGAGAACAAATAACTTTGAAATAATTTATTATGTGATTTTATATTTTTTTTTATTTGGTAAGATTGAATAAACAATTGGGGCTATTTTAATAGTTTTACAACTTATGAGATTCTTATGTTTATGAGAAAATACACAACACAGAAATTCCATATCGCATGTCCAAACAAAACTTCAACTTCATTTCATGATTTCATATTAGAGAAAAGACATAAAGTCACCACTGAAGTTGTCTCGTATGTACAAAAAGACACTTTAACTTTGCTAGTGTCCTATCACCCTACAAATGTTTTTAATATCTTTGTAAATGGGTCATTTTGACCCATTCCCTCGTCTGGGTTGTGACCACGCACAATAGGCGCGTGAAGCAGTGTTTTCACTGCGAATGACCAATTTAAAAGTGACACGTGTCACTTGTTTTATTTATCAAATAATTATTTTCTTCTTTTTCACCATCTTCCCCAAATCAATAGCTCAAAAAAGAGCCGTTGGTAGCTCTCAAGACAGGAGATTTCTTCATCAACTTTGATACTCTCTTACGAATTCATCATATTCCCCAAGCGCAATAAGGTAGAAACTCGTCTCTTTTCTCTTTTAATTTCCAGTATAAAAGGTTAATTTGAAGTTTTTCAAGGTTTAATTTCCTATTAATTTCATTTAGTTTTGAGTAATGAAGATATTTTTGTGATTAGGTTTTGAAGGAAAATGTTAAATGCAATGTTGAATCGTAATGTAATGATGAGAATGATCCGATGTTGCGAGTGAAATTGCGATGCAAACATGGAGACTTACTTTCAATGCAAACTTCATGGTCGGAGCACAATCCAGCTCGAAGATTTTGGTCTTGTCCACGCTATCATGTATGCTTTCTACATCATTTTTGTAGGAGATCTTTTGTTTATATTTCCGTCTTTTTGTTTTTCTTTAATTTATCTATGGCGTATTTTAGGAGAATTCATGCAATTTCTTTAGATGGAGGGATAGTGAAGATGTTGATATACAATCCAAGTACGTTATTGAGATTGGCGAAGAGAATTAAGGAGTTGGAAGAAGCATTGGCATATTATGAAAGTCGTGTTGAAAGTAACAAATGGGTGACGAAGGAGAAGAAGAAGAGCTCATGTTATAACTTGAAGTTAATTGTCTTGATCGTTGTAGTGTTTTTCTTATTTTTAAGACTAACCAAGAATGTGATGGATGGAAGATGTAGGTGTGTGCAACCAAAATTGTCATAGACATCTGTAGTTACTTTCAAGTTTTTGGTGTTTTTTATTGTCGAATGCTCAAGTTTTTGTTGTTTTTGTTGTCGAATGTTGTTGAAATAGTTATGATTTGAACAAGTTGTTAATGTATTTGGTTGTCTATATTATTGTGGTAACCATTTGAGAAACTTCAAAAATATGTTCACCTACAAATAGATGAGAAGAAGACACACTAAAAGTAACAAAAACTGGTTACAAGGATGACTTCATTCCAACATAATCATTCAATTTGAACTACAACTATCAAGTTGATCTTGTTTTGTTTTGGTTACATGCAAAATTGAGTTTGATTCCAACCAAAAACAACACCAAAATATACATAATTAAAATTTGTTTGTCAAAATGAACAACACAACATCAAAATGCCCTACTTCCATGGCACAGGGGTCTTCCTACTTGAACTTGTTTGGCTTTGATTATTAGCAGTAGCTGCAGACCTAGTTTGGTGAACCTTTTCAGCCCTCATTCTTTCTAGGTTGCTACTGGTAATAGTTGTCTTCCCCTTCCATTTGAATCCACGTGTTGGTGTGTAACCAATATCACCAGTAACAATATCAGCCCTCTTTGTCACTCTTGTACTAGTATCGATGACTCTTCTACTTGGCAATCCAGGCTGCTTAGTCAAATAAATACATATTCAAATCAAAAGACATTTAGACTTTCATATAAATCTGAAGTATGCATATAAACTTACATTGAGAGTTGTAAATCCATCTTCAGCTTGGTATATTCCAACACCTACCATTCTTGGCCTTTTAAAAGGTCTTGTTTGTCTTCCACCGGTGTCCTCATGTTCTACTGGTCTCTTCCCTCTTTTTAGGCCTCTTCCACTGCAGGTTGCTTCAGAACTAGTTTGACTATGTTGAAGCATTCCTCTTCCTCTACCTATTCCTTCATTCACATTTCCTTGTTGAGGCATTCCTCTTCCTCTTCCTCTACCTACTCCTCTTCCTCTTCCTCTTCCTTTTCCTTTTCCTCTATCTATTCCTCTTCCTCTACCATTTACAGTATGTACTTTGAAACTCAAATATTATAGTATATCTATATTGTCTATAAATGATAGAATAATTTGATAGATTACCTCTGTGTTTATAGCAGTTCCATGTGATTGAGTTGGAACACCTACTGTACATCTTCCTCTACCACTTTCATTATTTGTGGTGGCCTAATTTTTCACATATTAGTGCATATAATTATAACTAAATCTTTTACAAATCAATACATATATCTGTGAAGAAGCTCTAGGTGATTGAGTTGAACTAATACCCCTTGCTCTGCCTCTTGCTCTATCAGTAGTCTGTATATTGGTATATCAATACATATGCATATAGCTTACATTTGAAAGTAACAAAATAAAAGTACATGTGTCTGAGAAGATGTTTCAGTTGATTGACTTGGACCACTACCTCTTGCTATGTCCCTTGCTCTACCAATAGCCTGTATATTGATATTTCAGTACATAAAGATATAACAGTAGAAAGTAAAAATTAAAAATACCTCTGTCTGAGAAGGTGTTTCAGCTGATTGACTTGGACCAGCTTGGTTTCTTGTAGGACATCCTCTTTTATTGTGTCCTTGTGTACCACATTTGCTACAAGTCATAACAGCGCCACTTTTGCTAAGCTTTCTAGTTTTTCTACTTTCATTTGCCTCCTTTCTTTTAACCTTACTTGGTCTTCCAGGCATCTTCTTAATCTTTGGTGGCTTAACAATTGAATTATTTGATGTTGACCACATTTTCATGTTATTCATTAGCTGAATAAAATGGGCATATGTGCTGAGGTAGGTCTCCTTGCTATAACAACTAGCCACATAATTGATTGGTTCAAACTCCTTGTAATGAAGGGCATCAACACCATGAGGACAAGGAATGCCCCTAAGCTGCCAAGATCTGCAACTACAAGTCCTACTAACAATGTCCACAGTATGTGTAAAACCATAGTGCTTAATCTCAAAGCCTCTAACTCCATTCCAAGACAAGTTACATTACATAGACTTGTCAATATTTTCTTGCAAAATCTTTAGAGACATAGGAGATGTATCAGTAATCCAAGTGTTTGAGAACTCTCTCAAATCACCAATTATTTTCATCATCTTCACCCTTATCTCCTCAAGCATTGTGGTGATTGTTTTATACCTTGCAGGAAGTATCCAAGCATTAAAACTCTCTGCCATATTGTTGTCCACAACATCACATTTCCTATAATCTTGAAAATATTTCTTGCACCATGTATCCAAGTTGTACCATAAAAGATCATCCAAACATGTTTTTCCCAATTTCTTCATTTCCTGTATATTATCCTTCAACTCAGCTTCAAATGTGGATCTAGCAATCCTCCAAAATACTCTTCTTCTTTCAATTCCTTTCCAAGTTTTACACCAATTTGCAAGAACATGTCTTGCACATTTTCTGTGTTCAACTAATGTCAATACCTCTTGAACAACAATTTCTAGTCCCTAACAAAGCAACATAACAGACAAATAATAATTAAAATGCAAAACTAAATAACATAAAAAAGATAATAAAACAGTAGAGCAAAATAAAGATCTTACCTTTTGCATATCAGTAATGATAGATAGTTGATGTCCTTCTCCAAGATCAAGATCATTCCTCACTAAATCAAGAAACCATGTCCAGGTATATTGATTCTCAACCTCAACAACTGCCCAAGCAATAAGCAGCATTTGGTTGTTTCCATCTCTACAAACTGCCACTGACAACTGGCCTTTACACACACCTTTGAGGAAACACCCATCAAAACCAATCAACCTCCTAGCACCTCCAAAGAATGCTTTCTTTAAAGCATGGAAAGCTTTCTTTAATAGCATGGAAGCAAACATAAAATCCTAGAAATTTTTTTTGGGCAGTTTCATCTTCTTCTCCAACCTTCACTACACAAGTACTGCCTGGATTACTCCTTAAAATCTTATCTTTATAATAAAAAATCTTGCTATACTCCACAATGTGATCACCCATGATCTCTTGTAACACTCTGGCCCTAGCTCTTCTCACTGTTGTCCTACCAACATGGATATCCAATTCATTTCTAATAATGTCCTGCAACATCACAATGCTGATGTTTGCCAGTTGAGTTATTCTTTCTTTGTATTTGGTGGCCAGAAACTTTGAGTTGCAAAGATAGTTATGAGTTGATGTCAAACATTTATGGACAGGGTTGTATCTTTTAACTATGAAATCTCCACTAGTTTTATCCTTACTTGCACACAACAACCAATGACAAGTCTCTTTGCAACATCTGACTCTAACTCTGCATGGGTCATTCACATATTTTTCAATTTGAATCTTTTCTTGGACTGCATATCTTGTCACTGCCACTCTAAATTCCTCAACACTTCCAAAAACCAATCCTAATTCCCAAACAATTTTTTCAGAAGTTTTATCAAACACAACTCTATTTGGGGTTTTGTTCCTTCTAATAGGTTTATGCATAACTTGGTCAACCTCTTCTCCATCTCCTCAACCTGTTTCATCATCTATTTCAAAGCTAGGAACTTCATCACTTAGATAGTAAGGTTCATCACCTTCTAGCTTACCAACTTAGCTTTCCCTAATACCAATATTTGTCTTATCATACCCTATATCTGGACCTTTTTCACCAACATGAATCTGATCAGAAGTAGTACATCTACTTCTCCTTTGTGACCTTTTGAAATGCCTCTTGCTTGCTCTTATATCTATATACTCTTGATGGACATCACTGTCAACCTCAGTATCTTCATTAGTATTCCCTTCAGATCCTGATTCACCTTCCACTCCATCATCACTTGGATCATGATCTATTATAGGATCAGATGAAGGTACACAGAAAGGAGGAGGCACGGGCATAGTAGAAGGAGAAGGATGAGGCACAGTAGAAGGAGAAGAAGGAGCTTCAGAAGGACCAAATGAGGTCTTAGTTGTAGGGTCCGGAAAAGTAGAAGGAGGAGGCACAGTAGTAGAAGGAGCTTCAAATGGAGTGCTGGACGTTTCATAAGGACCAATTGTAGGGTTGGAAGGAAAAGTAGGAGGAAGAGGCTCAGTAGTAGAAGATGGAGGATGATTATTAGGGTTAGAAGCCTCATTAAAAGATTCCTCACCTACTCCACTGTCACTCACATTGGGGACAAACTCTAATTCAAGTGGGGCCTGATAAGGTTTATCAACCCCATGACAAATATATACCTCAACTCCATCCCCATCTTTTATCATATTGAAAAGGTCAAATATAACCTTATCATTATCAACAAGGACCAATAAACCATCCCACTTAATGTAGAAGTCACAATATATTGTATATCCTAATTCCTTTATATAGTCCCTCAACTCAAAGTAAGACATCCATCAACATCTAGTTCTAGGAATTCTGTCACTTGCCCCTCAATATATTTAGGTGGGGGACCAAATTCAATTAGCCCCCCATGATACCATCTTAAAGTTATCAGAACAAAAGACATCCTGAAAAATCATGTAAACAAATAAAACATAATTCAATCACACATTTCAAGAACAAACTCTAACAAACTGTAAGCTAACACACTCAAACATGTCTACACAACAAGCATAATCACTAACATTTAGCAGATACGAAATATCAGAACAAAATACTTGTAAAGAAGTCAACAATGTACAAATTGAAGTCTACAAATGTATAATATTATAGTACAACACAATCACTAAGAGTCGCACTAAGTCGGTAACACAAGACCCTAACCTAAAACACAATCACTAAGAGTCGCACTAAGTAGGTAACACAAGACCCTAACCTAAAACACAATCACTAACATTCGCACAAAATCGATAACACAAAACCTAACCTAAAACACAACCACTAACAGTCGCACAAAGTCGATAACACAAAACCCTAACCTAAAACACAATCACTAATAGTCGCACAAAATCGATAACACAAAACCCTAACCTAAAACACAATCACTAACAGTCGCACATAATCGATAACACAAAACCCTAACAGTAGCAATTAGTCAATAACACAATGAAACACTATAAAATCCCAACAATAGCAACTATAATAAGTCGATTCCAATGCTCTTTACACTATAATAATCCCTAAAATAAAATTAAAAAATCTTTATCATATAATGTAAGAAAATCCTAACCTGTTAGACCTTCAATTCCTTGTTCCTCCAAGTATATTGACCAAGAAACATCAACAAGGATGATGATCAACAGTGTATCTTCGAAGAGAAAACGCAGAGACTTGGGAAGAAAATTGTGTATCTCATTTTTGACCAAAGAGTCACTATTTTGAAAAGAATCGGTTCGGATTGAACGGGTCGGATTGAGAAGAAAAACACGTCACTAGAGTGAGCATCACGCGCGTTGTCTCAGGCGAGGAAATGGGTCAAAATGACCCATTTACAAAGATATTAAAAACATTTGTGGGGTGATAGGACGCTAGCAAAGTTAAGGTGTCTTTTTGAAAATACGGGACAACTTCAGTGGTGACTTTATGTCTTTTCTCTTCATATTATGATATCATATCATGATTCCATATCGAGTGGACATCATATTTTACAACAAATTTATAGTTTTTTTACACAATTTTTAGTATATAGCAGAATATTTTAAGTTATTAATTATCTGATTTATATTACTTATAACATATTTAAAAAAATATAACATAATAAAAAAGAAAATAAAACAAATAAATTAAAATAAAAAAATATTAAAGTGTGCCCACAATGTTAGCTGCACACAACTCAAACACAGTTGTTCATGAACTCAATGTGTTCTTATAGTAGTCTCTTATTCTATATAGTAATAATTGTAAGTTAAGTTGCAACTAAATAATAATTTCAAAATTTCAATATATTTTTCTCTTACAAAAGAATTTTTCTTAAATAGTGTTACAAGAATTTGATTTGAAGAATATAACATGTATTCTGCATGATAAAAAAAGTGAAGAAGGACCATATCTGTTAACCTGTATACACTAAGGATCATAATGAACCAAACCCAATACTTTAGGGACCATTTTGATAATCTTCTCATTGTAATTTCACTAAAAAACAGAGGTGAATTTTGGAAAACTGGAAATAGCGAACTTCTATAAACATAACATCTATTTGTTTCCTTAAAGCTTAGGGTTTTGCGATTTCGCCATAGATTTGAGCAGCCATGGTAGCAAAACAGTTAGATGACGAACCTCAAACCCTCAACTATGAATCTAAATCTCATAAGAAACAGAAGAGAAAGCTCGAAGACCCTGAGCCTGAAGAAGTTGTTGTTGTAGAATCCAAAAAAGAGAAAAAGAAGAAGAAGAAGCAGAAGCAGAGACAAGAACAGGAAGAGTCTAATGGGAACACTGAAACTCTTAATGGGTTGAATGGAAACACTGAAATATTTGATGGGTCAGCTGAGTTATCTGAAAAGGAGAAGTCGAAGAAGAGGGAGAGTAAGATAGAGGAAGGGAATTTGAATGATGGGTCTGTTGTTAATGGGGAGGATAATGGAAGTAGTACAAATGTGGTGGTTACTGGTAAGGGTGCTAATGAGTCAAAGTACAAAGCTTTAGAAAAGTTTGTGGATACAGGGCTTCCAAGTGAGGTATTGGAATGTTGTAAGAATTTTGAGAAACCATCACCAATTCAATCTCATTCTTGGCCTTTTCTTTTAGATGGGCGTGATTTCATTGGGATAGCTAGAACTGGATCAGGTATAACATTTGAGTTGAGTTTTTCTTTTAGTGCAATAGTGGGTTATGGTTTGTGGTTTTTTTAGTTTTATTATTTTTTGTATGATCAGGTAAGACATTGGCTTTTGGTATTCCGGCTATTATGCACATCATGAGTAAGCGGAAGAGTAAAAAGTCTAAGAATCCCATTTGCCTTGTGCTTTCGCCTACAAGGGAGCTAGCTCAACAAGTATGTTCCTGAAATCTACACCTGGAGTGTTCAAAATTGTTTGCTTTCTTGTATAATTGGTATTTTTACTGTTTCCGTTGTGTGAGTTTGATTTCACTTGAACTAATGCTTCACTTACTGAATAATGTTGTCACTCATCAAAGCTTGAACTTTGTAGTTCTTTTTCAAATTTAGCATGGTAAAAGGCAAATGAATGTGTTATTGCTTGTTTTCTATCCTTGTTAAGAATGTTCCGTCCTTGAGTAGACTAGTAATCATTTACTGTGGTATCGTGGTTATTTACTTTGCTGGGAATGATAGGAAACTAATCTTTTAGGAGTGTATGTCCTAACCATCTTTCTTTCCAAAATAAAGTTTTTCTTCCACCACTTATTATAATGTGGATGTGTTCTTATAATACATTCAATAAGGTTATGATATATTCAGTTCCCAATTGCTCACGAATGCATTGGTGTTCATGTGTTCCAAGAATTTTCCATCTTGTACTTCTCTATAATCACAGAGTCCAGTGCATCCTCCTCATTGCAAAATCTCCATTGCCATTCCAGGAGGAGACTGTTGTGTGTCCTTAGATATTGACTTCCAAGCCTCCTTCCTTCTTACTGGTTATCACCGTTTCCCACATAACCTAAATGAAAGACTATTTTAGTTGTTTCCTCGCCACAGAATGTTACTCTTTAATTTATTGTTTCTTTTATGCATCTTGTTTGGCATTGAAATAGAGACATAGTATAAGTAGGGAGGGCATCCAAAACACTATTGACTAGAAACTTTCTTCCCAAGGAAAAGTACATTTGTTAGTCTCTTTTCACACTTTTCATTCATTCCCAAGTATTCTTTGTGATTGACATCCAAAGGGCAAACCTTAATATTTAGTTGGTAATCATCCCACATTGCATCTTAGTGAATCTGCCAACTGTTGAATGTTGGAAACCTTGTCACAGGAAAACTGTGTCTGTTAGCGTAATTTATGTTTACACCTGATATTTATTGCTTCAAAGAGCAATAGAAAAGCAATAAAACTATATCTGAAGACAGTTTTATTGCTTTTCTATTGCTCTATGAGCAGGGAAAAATCCATCTGGTCCCACTTACCAAGATAGAACCTTATACCGTGCATAATGAAGGTGCAAATTGTGAAAGGCTAATTTATGTGGGTTTTAGTTTTTAGATGTCTTGTAGTATCTGCCCAGAGTGTCCTCTAACTCCTGCCTATTGCTTTCTTTTATTAAATCAATATGCATGTTTTGCCTTGTGTTCTCAAATACAAAATGCCAATGCGGATTTTATGCTTTATTGATAAATTTCTCTTTTATAATAGATATCAGATGTTCTCTGCGAGGCTGGGAAGCCTACTGGTGTGCAGTCAGTTTGTCTATATGGCGGAGTTGATAAGCACCATCAAAAGGCTTCTCTTAGATCTGGCGTGGTAAGATTCTTTGATTTACTTGTTCTGAATTTATTATTGCAATGAGTCTTGAATGATGATTTTTTCAGTATCATATAATTAATATCTAAGTCAATTTAAGGTTTTATGGTTGCTTTCTTAGACTTTTTAATGGATGTTACACGTGCTTCACACATGTCATACTTTAAGTCAGAGTTTCTTGTTGGTACCTCAGATCATATCCTCTGCTTGCAGGATATTGTTATTGGAACCCCGGGTCGTTTGCAAGATCTGATGGAAATGGGAGCTTGCAATTTAAAAGAGGTTTCTTTTGTGGTGAGTGCTTTCGTGCCCTTCATTTATGTTTTGACTGTCAGGATCTTTGATGAAGTCTGATTACGCATGATGTCATGAAAGTTTGTTTGGTTAATTAGTGTAGTTAGTTTGGATGCTTCTGTTCTGCATTTTTGGTCATCTAATGTGTTTAAGTACTTTTTTATTTTATTTTATTATTAAGTACTTTTTGGTCATCTTTGTACTATCACTTGACTGTTTGCGGAGTTTATCCTTGGGGTTACTGGAATGTCTTGGTGGTTGATGCTAGAAATTTTACAGACATATTTCTGTAGCTTAGCTGTTGTAGAACTTACAAATGATGTGCTTCTCATGGCCCAAAGCTTTGCCATTTTTTATTCTGGATTGTCATATACTACACCAATTTCCTTTATTTTCAGCTTATTCAGAGACAAAGTGGCACTTGAATAAGAGCCTTCAAATTGGCTCCATGTAATAAATCTTTCAAAGTTACCATAAGTGGGTGATTATTGTAATGTGACAGAAGCCAACATATAGATTGTATTATCCTTTATTTTTAGTAATGTGATCAGAAATTAAGAAATAGAACTGTTTCTATTTCTCTTAATTTCCCTGACACGATCATGGGATAGCTTCTTAAATATGATTTGATTTTTTTCCCTCTGTAGTATGAACTTAATATGAATGGAGTAAACATCAGCTGTCATGCTCTTTTACCGTTGACTGATGTTACTAATATTGCTATAGGTGCTAGATGAAGCTGATCGCATGCTTGATTTAGGTTTTGAACCAGCAGTCCGTGCCATATTGAGCCAAACATGCTCTGGTATGAATATTGCTCTGTACATTTGATTCCATCACTTGAATTCTTAGAGCTGGAGCTTTGATGGACATCTCATTAGATAGATTTAGCCTGTTTAATGTCTTTTTCTTTTTAATGAAATGTTTGCATCTGAATGCCTTTCACAGCTTATTGCATTTGCTCCAAGTATCCTGTTTTCCCTCGGTCAAAATATATATGTCCCAATGAGACAATTTGTGGTTTTATTTTCGATCTTTTTTGTAAATGAAGTACAGCCATATGTTAAAGTTTGTTTTTTGTTTCATTTTCTCAGTATATATATAATACCAAAAAAGTTTATTTTTGAAAATTTGAATCTTGTAAATATTTCAAGCCTTGTATTGTTTTGATTCATATCCTCGTCCTCCCACTTTACATGGTAGGCCTTTGTTCCTCGTTTTTTGCACTTCAGATATAGCTAGATGAAGTTTAAATTTTGTGTACATGCATTTTTTCTGTCCACCATTCAAGTCCCTTCAAATTATGCAGTTCGGCAGATGGTTATGTTCAGTGCTACATGGCCTCCGGTGGTTCATCAATTAGCTCAAGAATTCATGGATCCCAATCCAATCAAGGTCTGATTTACCATTCAGAATATATTCTCAAATTTGTTGTGGTTCCTTTCCTGGCTTAAAACTGAAGTCTGTTCAGGTAGTTGTAGGTTCAGAAGATTTGGCTGCCAACCATGACGTCATGCAAATTGTTGAGGTAAACTGTGTCGTAGAAATTCTAAGGACTTATGAGATATGCATTTTTCTTTCCAGCTCTTTCGTATGATCAGCATATTGTTGCCTCTCTTCTAGCCAGTCGACCAACAGAGAGCCAAAAACTAAAATTAAAAGAGAAAATAGGAGAAGACTTACAAGTTCATCTCCATTTCTTCCTACTGAATTGCCTGTCCACTTCCTTTTACATTACAGGTCTTGGAAGATCGAGCACGTGATGAGCGTTTGCAATGTTTGCTGGAAAAATACCACAAGTCTAGAAGGTATCTTAATAGAAATCTCTGCTAACACATTTCTAATGTCATTTCCAGCTCTCAAGCCTGCGTTCGTTGTCTCTTGCTGACATTCATAAGTCCCACTATATTATGGTATATGAATAATGATATTCATGTATTAAGTCTTTGCCTGTGGTTTTAATATCCTGTTTGCCTCCCTGTGTACGAATTAGGCTTGTAATTCTCTTGGTACTTGTAGGAATTGAATGGATTGCTTCCTTCCTGTTACGTCTAGAACAGTTTTCCTTATTTTAAAATCACTCTAAAGTGACTAAAGTGCAAAAAGACTAGACCAGCACTGCCTTTGTGCTGATGTTTAATATAATGTTACCTTTCTCATAAAAAGTGTGAAATGATTATTCTGCCCATGTGTGGTTGCTAATTTAGACTGGTGACTAATGTTGTCTAAACACAGTTGTCTGGTGTCACCCTATGTTCATTTTAGATGGTTGACCAAGTGAGGGGATAGCCTAAAAGTAGTGATTCCATTTTTCTACCTGGAGGTAGCATGTTTATCGAACCATGGGGCATGGGGGAAAGTGCATCTCTCTCTCTCTCACACACACACACACACTATTATCTCCTCTTTTTTTTTCTTTCAAAAAACATATTGTGGATGAGTTCATTGTACTTCCCCAGTGGATTTCCGTTGTTGTATCATTCTTCTTTAGTTCCTTATCCATTGTCTAGCACAGTTGTTCTTCGTGGCAATGGTTTTAGACATTCCTCAATCATCAGTTATAGGGAATAGTGTTTACATTATTTGTATCCTGTTTTGGCATTTAACCTTGGTATTGGATTTTTTGAACTCTCTTTATAATGGATGCTTACAAGAGGTTGCAAACTTTGAACAGGAATAGAGTATTGGTTTTTGTTTTATACAAGAAGGAAGCATCTCGTGTTGAAATGATGCTACAGAAAAGGTAATTCTATTGACTCTTCTGTATAGTTGTGAACAAAACATTAGATTCCTATGCCTAGCTTCCATTTACTTGCTGATAATAGTATAATACATGTTCGAACTAATTTGACCCTGGCAACATTGGTACATGTAGTATGCAGCGTGCTCATTGTACTGTGTGTCATATCTGGTTTACATTTTGTTTGAATGTTTGATGTGTCTTTGCCTCAGGGGTTGGAAAGTTGTCTCCATTAGTGGTGACAAGCAACAACATGCTCGTACTAAGGCCCTGTCACTGTTCAAGGATGGAAGCTGTCCCCTAATGGTACACACTGTTTTCCTATTGTCATCTTTGTTTCCACTTCCAGTGATGTTTATTTGATAGGTAGAACTACCAGGATAGAATCTCAAGAAGATGCAAACCATATAGGGCCAACTAATGAAGTATATAAGAACCAAAGAAAATGTGCTTCAAGTAAAGATCCTCAGATGTGTTTGATACTCTTGACTAAAACCAGTGATATTGCTGTATTTATGGTTTTCTTTTATCATTCTAATTTACATCAGTTTACTCTTGACTAAAACCTCATCTGTACTTTTGGAGTTCTGGTTTCTAGCCAATCCTCTTCCATCCAAGAACGGAGAAGGGTCTAAAATACCCTTAAAGTATTAAAATTGGTACAAAAATACCCCTCGTTTATCTTTTGGCCTCAAAATACCCTTGGGGTTAACCTTTAGGGACCTATAATGCCATTTTCGCAAACGGACTACTTAGTCCATAAAATAAATAATTTCATTTATTACGTGTCATTATCTAATTGATTGAAAAATGAATTAATTAAAACTTAACTAACCCAACCAATTAAAAGCGGGAAATCACTCTAGTATACCCGATGCATCATGATCCTTTTTCAAACAAATTACAGGTCAACAGAAACTTGGTCATTACAGGCAACTGCAGTTTCTCAGATGAGTTATACAAGAAATACACGCTTCTGTCAGTAACCATACTTTCAGTAGTGTCAAATAACAATAAAATCCAATACTTCTCTGTCTAAGCAATCACAACTCACAAGTATTAAGAACAAACAGTGTAATGAAATAGACAAATTGACATAATCAATTTGAATGGAGGCAGCGCTAACATAAGATGCCAACTCCAGCTTCAGAGACTTCAGATTTTCCCTGGCATTTATCTTTATGTCCCTTAATATTCTCATCTTTTCCCCCTGTTTTATACATGAAATCACTCCTACTAACTTCATGGAATTTTTTTAGCAGAAGTGTCAAATAATTGTCGAGTTTCCATATAACCTTTTTCACAATAAGTAAACTAAGGACTAAAATTTGTTAAGTGCTTGATGTTCTAGTCATGGTTTCGAGCCAAAGATATAGGTCCAATGACTGCAGCTTTCGAAGAGCACGATTCTCCTAATTTCGTATTTATGTTCTGTCAAATGAATCAAATTACTTCTCTCAAGCATAGTGGTAAGGTACATTACTGATGAGTCATGCTATCTCAAACAGACAATCAAGACTCGAAATTTACTTTAAAAATAGAATAAACAATACTTTCTGCTGAAATTTTGATGGCTCCAAGACCTGATGAAGTTGGGGGAAATGTTTAGGGTTTTCTTTAAGAAATGGGTTTAGAATGATAGGTAATGGGTTTAGAAAGAATGGATCGCTAGTTTTAATTGGGTGGATCCGGGTATTTGGGTTGGGTTAGTTAAGTTTTAATTAATTCATTTTTCAACCAATTAGATTACGCCACGTAATAAATGAAATTATTAATTATATGGACTAAGTAGTCCGTTTGCGAAAAATGGCATTATAGGTCCCTAAAGGTTAACGCCAGGGGTATTTTGAGGCCAAAAGGTAAACGAGGGGTATTTTTGTACCAATTTCAATACTTTAAGGGTATTTTAGGCCCTTCTTCGGTCTTTTTTTCCCCATCAAAATGTCTTGCCAGATTTTGCTTCTTCCTCATTCCTGCAAGATCGATTTCCCATACTTTCTGTGACTTCTATTTGTGTTGCTCTGGTGCTGGCTGGGGACTTCCGGTTGAATTTGGATACTGTTCATGAATGTTCTTTCTGTGTTTGCTCGGTTTTCTTTTGTGAGTGTCGAAACATGCTAAAACCTCATTAACATAATTGTTTATGCTTCTGCAGATAGCTACTGATGTAGCTGCTCGAGGGCTGGATATACCTGATGTTGAAGTTGTGATAAATTATAGTTTCCCTTTGACAACAGAGGATTATGTTCATAGAATTGGAAGAACTGGAAGGGCTGGTAAAAAAGGTGTAGCTCATACATTCTTCACTAAGGATAACAAGGTACTGTTTGACTGATCCTTACAATAGAGATCTCACTTTTATTTTTCTTGTACTATTGTCTCAGTGCTTTGCTAGTTTGATTCTTACATTGAGCCTGTCTATCACAGGGACTTTCTGGGGAGTTGATAAATGTCCTCAGAGAAGCTGGACAGACTGTTCCAGCTGCCCTTCTTAACTTTGGAACCCATGTAAAGAAAAAGGTAAGCTTTTTGTTTGCATATTGCGTATGATTTGAAATGCAAATGTAATAGTCTCCTAAATTTCAGTATCTCATTTTGGAAGAAATTAATGTGCCTCACACAACTGACACTAGTTTTGTGAGATAAAAAAGTGGACCTAGAATTTGTGGGCCCAAAAGTGTAAGATGTGGGTCCACTTATTTTTCTTACAAAGGAGCCTCGCACAACTAACATCGGTTGTGTCAGGCACATTACACATAGTAGAAGTTTATACTTGGTGACTCTGTCCTATCCACTAATTATTTCCTCACTTTGACGGAGTGCCTTGTTAGGCTTTGGTGATGGGTCCAAAGACAAGTATTGGGTGATTCTGCCTCCCAATTATGAAGATTTGAATCTTGGTCCCCGTGGAGGCATGTAGGATTGAGAACTTTTAAGAGTAGATTTATGTTGGGAAATATGCTACCTAAGAAATCTTTGATGCTTCTTTGGATTAAGCCAAGAAAGAGGACCAGCTGCCATGAGTTGAGGTTTTGTATCCGGGAAACAAAAAGGAAACTATTTAAATGAAGTTTGTTTCCAGGGAGATAGCAGTGTGTTTTGTTCTGGATGAACTTGAGAACCCTTAGATCAGCCTTCTCCCTGATTTTGACCAAGGAGCTTGAAAACACAAGGATTTGCATAATCTTGATATACTAGTAACTGCATTTGTGTTTACTTACCGTGCTCACATTGTAGAATCTATTAAAAAAAAGAAGAATCATTGTGTGACCTGGCCTAAATTAAGAAAACAAAGAATCGTGTTGTGTTACGTCCTTGGGCAGGAAGCCAGGATCTTATGTTATTATCAGCTGCTTGTGCATAGTCTTAACAATATACTATCTATGGATAGGGGTGTCGCATGAACGGGTCAAAATGAGTTGTTAATAAATGTGACCCGTCCAAAATTTACATGGGCTGAAATGAGTTGGGCAGGAATGGGCTATAAACCATCTCCATTAACCCGTACAAAAGTAACATGGGCTGAAATGAGTTAGGCTGAAATGGACTAACAAACGGATCTTGACCCAATCCGCCCATTTCTTACTAAGTTTTAGTCTATTTGTTTAAGTACCTAATAAAATTTATCTTTATTATGGCTAATTGGCTTATATACAACGTATCAAACATAATTTTTTTTAAAAAAACACTTTGACAAGATTCCTCATTGATCAATTAACACCTACATATCAACCCAATTTTTAGATGGACCGAATTGGGTGGGTCAAAATCGTCCGAGTTAATAATTAGGCTGGTAAAACTTGAGCGAGCCGAGGAGTCCTGTTTTCCTGGGATAATTTTGCCACCCCTACCTTAGAAAGATCACAATATCAATTTGGATATCCAAAAGATGGTGAAGCAACAATTTATTATTACAAGTTATACTCTGTGATTGCCTATTTTCTTGCTGGCATAATTTGTTTGATTGAGAAGTGATGAATAGATAGATAGATCCACATGCCTTTCTGTTAGTAATTGTCAACTGAATCTTGTTTCTCCACCCTTCCCTTGCTTCAGTATTGCTAGTTTTCTATCGTCTAAAGCTGCACATGTTCTCTGTTACATTGTTGAGTTGCTATTTGCAGGAGTCCAAGCTCTATGGTGCTCATTTTAGAGAAATTGATGCAAATGCTCCGAAGGCTACCAAGATAAAATTTGGTGATTCTGATAACGAAGATTGAGGAAAACCAATATCAATGTTGCCAATTTTGTCAGTGAGTTGTAGCAGCACAACTCCTTTGAATTGGTTCCAAGCTTCAACATCCTGACACTGTAGAATCATTTGGCGGATCACTGTGAGAAGAATGCAAGAGATGATGTCCCACAGCTATCTGCTCATGTATGTCGACAGATGCCTAAGTTTATTGCGCTGCAATGACATAGATAATAGTGTTTTAGAATCTTAATATTCTTTTATGTAATTCATTTAATTTCCAGGATGCAAATGTAACTCTTAAAGAGTGTAATGCTGACTGATTGTTAATTTTTCTCTTTGTGATATTTGATTGCACCTTACAAATGCTCGAGATGGGATTCTGTGCTACAAGTATAATATTTTAGATGTCATGTTTTTTGGAGAAACATGTCTGGATAATTAATTACCTTATGTTCTACATGTACCAAACTTGTGTTCAAACTTATAACGTGCACATCTCCAAACTTGTGGAAGATAATACAATTTGTTCATTTCAAGGGTTATTACTCCAATGGGGAATAATGGGTAAGATCTATAATGATAATGTTCTCACTTTTAAGAATCAAGGAAAAATTTATTTACAATTCTGTTTCAAGCAGAGGCCATTGTATTTCAATTCAATCTTAATCCATCACATTAACTTGTTGAGGGTTACAAGTAGATTAATAAGTTGGTGTAACAAAGACTTCATAACAGATCCGCTTTTCATCTGTGCATTGGATTGAACTTTGCAACATGAGAAGTTCAGAGAAACTTTATCGCAATAGGATGAAACACGCGATCTATTAACTGCCACTCCTTGGACAAAATAAGGGCTTCCCATTGTTTTTCTCTCTTTAAGTCTACAACAGAAGAAATTGCATCCTGCAAGATGTCCTTGTAAGACCCCGCGGGCTGGGGGTATGGGAAGAACAATGGGAAAACTGCTCCATCTCCTCTGAAGCTCGAACATTATACATTTAAGGCGATTGCTAAACATTATTCTTCAGCCAATGACAACATACATTAAAAATATATACAGAAAAACCGATACATCTACCCTTACACCTTATACATCAGGGTGATCGGTAATGCAACTTTGCTGAAAACCTATACGAAGGGGATCTCAAGCT
Source organism: Solanum appendiculatum (assembly GCA_018342035.1). Taxonomy (NCBI): domain Eukaryota; kingdom Viridiplantae; phylum Streptophyta; class Magnoliopsida; order Solanales; family Solanaceae; genus Solanum; species Solanum appendiculatum. Next base: position 249,086 of record JAGDQO010000631.1, on the reverse strand, counting down.
GCAACATTGCTCCACGCTCATTCCTGTCATATATCATCATAACTCGATAGCTCCATGGGCGGTTCTCTTCAAGCATGTATGCACTTCTCAGAACAACAAAGTTTTCATGCTTCTTTCATTGGTTGCTACCTCCAAGAAACGTGAAGACTCTTCTTCTCAACACCTGAGCTAAATCTATGATTTCGGATTCCCTAATCTGCCGAGCCATGCTAACATCCTGCCAAAAGAACGTGCGCTTACTGGATAATCTGCTTGTTACATCTACACTCAAAGTGGCCTTTTCTCGACTGTTTGTTAATGCCCGCAGAGCGTGGCTGGAGTACTTGGGATGTGAAACTAGTCTATTCAAGAGTATGAGTACCTCTCGAATCAGCAAGGTCCTGGCAAATAAGACATATAGAAAAGATTGAGAAAATGAAATTTCAATACAATCAAATTGAAAAATTACTTGGAAAATGCAAAGGTCTTTTCAGAAGATTAAAAAAACAGCTAATAACGAGAAACTCCATGAATTAAGGAGGACTCACACTCAAGGTGCCAGGTGGTGAACAAAAATGGATTGTCAAACTAAAAAGTATAAAAAGAAAGGCATTGTGATGTTCAGTTCTAGATAATCATTGTGTACTTTACCGCATGGAAAATCAAATAAACTGCGTCCATTTCATGCACATGTTTGGAAGACTAAAATAAACCTCAAAACACATTTAAGTGCCCAAAGATACCTCTCTTTGAATACTTCAGGCTGCTGAGCAGTATCCGTTTCTTCTAGATCCAAATCGCATACCAAGCTTTGCAAAATAATTGCAGGGAAATCCTTTCCTTTTGGAAGCCCATAATTTAATAGAATTTCAACACCACATTTTCCTGATGATGCAAAGAAAGCTAGCAAAATAATTGTGTGCTTCCGAAGCTGTAGTTCCTGAATAATTAGAGAATCAAGGGTAACAAACAGCATGAAGGGGTCAATTCCATTCTTGGCAAATTCAAGACAAAATCCATGTTAAATACGATAGCAATAATTCAGAGGAGTTTGGAGAGACAAATTGAAAATACGAAATGAGGAAAGGTGAGAAGATATGATAATTGAAGTTAAATACTAGGCTTACCTCGGCATTACTTCCAGTGCAGGTGATACACTCTGCCAAACTCTCAAAGATCACACTGATTACGGAAAAAGTTGAACTTTTATTGGAATTGATGTCAACCATGCCACTGCCATCTCCCTCCATGAAACAGCTGCAGAATGAGGCCATTACTCTTGGACCTTTATTGAATAGTATAGTCAGGTAAACTATTACACAAAGCAAAAACAAACTGCTAGTTATTTTGAGATGGATTTTTTCCTCAGAAATAACCTTTATATCTTCAGAGTATATCTTACAATTAGCAGCAATCTACCACAACTACCACTGTGGTGCATGAGTAAAATACAGCTAAATTTAATGAAGTATTCTTCCTTAATAATAAACTTGGAGAAGGTGCATCAATCTTTAACTTGGATCAGAAAGAATATATTGGCTTATTTGAGAATATGATATAAATAACAAAATGTGGTAGTCCAAGTAATAAAAGCTACATATTGAACATTGAGATGCAGTAAGCAAGTTGAAGAACAAACTTCCAGGAGCCAGATAACATCAAATTGATATATGAGCATGTGCTCAACACGTGACCAAACATATATGTGTGCTTACAATTCAGTAACATATGAAGAAGATGCACAGCTTTCTTCTTTACAAGCAAGCGGGCTCCCTTCTTCAATAATTTTACAATACTTTGAAATAGTATATCTGTTCCGTACCTATATAAAAGAGGAAATAGCATAAGCATATTCCAGAGCGCTAAAAATATTCGTAAACTAATAAGAGAAGGATATGAACTTACTTGTCCCTCTCCAAATAGGCATTACTTCTTGCAACAATCAGATTCATGACTGAAACTGCTTCGAGTCTTACATGTTCTACGTCATGAATCATGACAATTTCACACATTAATTCAAACAGAGGAACGTAGTTGAAACAAGATGATATCAAACAGCTAGATCCATAATTGACAAATCCTATTCTGGTGCAAGTTTCAAGAGTATCCACTCTCAGGCCATCAGTGTGATCTTGATCAAATATTTTCTCGGCATGGACATGAGGCAGTCCTCTATTTCCAGGATATCCATATTCATACAGTTCTGACGCATTATTCCAACAAACAGGTCCGTCAACCACAATATTGTCCCTGATAGAGTACACTGGGAAGATCAAATCAAAGCATATAAGGAAATTTCTGGATCAGATGATAGAGACAATCCTTTCTCCTTTCTCCTTTTTCCTTTCCTTTATTTATTTGTTTTAGCCTTTTGAGGTTACGGAAGCATGGTTTGACCCCAATAAGGAAATAAACAACTAGCACTAGCAAGAGAATAGCAAAACGCCTGAAGATCTATCTTGAAATGTGAAGAATCAAAAGACTGGAGAGACTAGTTTGCATGATAATCAGTGGGTTCTAACTTTCGCTTCTGTTTTTTAACTTGAACTTCCTTATGAATCCAGACAAATGCAAGCTTCTTACACAAAGGGAATGGTTAAACAGTGTTGTCAAACACTTAATCAAATCATTCTTCTGCATTGATGCTAAAAGAATCCACGACAATATCTCAGAAACAGAATAGAGAAAGAAGAGCATGCATTTGAGTAAGTAATATATACCTTTTGCCAAATTTTCTTTCCATATTGAAAGTGAAACTCAAAACCTCTTGCAGTATATGCAAAGACCTATGAATAATACAAACCTGTATGGAATGAATAGTGTTATGAAGCTAGTGACAAGAAATTTCTATGGAATGAATTAAAAATGAAGCCTTTATGAATTCCCTTTTACTTCAACATAACATACAGTAATCATTCAAAAGAACTATATAGCCGACCCCAGCTTGATTGGAATTGAGGCATAGTTGTTGTAATCATTCAAAGGAATTATAAAAATAAAACCAAAAAAAAAAAAAAAAACTCTGTACTTTTATTAAAGGAAAAGCCTTAGTACTTCATTAATCATTAATTTTTATACAGGTAATATATGGAAAACCTTAGTAATTGATGCATACTTATATTTATATATTTCCTTTATTCTTAGGAGTTTTGTTGTTTGAATAGTTTTCTGCTCCTTGGCCAGTCAGCCACCTCCATAGTCCATCCTACTCTGATTTCCGTGGTACTCTCTTGGTCTTGCCACAGGTCACTTGTTATGTGGAAATTTTGGGAAGGACATGAACCTCAATTATAGATTATCAAGTTATAACTTATTTATGGAAGGTGGGGTGAGGATCTTCATGGTGAGTGGGATCTCACTAGTGAATCAAAAATTGGATTTACAACGGATCTCACCCAAATCGCCCTATCTATCCTCCTGTGGAGATGAGGATTCTGTCTGTATGTATCCGTCGCGTAGAGAGAAGGTGCATAACGAAGATTAGAATCTAAGTGGTAGAACAAAGAAGGTGAACTCCAACGGACCAGTTTGCCAATTGATGCAAACCGGTATAATAGGTGTGCAAGGCATATTTCAATGAGAAAAGTGGGCCCAAGAAGGATGTCCTTATCTTTCACTTGAAAGAAGAAAAAGCAAATAGGCATAGTACCGGAAAGTATGGATTTGGAGTTCATCCTCAATCAAGAGCTACTTGAAAGTCAGGATAGATTTCACACACCTAGTATGCTAAGGATCACGTCACGTACTATTAAGATTTTCAGATATATTCACAGAACTTAAAAAAAATTAAACCAAGATTTTTCACTTTTTAAGTTCATTAGGCAATTGTGTATATTGAGAAACGATTTTCAAAATCATTGCTAGAACTGTTGGCCTACAATCGATGATTCCTAAATCCAAAGTTCATGACAGTACTTAGTAAGATACCAGCTTTCTCCTTTTCTTTTCAGGAATATGAGATGGATACAGCTTTGCAGGCCTGAACACTTTTTTTCTTTGAGAATGGTAACAAATTCATCAGCACAAAGGTATATCCTTGCTCTTATTACAAAAGTCTGCACTATTAATCTGGACATTTTACTGAGATAAATGGATATTGCCATTAAAAAGTTTTACATGTTTAGAAATGTAAATTCCACATTAACAACTAAAACAGAAGGAAAAATGATAAATATCAAAGCTTACAATCGCACATTTTTAAGTCTGCAAAGATCAACCAACGCTTCTAACAAATCTTCAAATCTCACCATTTCATCATTAATCTACAAGATACAAGACCACAAATTATGAGAGTTCAACCCTACTAAGAGTCTAAGACAAAATAAGGTAAATAAGCCACGCATAGTACTTGCAAAATAAAGAAACGTGGTGCAGATGATACTTAATAGTGAGGATTAAGGATTAGTCAGGTACACTTACATTAGGGTCCAATTTTTACTAAGAGTCTGTTTAGAGATTGTATGTCAGTAAAAAATGCAAAAAAAAAATCTTATGTTAGAGAACCTTAAACTATTGAATATTGGAAGTTTGGAACGAGACGAGTTCAAGTGAAGCAAAATGGGTAGTGAAGATTCACATAGTTGGCCCCAACTAGTGTCGTATAAGCATAGTCACAAGAAGCAAAAGATCCATATAAAGAATACCAACAAGTAATGATTAAGGCTTAATCAGGTTGATACCCTTGTATATAGTAAGTCTTCGGTTGTTAAGAACTTTGTCAGTAGAAAATGCAAATACCCTCTAATGTAAGAGAACACCAATTTATAAATAATGTAAATGGGTCCAAATTAAGTAAAATGGATAGTGAGGATTCACATAGCCAAACCCAACTAGTTAGGGATTGAACCATACTTGTTATTGTTACTGATATTTCATATCTACATTATGAGAATAATACTCACTTCAAATGTTAATTGGTACTCTTTCCATTATTTTCACATCATAAAAGGAATTTATAAGAAGTTATTCTGCAAGATTCCAAGAAAGAAAAATAAAATAATTAAATAAAAAAGAAAGAACAAAATTGATATAAGATAAACTTGTTTACTAATCAAGTTACTGTTTAACAAAAAAAAAAAACTTGTTTGTTAATCTTTGGAACTCAAGTATGTTAACCTAGTGAATTCAAAACTAACCAAAGTGACACTTAAAATGCAATATGGAAGGGTAAATAATTTGAATTGTCACTAAAATCAGAATTGGTAAAAAGACAACTCATTCAGGTCAAATTTGCAATGTGAACATTTTAACTCATTTAGTCATTTATACTTTTGCTTTGATGTATTAGAGAAACACTTGATAGAAAGCATTCTTAATAATTATGTACTATTTAGTTCATTATAAAAATGATAATTTTGTGCTAAACGTATGAGCATTTTTGATAGTTTTTAGAACTTATGAGTACAAGTCATGCTTCATGTTTTTCAAAAAAAAAAAAGTGAAATATCTTTCCAAAAACTATGGCAAACACATTTTGAAACTTCAATCCAAACTTCACCCAAATCTGGTTTACCAAAAATATTTGGGAATCTATGGTCAAACGCTAGCTTAAGAGAGCAATTGTTTTGGTCAGCCCACTAATGCTTGCATTAGGGTAGGATGTCTACATCTCACCCTTTGGGTGCGGCTCTTCCCCCGACTCTGCTAACACGGGAGACTTTGTGCACCGGGCTGCCCCATTTTTTTAAGAGAGCAACTGCCTTTAATTTAAATGCATGACCAAAGCAAGTGTCAAGCAAAATATGATGTAAAGAGTTCAAGCAAGTGAAAAAGGAAAATCTTAAATTCCAGTCACTTAACTTCCTTTTTCGTGGTTGAGTTGAAAGTAAATAGTGAATGAGCAACAAATTTAAGGAATACTAATTCATACAAAAGAACAATCCGAGACATTGAGAGAGATCTATCATCTGGTTAATGATTGTTAGTATGCACATCTAGAGAAGCAAGAACCTGAAGGTCAAGTGCAGTCAAAGTGAAAAAAGATATCACTTAATGGATATACCTTGGTCAATACAGAGAAAAGATGAGACACTTTTGCACTCTCACCAGAATGAGTATACTGCAGATTATCCTTCAAAGAAATCTTTGACTCCACACTTATCCTTAAGGGCAAACTCGTGTTTAGGTATCCAGAAAGGACACGGAAATCAACTTCACATGTCGCGTACAACTTCGAAATGAGAAGCCTTCCTAATCTTTGGCCACTAGACGAGCTCCATGCATCCAACAACTTGTTTCTACGGCAAAAAGTATCAGATAAATTGTTTTCAGCTGATAAACTGATAGATTCATCAGGTCTTTCAGTCTGGATCCCAACATCCTTAGAGGATATTGTACCTATGATTCAGTATGCAAGGAAGAATGGATGAGCAGATCATGAAAGAACTCATTTTGAGGAACTATGACATATAATTGATTTTAATTCCACATCTCAGTTTGAACTAACCGATTTTTGTGCTAGAGCCAATATGCTCATTCATAGAGCGTGTGTTTTGGAATTCTAGAGATTTTATTTGGTCTCCTTGGATGTTGATACCCGAATCTGTACTACTGTAAACACAGACGAGACTGTAATTTTAGCATGAGATTAATCTCATTTGCAGTGCAAGCAAATCATGACAGTTAAAACCTAATCATTCTCACTCCAGAATAACAAGGATGTGCAAAAGTCTAATTAAATGGATAAGGAAACTACCAATAAAAAATATATAACTCATAAAAAGCATATTAGCAAAGATAAGAATTTCTCCAATGTTATGACTCCTTCAACTTTTACACACTGCAAGAAGCAACCTTCACTAAAATTCTTCTATTTCCCTTTTAGCATTCGACTGAGAAGTTTAAAGTTTCACCAAAAAACATGAGAAAGAACATGATGTTGCATCACAAAGTTCCTCCCTAAACACACAATATATACATATTTTTCCTAAAATTTCCAAAGGATCGGCATAGTTGCAAATGGTTTGGCACTTTGTCAACTAGCAGTAGAATGACACATATGAGCACTGTTTGTTACAAAGAAAAAATTTTGTACCAATTTTGATTCAAAAGAACCTTAGAGAATGACATTACTAACTCTGACAAATAAATTTGATATCTTTTCTTCCAAAACCTTCTTAAAAGGAAATTTAAAACATTTTACATTCTATTCTTCAAGATTTTTTGTGCCCCTGATGCATATGTTTCCTTGTACTTTAGCTCTTAGCATCTTTGTTGTTGAATTAAAATTTGGAGATAATATGTAAATCTCCACCCTCTGAAATATATCCATGCATTACACTTCTTTGTCATGTACCACGCCAATGTGGTAAAAAGATTGGAATAATGTCACAATGAAAAAGAGGTTCTTTGCATGACGAAAAGGGGAGAAGAAATGACAAATTTTCATTTCACGAAATTGTAGAAGTTATTGAAACTAACTCCTTATATAGTTTGTATTCACCTCCATTTAGATACTATCTCAATCGTGCAGATTAACTAGGTATAATCAATGTGAAATAGGAACAATCAAAAATATAACATAACTTGCAACAAAAATGAAACTAAAAGAATAGAACAATAACATTATGAATAATATAGGCTAAGGAGTACTTATATGATTTTGCATGCACTTTGACAGAGGGAAGAAAAGGAATCTTGTGCCGATTAGAGTTATTAAAAAATATGTTTGGTTATTGCTTGTCAGATCAGGCTATCTCCTTATTATCTTATGTGGCACGCGCCTTAATCAAGAATAATTGTGGTCAACTTTTATTATGCATAAAATATAGGTATACCCTAGAATAAGGACACCATAACCAAATTTTCCTGCAACTACCTGTCAAACACAAATTCCACTAGGCACTTACAGGTTCACAATCTTTGGAGGAGTAACCTTGAGTCTCTTCTCTTTCTTATCTCTTCCCTTTCTGAGCTTAATGCACTCTTGCTCCTGAAGCGGTGCAAAAGATCATTATCTACTAGGAATTTTCATCAGAAATGTATTGAAGACAACTTATGTCATAAAACCACTATACTATGTCTTCAGCATCTACTCAATGTCAATGTCATGCAAATAAAGATTATCCATCAAGGTAAACCAGTGTAAAGTATGCTAACTACTAAGTCAAGTGAGATGAATCATACATAATCCAAATGGAACCAGCTAAACAAATAGTACAACACAATGTGGGGGCTTCAAATTAAAAAAGTTTCTTCAATGAGGTCATGCACTCAAGTTCAAGATTTTTGCCTTGCGTGAATCTGTTCGGTTATCTCAATAACATATAAAAGCAACTCCAACTCAATTACTGATCAAAATCAACTCAAACAGCTACCTAATACCCTAATGCCTCTAAAATCAAATAGAAACCTTAGAAAGACTATCTCAATTCCGGAACTCCAAAAATTCAACTATTATACAGCATACATGTGGGGCTTGGTGGGTAGAGTATATGACGTACCAGGCGATTCCGCTCCTCTGAAATTCTATCAAGCTCCCTCTGCAATAAAAAAAAAAAACAGAATAGCCCAATCCATTCAAAGAACATTCTAGAATACAAAATGGGAGGGCAAAAGTAGTCTACTGCCCAGCCAATTGATCAGAGAATGACTACTTCATTTATTAATATTAATATTAATAGCATTTTCTAACCTTCAAAGTATCAATTTCTTGTTCTTTGGCATTGTGGGACCCGCAAGCAGGGAGAGAGGAGCGGGCAGCGGCAGCGGAGAAAACATCGACATCGGATAACTGATTGAAACCTTTAGGCACTTCTGGAACTCTCTGAGACAAATCCCGCGGAGGTGAATAGCTAACCTCGACGTACGACACCGCCGGATATGATTGCTGCTGCTGCAGCGGCGGCGGCGGCAGCGGCGGAGGTGGAAGGGATTTCTGAGTGGCGATGGACAAGGCCTGCTCTTCAGCTTGGACGAGTTGGTCGACGAAATCTGCATCCCATTCTTCGTCGAAACCCTCGTCCGCCATTGCTGCAAAAGCTTTCTCTTTTTTCTTTTTTCAGTTTATATTTTTCATCTGCTCGATTTCTCCATTTTCGCGCGCTTCGCCCCTTTTGTCAGGGTATTATTCGTAAAGAGACAGTAATTTAAGTGATATGCTAAAATGCCCCCCAATAGTTTTTGGCATTTCCTTTTCAGAAAAGGGTCAAATATATCCTTATACTATCATAAATAGTTTAAATATACTCTTTGTTATATTTTTGGGTCAAGTATATCCTTTATCCGTTAAATATGTGGGTCTCAACCTTAGAATAAACATGTGAAAGGTTGGGATTAATTTAAGAAACTCAAATCATTTTTATCCTGTTAATACCCAAAATAACTCACTAAAATACTTTCTTGCCAAATCCATCTATAAGTCAAACAAAATCAAAACGAATTGTCAACTGATTAGCTTTAACTGCTACATGAAAACTCATTTTTATAATTACTGTTCCCATTTTTTTCTTCTAAAATACATAACATTAAAAAAAATTGTGTGTGTTCTACTGTTCTTGTTGAGTATATTATCAGAGTTTAATTCTTCAATTTTTGAAAGTTCAATTAAGGTGGTGCTTGAAATTCCATTGATTTGGAATGATGTGCTAAAACTAGAATGCACATTAGGTGGAGAAATTGAAAACAAAGCTTTTGGGTTTTTGTCTTTTGATTTGTGACTGATAGACTTTTAAAGTTTGTGATTGGAAGTTTATGGAAATCAATCTGAGTAAATTACTTAGGTCATTGTTTCTTTGAACTAAGATTTTCTCTTGTCTACTATGATTAAGTTGATTTCAATTTTTGGGTTCTTTGAATTCAAAAATAGAGATTAAAAAATCGAAGTGCTTCAATAATTCTTCGTTGCTGACTCATTGATTAAGTTACTGAGATTTTTGAAGTATTATGTGTGTTTGGATGTTGAGAATCATCAAGTTAAGTGAATACAATTGTTATTGAAGTGATCAAAAATTATTTGAAGAAACAACTTTTACATTACTCCATTGTTGAGATTTGAAGCTTTATTGGGGTTGGGCTATGGGTTATTTTTGTTGTTGGCAGGGACAGAAATTATTTGAGTCCTAATTAGTTTCAATCCTTCACGTAATCATGTATTTTGGTGTTTTAACCGGATAAAAATGATATGGATTTCTTAAATTAATCCCAACCTTTCACATGTTTATTCTAAGGTTGGGACCCACATATTTAACGGACAAAGGGTATATTTGACCCAAAATATAACGGGAGGGGTATATTCAGCCCAAAAGTATAACGAAGAGTATATTTAAACTATTTTCAATAGTACAGGGGCATATTTGACCCTTTTCCGTTTCCTTTTTCTTCCCCAAATGTTTCTAATGGGTTATTTAATGATCCTTGTTTCTATTAGTAGTTGATACGAATTTGGTCAAAACTACTTTTGAACTACTGAAATTGGTACAACATTGTCCATTAGTTTACACCATTTTATGAAAATTGGTGTTTTTAATTTTTCTTCATAAGTTACATTTCTCTTTATTTTATTTTTGTTATAATGCCGAAATCTTCTTCTGTTTCTTCTCGTCATCAAGGATAGTTTTGCATTACGAATTGATTGACAGCCATTTTATTAATACAATTTCTAAAAATGTTGGATGTTAATTCAACAAATATCGTGGCATTAGATTAAGTTATTATGGTTATTGAGAATGGCTTGATAAAGAACTTCAGACATCATTCATTGTAAAACGAACAATTTAAATATTGTGGATGATATAATTTGTATAACTTATCCAGATTTAAAGAAAATGTATGTCTTGAAGATATAAAGTGTTGACTTTGAAGTTGAAAATGTGTTTATTCTAATGTCATGGGCTACTTAGCATGACAGTGTCAAGTGTATTGTAAGTATAAAGTTAAATATCAAACTCGAGTTCGTCTCTTAGGGATTGAAATTTGATAACTAGCTACTAAAATAGTGAATGATGTTTAGTGTATTGCGCATAAATTATTTGTGTGTATGAATTATGTGTGCTAACATGGTATTGGTTTGGGTCTAGTCGGCTACCACGTGCGAAGTGAGAGATATTAGATATTGAGTTTGGATTGTGGATCGCTCATGTGGACTGACTTGATCCGTTTAGAGAAATAAACCTAAAGAAAATTATTTAGAAATTACTACATATACAACTTCTATCCTATTTTGAACGCTGATTTTGTAGAAGAAAATTGTGAAACTTATATAACTTTTTACTCTTTAATCTTCATATTAAAAGGCACAATTTTCCTTTTTCTCGATAATAGAGAAAAATACATTGGTTCTCTATATCTCCCATGAGAACACACACTAACAAAAAAAATTAAATTTGTGATTAGAACATTGTTTCTTAAAATGATGAAGTCAACTTTGGACAATTATTTTAATGATGAGTTCAACTATTTTCATTTAAATAAAAAAGATGTATTATTTATTATTTCGCTCCTCGATTTTATTCTACCTACATGATAGCTCATAAAAATATTTTCCTTAACAATTACACTATAAACTTTAATTCTAACGACTTTCTCGAATCAAAGTCAACTATATATAACAATCATAATTAGTCATTTTTTCAATAGGTTGATTCACTTGCGAAAATTTAGTATTTCTAATTATTCCTTGTGAAACGTATATGCTATTTATGCAATAGAAAGTCGAATAGTTATATGTGTATTTACAATACCTAAACAAGAGCATTATGTACATAATAATTAATGTTGTAATTTATTTTTTTTGGAACTCTTGATCGAGTGAAATTTGCCATCCCTATTTCTTGAGTGCGTATTGGATAATTTCACTTCTATCAATAACTCGCAAAATAAAAATGTAATTTCTAAAATTTGTTCTTGAAATCTCAAAATGAAATTTGAATCTTTAAAACCATTAAACCAACCTCTAGTCTTGTGTTTAGGATATTCAAAATCTATCTATATACATAATTAAAATTTAAAATTTAAAATTTTATATATATATATATATATATATATAATGGTATAGTTTTTTTGTTACGGAAGTTGAAGTGAACATCATATAGTCCTTCTAAATCCGCTCCTGATTATTATCATTGCATTTACCTAACCTATTTTATGTTAAAAATCTCATATGTGATTTGTTCATGCGTCGAATAAGCAATCATGAAGAGTTTTATAAGAAGTCAATACTCCTATTTAAGAAAAATAATATAGTAATGGTTGACTCTTTCATATTTTTTAATTATTTTTTTTATAAATGTAGTGTCTGGCTTGACAGCAACAAGTATCAAGTTATTTTATCTATCAAAGCTAGAATAAATGGGAAGAATCATTTAATATTTTGTATATCCATTAAATTTTAAATCTAAAATCTCAAAATTCTCAATCACTTTATTAACCTGCAGATTTTTTAATTTTAAAAGTGACATTTGTTGTATTAGGGATACGGGAGAGAAGTCGTTTTAGTGTTTCTTAAACAGAAAACTTGTGGGCCTAAAGATAGAAAATAGACTGCATATCTAACTCCCAATAGTCTACCCCACCCCCACTGTGAAACAGTGAAGAAGACAGCCACATTGCCAATTTTAAAAAAATATTTTCTCCGTTTTAATTTAGGGAAAATGATCAAAAATACCCCTTAATTTTATTTTATTGGTTGACTAAGCCTCCGCCGTTAAAATTAAGTTATTCTTACCCCCGCCGTTTACAAACTTATCATATGTGCCCCTCAATTGGATGGAAATCCCCAAATCAATTAAAATCACCCAATTTCGATTAAAATGACCCGATTTTCTCTTTTAATTCGAACCCGACCCACTAAATTAAACCAAATTAATTCGTATCAAATTAAAACCCTAAATCTATCTCTCTAGTATTCTTCATCTTCTTTATCTCTACTCCGAACCCGATTTTCTCTTTTTGTATTGGCTTCTCGTTGAACTCTTTTTGTATTCTTCATCTTCTTCATCAGCATGAAGTTAACGACTTAATTGCTTCTTTGTGGTATACTAATATGTCAAATAAGTAAACGTCAAACCGAAAAGGAAGAAGTCCAGGCTTTTCTTGTAGTTGTGGCTCGTTGTATAAATATATTTGAAGTCATTGTTAAAAGCTTTTATGGATATTAATTGTTGAATTGGAGCCTGAAACTTGAAGAACCAACCAAAAAAATTTCATACTCATTAATGGAGCTTGGAGCATGAGTTCGAAATTTGGGTTTTTACAAGCAGTTTCAACTTCAAAAAATTAATAATTTCAACTTTTTCCCCAAAATACTCAAATCGAAAACAACACACCCATTTCTTCACAACTGAAATCATAGATTTGAATTTGTGTAATTAGATGATTTTCCATCTCAAAATTGTTGTAGCATGATCTTTTTTAGTTTATTTCTTGTTGTTGTTGTTTTCTGGTGGAATTCGACCGCCTCGTGCTGCCATTTTTGCCTCGTGTGCGACGGATTTGAAGAACTAACGAACGCATCTATACAAGTGACTTTTAAGAAAGAATGTTTTTGGATTATTTTAATAGCAACATTGTTCTTGTTTTTGTGCATGAACATAGGGCTGATACATCTTCATCCTATGTTTTTGCTTCCAACATTGCTTCTTAAAAGCTCATTAATGGTGGAAATTTCTCTGTTCGATTAGGAATTAAAATGGGTTTTGGTGAATCTATTTTGTGATTTTACTTTTTTTTTTTTTTATGGTTTATGCATTTGGTATCTAAGATCAAATTAAATGGGTTATGGGTCGGATTTGATTGAGAATTTGTTTTCAATGGATAATCGGGTTGAAAATGGGAATTTGAAATTGATTTGGGGGAAACCGTTAGTTTGAAGGGTACATGTGATAAGTTTGTAGACGGCAGGGGTAAGAATAACTTAATTTTAACGGCGGGGGCTTAGTCAGCCAATAAAACAAAGTTGAGGAGTATTTTTGACCCTTTTCCCTTTAATTTATTTATCTGATTTTCATTTGATATAAATTTTTAAAAGATAAAGATTTTTCATTGATTGTAAATTTAATATGCACAGAATATATAAAAATATCTTTTAATCGTGTGATCTAAAATATATCACGTGAAAAGTTAAATTAAAAAGTTGTCAAAAAATAAAAGAGACATTTTTTAAAAATAAATTAAAAAGAAAAATAAGACAGATAAATTGAAACAAAGTAACTATTAATTATTGTTCGGAGTGATTTTAAACACATTCACCACATTTTATGAGATAGAAAAAGTTTCTTTAGACAACAAGTAAGAATGTTATCAAAATGAGAAGAACGAACACATCATATAAATATCGAATAATTATGAATTAATTTATTATCAATATAAATATTATGAACACACTCACATGGCACTTACGTATAATTTAAGAAGTTAGCTTCCCCTCCAACCAATTGGATATTTTAATTTACTTTCTTGTCTAATCAATGAATCTTGACAAACCGTCCCATTGTGTTTATTGGCAACTTTCCATTTCTATCACTTTCAACTACCAAATAAATACTAGATATATATTTCCTCCATCCAATTTACAATACATTTCTTTTTTAAAGAAGTTTTCAAAGTATTCAACTCAAGTCTCTTTTTTTTTAAATCTTTTAATAATAGAATATTTTTAAAAATAATTTTCTATTTCAATTTTCATGTGACTTATTTAAAAACACAAAAATAAAGATCATTTTGGTTGCTTCTAGGTGGGATAAAATAAAAAACGGACAAATAAATTATAAGTGGAATACGTAGTCATCTTTGCTAGGTAGCGTTTTATCTTCAATGTGAGACTTCTATTAACGCAGATCCAAATTTAATCAGGCTCTAATATGGATACCGAAGGAAAAATTAAAAATTGCAAGTGGAGAAATTTTTATAATTTTCAGGAATTTAAGTTATTTAAAATTAAATCGAATCTAGACAAAACCATCAATGCAAGCTAACTTATCTTCCCCTTTTGTTGGTTTCTCTCACTATATTTGTAGAAAGAGAAGCTGAATTTTTGTGTCAAAACAAAATAAGATCAGAAGACACCCTTTTGGGTGAAATTTTGTTCTGATAGTAACGAGTCTAATATGGTGGGAATTTTTTCTAGATTTTCTGTTAGCAGAACTGGGCATCGTCGAGCTCAAAGTGCACTTGTGAGTTTTTTTTTTTTAAGTTTATTTTTGGTAAATTCTTTAACTTTTATGTTAGTTGGGTTGTTTTTCGATCTGGGTATGAAAATTTTCTTGTTTAATCTCCTTTTTTTATGTTAATTTGATAATGATGTGAGTTGTTTGATCATTTTCATTTGAAAAGATAGTTGCTTTAGATCGATTGATCACACACAAGGAAAAGTTATTGGGTTTAGATTGTTAATGGGTTAATCTTTTGTTTTGGTATGGATTTGGTTTATGAATTTTGTAAAGTTAGGTTCTTTTTAGATTTTTGAAATGTGGGATTGACTAGTTCATGGTGTGTAGCCTGTAGGTGACTCTAAATTTGAGTTTGATTTTGGACATTTTGCTGCTGCCATGTTTGTGTTAGTGTTCTTAACTGTTAAAATCAACTATACTTTATTTAAGTAATTGTATCTGAGCTGTACCCCGCAAAGGTAGAGGTAAAGTTTGTGTACATCTTGTCCTCGCCAGACCCCACTTGCGGGATTACACTGGGTATGTTGTTGTTGTAAGTGATTGTATCTGGGGCATGCTTATTTTACTCGAAACTATAGCATCTGGTTTTATTTATAGTGATTTCTGTTCTATATGAAAATGCAGGATGAAACAGAAGTGTTGCCCCCAAATACAGAGACAATAGGTGCTGTTACTTTAGCTGGAGCTTCCTCTATCAACCCTCATGGTATTGAAATTGCAGTTGAGTTCAAACCAGTTGAACACCCGACTGAGCCTCTACATAATGATCAGCCAATTCTTTGTCCATTACCAGAACCTTCAATATTGAATGTAAGTTTGCTATTATGCTGTATCATGAAATTGTGTTAGATAGATATGTCAGTATGCTGTTATGTTTCCTATCAAACATGTTTATTTGAATGCTGTTATGATAGAGGTTACTCATCCCCTATCTCCACATAAACTTTCTTCTACAAGTAAGTTTCTGTATGTGGAATGGACTCAATATGCAATTATGAGTGCTCAAGAGACGAGACTCAAAATCCTGACTTTTCAATCTGCGGACATGTGAAGCATGATGTATTTATGTAAGCCAGTCATTCAACTAAGAAGTGAAAACTTTGGTACTGTCTCTAATTTGGTGATTACTCAGTCAAGCCCTCTGCAGCCTGCAAGATAGTCCTTCCTAATCCTACTGTCAGATTTAGAGATGATGACTATATCGAGCATTTAACGTATATAGTAATAATGCCATATCGTCACTGACACTCTTTTTATATCAGTTGTAGTTAACTATATTGCATTAATACAGAGAGACACAAGGACTCATGAAATAATCCACTCTTGATATTGCTTGTTTCTTTATAGCTGCAGGCTGTTGACCCATTTCTTGCTTTTTAGGAATTATTTGGTTAATTGGCTTTTAGGAATTTTTTTGTCTTAGCTGCAGCCTGCAAGACATGAACTAACCATCATAATTTGTAGGTTTTCCATTAGTAAACCTGATTGTTTGTGATTGGTTATCAAATTCTTTTGATTGAACTTAACTGTCAAATACTTCCTAGAGAATTAATGCTTCACACACTTTTGCCTTTTGGGTGGGGGATTTAAATGACAAAATAAGAAATTAAGATATCTAAGAATGGAAAAGCAAGGAAAGAGATGTTGTCAACTTCTTTGCACCTCTTCTCTGATTTCTGTTCCTATCATTTCATTGATTTTCCCACTTATGTCCATTTAAACTAAACAAACTGATATTCACCACATCCTAACAATTGTTTTGTCAGATATCTTGTTTTGAATTGTTTTCTCTTGTTTCAGATTTTATATCAATATGTCAGACAATTTCCAGTTGGAAAGTTTCTTTGCTTTTCTCTTTTAATTTTTCCCCGTACAAAACATTGGAACCCATTTGCTTGCTTTTTAAACATCTATAGACTAGTCTGCTTTTTGACTCTATTCTGTGCCTTGTTAGATAGCTGTGATACACAAGTCACATTCTTGTATGCCCATCACATTGAGTCATAAAATTTTAAGTTCTGTTGATAAGATGCCAGGTTGAATAAATGGGATTACTTTACATTGCTCAAGAAATGATAGGGTCACTTTGTCTATCAGCTCCTTTGTATACCTGTTTATCTACTTCTTAGGACTGCTAACTGGGAATATATGTATTTTTTCACTGACAGGATGGGAGAATATGGAAGGAGCGAGTGTCTGCAGTGCGAAGAAGGGCTGATATTCCTGTTGTGCAGGAAGGAACAACTGCAGCGCCTGAGGCAGCTGGAACAAAACCTAGACCATCGATGAATCGGGTTATTCTTCCGTCAATAAGTGCACCTGAACACAGTATCCTCAAACTACTGGAGGAATCTGGAATTTAGCTGATGCATTGCTGAACCTGTCTCAGAGTACATTTGTTATACCAGATAAACCTGATGAAATTTCATATTTTACTTCTTTCCAAGTTTCTCTTCTTGCTTTCAATGAAATGTTTGTAATTCTATTTTTATTGGAAACTTCACACATTTGAGTGTAAATATTTCTTTTCATACTGATTGAAATATAGTTTCCAATTGCTCACCATGGTTATAATTAGCTGATTATATCTTCTAGGCGTGTTTTATAATGATACCATCTGTGATAGATTTACTCCTAAGACATGCCAAGGAAGTTATGTGGTGATTGGAATTAAAATATGCATGTCAAATCTATAGAAAATTTGAAGCAGCCTCCAATGTTGCTTATGGTATGACCTGTAGTTGTCTATGCACTCACCCTGGAGTATGAATTTCTTTTAGATATACACTGGATAACTGGGTTTTTAATTCTTGAGAGGATCTGAAGTTTGAAATTTCTGAACTCCATGATTTGTAGTGGAAGAAGGGGATTTGAAATGAGTGAATTGCAACTCCAGTGAAAGGAATGTGGAAAACCTTAGATAGTAAGATTTAAGACTAGATTTGAGGTTAAATAGAGATTATCACATGCCTTCGTCAAAAAAAATAGAGATTATCACATGAATTGGTATGTTAATTCTTAGATATCAAATTGATTGATCCAGATGCTTCCCTTTTACATTCTTTCCAATGTGTGATAGTATGAGTTTGAAATTGTGCACTTGTTTTGAAAAAAGTGACATAGAATGTTCTATCACTCTGCATTTGCACGCAAACTGTGGTTCTGTAGCAGGAATACTGCTGAGTTCTTCAGAATGGACTTATCTCTCTTCATTGTAAACTACCTTTTTCATTGTAGACTATGCATAGTATCTAATGGTATATTGTGGAGAAAAAAACTATAGCATATGAGTACCCAAGGGTGTGGTCCAGTGGTCAATGAAACATGATGGTCTTTAAGGTCAATGACATTTGATAAAAACTATGGAGATCAGGCTTAAAAATATGCTTGGTGAATTTTCCCATCTATCTGAGCCTTGATTGGTAGAGTTAACTGGTGAATGTGCTGGTAAGAGATAACAAATACTTGATAGAATAGTTGAGTTACACATAAATTGGTTCAAACACCACCAATATCACAGGAAGAAAAGGAGAAAATTTAGCATCTGATGTTTTGCCCTTGCCTATAGAATAACATGGTCAGTGAGAATTCATATCGTCAGCCCCAATTTTTAAGTTTCATCTCTGAATACAGGAGTTGATTAGCAAAGTCAATTCCTGCTGCTAAGAGAAACCATGTGCTGGTATGATTTGTTTGTCAAGAATAGTGGATCTTGCTTGTCACATTAGCAACATTAAGCTAGGATTTTACAGCCTAGCTCAATATAGAGATGTTCATTTTCTTGGATAGACAGATAGGATAAACTGACATAGTGACAGTAAGGTTAGTGAAGGAGGCCCTGTATGAGCCGTATACTAATGAATTAGACATTGAAAGCATGATCAAAAGTAAACAAAGGGGGAGGGGATGAAAGATCTTTTCATTGATCAAAATATACATGCATTTTACACTATGATATGGTTGTTTCTTTCACAATTGCCTGATTCTTGACGGGGCAGAGTTATTCAGTACTTGTGCTAGTGGGAGGTGGCAGGGTACCTTTGAAATAGTAGAGATATGCACAAACCGGAGCGGACACCACATTCTAAGAAAAAGACACATGATGTGAATTGTGATTCTCCCATCAGTTCTTAAGAGATTAGAGGTGACTTGGAAATTAGAAGAGCTAAACGGGCAATTTGGGAATATCAAATGGATGGTTAGCTTTGGGATTCACAAGGTATTTTCGAGGTCCCCGGAAGCTCCCATGATTCATCCATGACCTCCATTGCGATCTTTGATGCATATCGTGGACACGACTCGCGCCAAGTTCCCCATGACCAACTCCTATATCAGTTGAATAAACTGATGCAGAAGAGCTGAAAATGAAGACAAAAAGAAGAAGGTAGCAAAAAGGCTTAAACTGCAGGACCATTTTGTTGTGTCTTTTGTAACTGATATGCATTTCTTGGATAATTGGGGCTTCTTATAGAGGAAAAAAGTGCTACTTTTTTCTTCATTTAATAAAGATGTCACAAGATATATCATTTTGGATCACACAATGTCACACACTGAATATTGATTGCTTGTATTAATTAGAGCCTGTGATTATTGGTGTTTTGTTTTATTGTAGGGGGTCATGTCTCTCTACTTGTATTGTCATCATCATTCTGTTGGTGGATTTGTGTTACTGAAATGAATGCATTTAGGATTAAATCATGACTTTTGAGTGGACAATTATCTCTTTCTTGTTTTATAAAAATGAGTTTTAACTTCTATATACCGACAAAATATTATATTATCATAGTCACATAAAAGATCACTAAAATGTAACTGTTTGTAATATGTTGGATTACCTACCACAGGTAAAATTCTTTACGCTGATAGTTATAAATATTTTTAGACTGTTAATCATTTTAGAAAAAAAATAGTGTAGTAAGTACTTAGTACTAAACAAACATTATTAATGATAGTTATAAATATTTTTAGACTGTTAATCATTTTAGCAAAAAAATAGTGTAGTAAGTACTTAGTACTAAACAAACATTATTAATGATGGAAAAGGTGAAGAAAAAAAAATTAGTTCTACCTACAATGTTAAGGAAGAATCACAGCATGGACGAGGAAGTTTGGTATCAAGTTCTTTTTTTTTTCTCCTTAAGTATTACTTATTTAGAGGTCTCAGATTTGACTTCTGAAAATAGTAACTTTTTGATAGGGAGCGTGGTCTAAAGTGGGAGGGATGGACATAGTACGATATGGTACATATTGAAAACTTATGTTCAGTAATTTTGATGTTTGGTTATTAAAAATACTATACCACCACTATCAAACCAAATTAATTCGATAGGTTTGGTATATTTAAATTCGATTTTGATATTTTGCAGTACTGTAAATTAATAACCCTAGCTGTTAGATTTCGACTGACATATACTCATATAATAGAGAATTATGACTTTGACTTTTCAAAAAATATCTCAATTATATCATATATATAATGACACCTTACACATGTAGAATTATTCAAAAGGAAGTACAAACAATTTCCTTCGTTAATTAATTACATAAAAAAAATATTGATAAAATAGTCAAAATTTTAACATCTAAACAATTAGTTTTGTACTAATACTAATCTATATATTTATCGGTATCATAATAATATATAATGAATTGTATATGTAACTATATATACGTCGGATAAAAAATAAATATCAAAATTATAGTATCAAAAATTTCGATTTTGATATATATCGTACCATGCCTACCTCTAAAAGCGGATGAAAGCCAAAAAAAATCTTTTTTGTGTCCAAGAATGAAAGATCAAGAATAGAAATGCTATCAACTTGTGTGATCCCTTTCAGTGTCCTCTCCATTTTGTTGACTTTTTCTTCGTTTTGTAGTTGCATCCAAACAAAATCAGACTAAACACTTGCAATTTAACTGTTGGATGATGTTTTGTTTCTCACATTATTGATTTTTATCCTCATATCTTACGTATGTGTCGGCAAATAGTACTATACTTATCTTCTATTGTTATTTTTGGCATAATATATAAACGTATTCTTTAATTTAGTCTCACCTGATATTTATGTCTTCCAATTTTAGATGTGCACAAGTAAATACTTAAACTTGTCTAAACTTGAATAAGTATCACTACATTAAAAAGAATCTTTAGCCGCAATAGCTTAATTGCTACTAAATATGTATTTTTAGTGGCATTTGGTATTCTTTATAAATGTTCTTAAAGCCTATAGCGACATTGAATCCAATGACAATTAACAAATGTCGGTAAAAGCTTTATCACTCTTTGTTAATGTACATATTTATTGCAACTAAAAGTTATTTTTGTTATAGTGTATACACACACGTCCTACATAGCATAATACACGTAGGACGTCATGTAGGACTATAAATTGTCCCGTAGGACACCACATAAGACGTGTGTATCTATTTGTTCAATTATATACAAATTTAAGGCATATTTGTGCACACCAAAAGTTGGAGGACATAGATATCAGTTGAGGTCAAGTTAAAATGCATTTTTATGTATTATGTCTTCTTTTTATCTTTCTTGTATGAGAGTTGATGGTTTAGTAAAAGTACTTGAATTCGAGTCTTGACAATTTTGTGCCACATCAGTGTTGAATATTCACGAGACACAATGGAGATAAGTTAAAAGTGTTTAGTTATCAACTGAGATCAAATTTGAGTGATTATTTATATATTATCCTTTGCTTCAACAAGAGGGGGAATAATTCACTTGCTTCCACTTTTAGCATGCCTATAGGAAGAAGCTTATCTCTCAAACACACAAGATATAAATTAGTATTGTTGACTACTATACTTTGAGATAAACCATGTGGTATTATAATATTTTTTGTTAAACAATGATGAGTACTCTTGTTACATGAGCATCCTAATTAGAGATAAATTAAGTGATGACCATCCTAGACCTTCAACTAATTTAGGAATTTTTTTTTCATCCGTCTAAATTATGATTCGTCATTGGATTATAATATCTTTTTTCAAGACAGGACATATAATTCGGGAATTCTCTATTTTCATGGATTCAATTGTGCTAACAGAATGTAGAAGGTACTCTATAAAATAGTCGAGAGGCATGTTAGCTTGACTCGAATACCACTATTTTACTAATAACTAACTAATACATTTCAATCTTTGACTTCTAAACAAGATAAGGTCGACTATATGATCAACCAATAGAAGAAAACATAGTCTTGATATGATATGATACTTGAGATATGAGCTAAACAAAAGAAATAACGATTCAACATTTATTCAAATATGCTTTAACTCTGTAAAAACAACATATTTAACTATTAAAAGGCTAAAACTAACATCAAGATTCAAGATTGAGAAGAACTAAAGGGGCAATTCTGGTATATCGAATCGATGATTAATCGTTGGATTAACGAGGTGTTTTTGAGGCCCTCTGTTGCTTCCATGATTCATCCATGGCTCCTTTTTCCACCTTTGATGGACTCCATGAACATGTCTTATGCCATGTTTCCTATGAACAAAAGTTGATGAATGAACTGTTGAACTTAAAAAAATGAAGACAAGAATAGGAAGCAAAGTGCAAAAAGGTTTCAAATTGAAGACCATTTTGTGTTATGTTTTTTGGATTGAATTCTTGTGAGAGTTAAAGGGCTTTTTTATAGAGGAAAAATGGGGTGTCTTTACTTCACTTAGAAGTCACTTTTTTAGTTCACAGGTTTCACTCTATGTATTGATTACTTTTTGTTGGACCATGAGTATTGTCTCAAGTTGCACAAACTCTACACTTATGATGTCGGCTTTTGTCAGATTCTTTAAAAATACATTATTTCTAAAGAATTTAACACATTTCTATTGATATTTTTGAAGAGTTCGAACAACGGAGATTTTTTTTTATTCCTTGTCCATAATTGTTGTAAGTAGTTGTTTGGTCATAGTTTTGTTGGTCATGATTTACTTGTGTTGTTATCATCATTCTGTTGGTGAAGTTTATCTGCTAAATGAATGCATTTATTAGTTGTGACACTCAAGTGGATAGCTATCTCTTGCAATTATATACTCCTTCTATGTTAGTATTTTATATGAAGTATTTGACTGGTCACATAATTTTAAAACTTGAAGAAGATTTTAACATGTAAGTCATGAATTTAAATTATATAAAATAGTTGATATAAAGATTTATATTTTAAAGGGACTTGTAACTGATTTGATAGTATAAAAATATAATTATATTGACAATGCATAATTTAAACTTGTCAAATATTACAAAGTATCAAAAGTATGTTAGATGAAAGATGGTGAAAGTTTTACATATCTTTTTTTATTACTTTATAATGAATATGTGTTATATAAAATAGGACAGATGTAGTATAATATTTGGTGATGGAGCAACTTATATAGTCAAAATCAAGAGAGGTGAATATCCACTAAGCTTTTCACAATCAATAACCTTATCAGATCCACTAAGCTTTTATGTGGTGCACTTGTCTGTTTTAGAGTTAACAATCACCTAATCGTTTAAGATGTCTAACATCATATAATAACGAGAAACTATAAAATCTATCCAAATATTATTTCTATCAAAACATTTTTCTCTTCTTTTTCAAGAAAATCAGTC
The DNA here is from genome assembly GCA_018342035.1 of Solanum appendiculatum. NCBI lineage: Eukaryota > Viridiplantae > Streptophyta > Magnoliopsida > Solanales > Solanaceae > Solanum > Solanum appendiculatum. The sequence goes on along the minus strand of JAGDQO010000631.1, from coordinate 225,389 downwards.
ACCACACTCATTCTCTTCTTTTTCTTTGAAATCACTCATCATATACTTTTTTTTCTCTTCTTTTTCTTCAACCCACTCTCCTCTTTGCAACAAATCAAATCCCGACCCTAATTTCTTTTTTCAGCCCAATTTTTCTAAATTTTTAGTGTTTTTTATTTTAAAAGTTGAAACCATTATTTGTGTTGGATTTAAAGAAAAGGTATGGTATGGATTAACATAAAGGGTGATGGTGGGTATTGAAAAAGTTGAAAACGTCAGCTTGAGAAAACTTGAAGAACAACAAATGAGTCATATGAATTTGTGAAATTAATTCAAATTTGTGATTGAGGCTCGTTGAATTCGTGTTTATGAACTTCTAGTTGAAATTTCAAGTCAAATAAAGAAGAATTTCATCCATTTGACATGAATTTGATGCTCAAATTGTGAGCACATATGAAAATTGAAGAACATCGTCAAAATTTACAAAAGTTAAATATTTGACTTTTTTATTTTCTTAATATTTAATTTCTTACGTGTCATTGAAAAATGACATGGAAGTACATGTGTAAAAGGTTGGATTACACACACTGATCTGATGAGAAAAGGGTTTAAAATATTGTGTTTTAATGAGTTTAAACGTTTAGTTGACAAAGTGTTGCGTATGAGGGTTCAGGATAAAAACGCATACAAGTATAATGGTCCATCAGACCATTTCGCTAAAAAACAATGATAAAATAAAAAAATCTTTACACTGATACAGCTAAATCATTTTAGAAAAAAAAAGGTGTAGTACTTAGTATTAAATAGACATTATTAGACCATCTCCAACCCTACTCTATTTTACTCTCCATTCTCTATATATGGAGAGTAAAATAGAGAATGCCCTCTCCAAGCACTCTCTATTTACCCTCTAATCTCCAATTATAAAGAGTTGAATAGTAGTTCTTCAAATTTGGAGAACTACTATTCACACTCTCTATTTCACTTTTTCAATATTTTATTATTATTTCTATTATTTTCTAATTAACATATTATTTTACATATAATGCCATTAATTAAATATCTAATATTCATAATTGTTTTTAAATGTAATATAATATTTTTAAAAATATATTATTTAATATATACTACTTTCATCCCGAATTAATAGTATTTTAAATTTTTCTAATTTTCGTTAATAATATAATTTGATTTTATTATTAATTTTCACTATAAAGAATACACAAAATTAAAATGATAAGATGAAAAATTTAATTTAAAAATACAAGATAACAATACAATACATAACATGATAATTTAAATACAAGATAAAATACAATACAATACATGACATAATTAATTTATCACAACAATAATTTAATAATCCGGTAGGTCGTTTCTAGATTTAGCACTATTCGAAAAAAAAAATTAGGATATGATCCAGAGAATTGTTACGATTATACTGCACAACATGATAATTGAGGATGAACGTGATCTTAATGCACCAATTCAAGATGCCGTAGAGGCTCCAACTCCAACGACAGAAATGGTGATGGATGAAAATCTCCGATTTGAACAATTTTTAGTTAGACATAAAAAAATTAAGGACAAAAATGCTCATTTTGAACTCCATAACGCATTAATAGAGCATTTATGGGAGCATCATAATAATTTTGAAAGTTGAGTGTTTATGTAATGTTTATGTAATTGTATTTCACTTTTATTTGAATTTGTCCATTAATTTGTATATTATATAATATTTTTTTGCAATTTATGTTATTTAGTAATTTAGAATAAAATATAATTTTATATTAAATTAAAAATTAAAAAAATAAAATTTTATATCACATGAAAATTATAAAGTAATTATTGGAGAAAAAGAAAGAAATGATTTATTATATTATGAAATAAGAAAATAAGAATGAAATAGAAATAATAATATAATATTGAAGAGAGAGAAAAATATTCAGTTTTTAGAAAGTAAAATAGAGAATTGGGTTCGAGTTGGTTGTCTGAAAAAAATAGATAACTATATATTTGGAGAGTAAAATAGAAAATATGGTTGGAGATGCCCTTAGTGATCGAAAAGCTGAAGAAAAAAAAATTTATTTCTACCTACCATGTGAAGGAAGAATCCCAGCATGGACGAGGAAATTTGGAATAAAGTTCCTTTTGTTTTTATTTTTTCTTTTAATTTTTTTTAAAAGTATTACATATTGAGAAATTTTTAGTTGGTTTTTCATTTTTTTTATTTCGATGGAAAGAGTCATGAGCGGTAAATAATGTTTTATCATTAATCAAAAATCACGAATTTGAATTGTGAAATTAAATAATTTTTGACAAGAAAGGTTTGTCTAAAGTGGTAGAGGTGGAAATGATGTGTTATTAAAAAAATTGGTTAGGTAATTTCGATTTTAGATTTATATCACAATCATATCAAATTAATTTGGTATGGTTCGATATATTTAAGTTCTATTTTGGTATTTTGCGGTATAGTAAATTAATATTCACTGTTTGGTAGACTTTAATTTTTCAACAACCATCTCAATTATATCATACTAACACCTTACACATGTAGAAATATTAAAAAGAAAGTACAAGTATTTTCTTTCGTTAATTAATTACACAAAAATTATTAATAGAGTAGTCAAATCTATATATATAATAAGGGAGAAACATAGACAAGGTGATGTGACACATCTCTATGCTCTCCATTTGCATTTATCTTTTTTCTCCTCTAGCTAAGTCAAGAGTTATTCTTCTAGATTTTTCCCTTTCAAAAAAGAGTTCATCTTTTAACCTCTTTAGATCTTGGTCACATATGATTTGGTCACCACTAATTTTGCCTTTTTCATTCTCAATAACACTTTGTTTCAAAATTTCAAATTTGAGAGCCAAAGTGCAGGAATCAAGTTGTTGTACCTGTTTCTTTAAGAATTGGTTTTCTTCCTTGAGACCAGAGTTAATTTTTTCAAGATCAATATATTCAAATTTTAAACGGGTCAAGGAAGCCAACAACTGATCTCTGTTTTTATTCAAATCTTGAAGATTATCTATGAGAGTCATAATAAGGAAAGATAATTTTTTCTTTGAAAAATGTTTTAGCTTATCTTTAAGGTCAAGAAGATTTACCTCCCTTTTCTCAGTATCTGATTCATAGTCTGGTTCAGAGTCCTCCATGCCATCAAAGTAACATCTTCTATATCATCTTCATTTGAGTTGTCTGAACCTGTTCCCCAAGCAGCATACATAGCCTTTCTAGATTCCTTTTCTTTGCCTAGGGGTAGTTTTTTCTCCTAGTTTCCACCTTTCTTGAAGATCTTTTTGAGCTTTTTACTGATTACGGCTATGTCATCATCATCCAGATTAGATTCATCACTCTCAGTTGCCTTGAAAGAAAAAAATCATATCTTTGCTTCCTTCATTCATTTTTGTTTTATCAACATTTATCTCGTAGGTCTTTAGATTCCCTACAAGTTCATCCAAACTCATGTTTGTTAAATCCTTTGCTTCCCTGATTGCAGTGACCTTGATCTCCCACGACTTAGGTAGAGTCCTCAGTACTTTGTCAACCTGTTCCTCAGTAGTATATATTTTTCCCAAACACACCAGTTCATTCACAATATTAGTGAATCTCGTAATCATATCTTGAAGTGATTCACCACTCTCCATCTTAAATGCTTCATATTCAGTGCATAGTCTAGCTATTCTAAATTTTCTTACTTGGGGAGTTCCTTCATGTGCATTGACCAATGTGTCCCAAATTTGCTTCGCTGTAGTACAACCAGAGATGTGATTGAACTCGTCAGGTCCAAGTCCACATACAAGGATGCACTTTGCTTTAGCATTTTTTGCGAGCATCCTATAATCAACTTCTTCATATTAAGCCTTGGGTTTTGGAATGTCTTTCCCTTCAGCATCCTTCATCATAGGAATAAGAGGACCATCAGTAACTCTAATCCATAATTCATAGTCATGAGCTTGTAGAAAATCCTCCATTCTTGCCTTCCACCATGCGTATTAATGTCCATTGAATAGTGGTGGCATGTTGAGGTGTTGACCTTCACTGTGTCCAAGAGGAGGTGCAGAATTCATAATGATCTTATCTTGAGTTATTAGACTCTACTAAGATAACCTGCTCTGATACCAATTGTTGGAATTCTGACCCCCAGATTTGCCTAAGAAACATGTATATTCTATATGTTCCTTTGCAGATTACAACAGTTACGTTATGTAAATCAAATAAAGTAATAACACAATATTTTATCAGAGAAAACCCCTAGGGTAAAAAACCACGACCTATACCTTTGTAGGATTTAACTCAACTTCATTAAACTCTGAGCCTCAACAACAGATTGCAAAATTATGTAACCTAAGGAATTATAAACTCTAATTCCTAGACGCCAACAACCAACTAGATCGTCGACCCACTTCAAGTTATGAATTCAGATTACAACTCTTGTAATTCTAGGAACTAACTCTAATTCCTAAACTCCAACACAAACCCCCCAAGGTTTATGTTCCCAAGTTTTTAAGTTGCCCCAACTTGAAGACTCTATTCCTGCTCCAGTTTATACCTCACTGGATCTAGAAAGAATTAAAGATACAACTCGATAAACACGTAATACAAGTAAACTTGACTTAAGAACTATAAAGCATAAGCCTATATATGGATAAAGTTCTTCAATCTTGTTTCCTTACATTGGCTGCACTTCGTATAATAAGAAATCACTTAAATATGAACTCCCTCTATTTGATTGTATTCTGCTTGTAACTCTCTGGTGCGCAAGTCTTATTGGAGAAATTCCTTCTCTATATATAGACTTAACGATCCTTCCTTCGTTGACTCGAACTTGGCTTCCTTATTTAACTCGAACACTTGGCTTCCTTCTTGAACTCGATCTTAGCTTCCTACTCCTTGTAGGACTCGAAATCCCGTGTTAACTGGGCTATTTATTATGCATTTCCTCTTTCTTGTAGGAATCCTTTATAAAAGGAAACTTTATGCCGCTTCCTCTTCTTTGTAGGAATCCTTTATAAAAGGAAACTATTTGCACTGTTTCTTATCGAAAAAGCAATCCATCCACCACCTTATAACTTCTGCTTTGCGTGGTTGATGTTCTCCTAATCCCATTTGGACTCGGTCTAAAAGGAACACGTCGGCGCAACCTATTCCTTTCATTTGTTCCTCTATTTGTGAATCATCAAAATCTTTCTCGATCTAACAACATCAAATTCCAAAAGTAGCATTCTCCAAAGACTCCAATTTTGGCAACTTATCATTTGTGTAAAGCAAAAACTCATTTTCTATGTTTGATTGTGCTCCATGCTTCATGTTATTCTCTTCAGAATCAGTGCTCGAATTCTTCTCAACGAGCTCTTGAAACATGGAGATCGAAGCAAAAGGCTTAGAGCAATATGTGACGATGATTTCGACTTAAGGGCATTTTTCTTTCAATAGGTTCCTAGGTACGCGGTATAGCATACAGTTTTTCAGTATTGGTGGTGGTGGCGAAATGATTGGGGTTAAACGAGTATGAAGAGTCGTATATAGGGTTAATCATATCATTAGTGTTACTAGTTTGCATAGGCTGATGTTCTGATGTTAAATCTTGAAATTGCATTAGAGAATTGACATCTGGTTTTAACCATCTAATGTATGTGTTCATGTCAAAGTTTGTCATCGCGTTAGTTCCCCTGTATTCAATCGCTGCAATATCAGAAGCTCGAGCTTCTTCTTCTTGAGTATCTATTGAAAACAAATAGTAAAAAATGTTTCGAGTTAGAACCAATTTGAATGTGTTCTTGATTTGATCACAACTTTGAAAGAAATTAGTTAAAGGGTGCGAAAAACACTTACTATAAGTACCTAAGTATAGATATTTGTTACCAAAAACTCGTCCAATTCTTGCTTCCCATCTGTTATTGTGATGATGCCTGAATGAAATTCGATGAATTTTTCGTTACAATTATGATCATAAACGTACTAAAAGACCCGAATAACATTGTCTGATCGATTATTATGTGTTAAGTTACCTTGCAACTCCTCTATACTTAGATACACCGCGGGCAAAACCACTGCTTCTTCTGTTGAAAAAACAGAACAAATTTGGTTAATTGAAAAGATTACTTGATTTTGAGGTGTAAATTCTGGTGATTGATAACTTTTTATAATGAATGTGTACCTTCTTAAAGAGGCTAAATGTTCTTCCTTTGTCATATTTTGCATGATCTCAATTTCTTTCTCATACTCAGATATCTACAAATTAAGAAAGTATTAGAACAATATGCTTCTATCAAACTGTATAATCGATCAGTTGAAGTATGTGACCATCTCATCTTAAAGCTTAATACATACCGGAAAATTGGTGAAAGTTGATGTGCCCCAATACTTGATTGCAGCCAAATCATAAGCTCTTGCTGCTGATTCTTCTTCGTCGTAAGCTCCTGCTCATTTTAGTAGCTGCAAACTTACCACATGACTCGAAATTTTGGAGTTTTTTTAGCACAAGTTATTAGTACTCACCAAGATAGACTTGTTTTCCCTTCTTTTTCTGAGTTACATTCCATGAAGCCTTATCCCATAAATGAGCTTCATATCACCCCGTCCATCGATGCCTGAAAATCCAACACGTTTATCAAATTTTAGCTTTCAAAAACATCCCCAATAGAAGAAATCAACTTCTCATGAAGATATTCAAGTAGTAGTCACACTCCCTCTGTTTCAGTTTGTCTGGTTTTGACTTAACAAAGAGTTTAAGAAAGTAAACTGACTTATGAATCTTATGGTCTTAAACTACAGATATGTTAAACGTACCAAAATGTCACATGTCATGTAGAAAGTTAGAATTAAAGAACTGTCAAAAATGGAAAGAGACGTAATAATTGAGTACCTACTAACACCTCTGAATCTTGAACTTCTCTTGACAGTAGGAGTTTGTACAAGACTATTATTTTGATTAGCTTTTGATGAATCCAATTTTTGGCCATTGTTGTTGTTATCATTCACTATAACTGCAGCTACATGAGATTTTTGTCGTCTTTTAACACATTTATTATTAACCGGAACATCATAATCCACCATACATAAACTTCTTCTATTTCCAGGGCTCAGCTTCTCACATTTAACACTAATTGCATTCATCATATCCATTGTATTGTAAAATTTAGAGCTTTATAATTTCTTTAATTTGATGCTTTGTTACACAGCAGATTAATTATCTATGTGTATATATATTTACAAATAGTTTTGTCTTGTACTTAGATGTCGATGTTTTCTATAATAGAAATTTAAAATTGTTATGATTTCCAGGATCTGGAAAATGTAAATATATATATTACCAATTTCTCTTTCTCCACGTACAGAGTTTTATTTACATTATTTTACTTTTTCAGACTTGGAAAACCAATATTTAAAAAAACAGAAATTAGCAACGAACTTATGTCCCTAAACAATAAAAATGCGTCACTAATTCTCTTTAATTTTGGAGTTAGCAAAAAAAATTATGTTAGCTACAAGTTATGTAGCGATAGATTAAGGAAGAATTTCATAGCTGATTCTTATGCGTTTTTTTGTAGTAAGCCAAAGAAAATCCAACACTTTCAAGGTTTTGTCAAAGATTTACAAAAAGATTAAACTACTCACTCTGTAGAATGTAGTCTATTTCAATTTATGTGACATCTTTCAAATTTCAACCGTCTACCGATCACTTATTTTCATGTCTTTTAAATTATTAATTATTGTAACTTATATTATTATTCATGATCAAAATTGAAAAGTTGATTCTTGAAATCCAAAATTAAAGGTGTCATATAGATTGAGACAGAGTCTTTTAATTCTATTGTAATATTCTCATAATGAGCTTTTGTCTTGGGTATAAATTCCGCTTTTCAGATAATTCTCTTGTATTTAACTAAATAAGGAAATACCCTAATATTATAAAATTTTCCTACTTTATTTTGCTAGACAATTTATCGTGGATAATAAAGAAAATGTCACAAAAAAAAGAAGAAGAGAAGAATAAACCAAAAGTATGTGATCCTTCTATGGACGAATTCAAAGCAAACAAATAATTTCACATTTAATAGGATCCCATAATTCATAGTTAGTTGGTGAAATCTTTATTTAGCATTTTATTTTAATTTAAAATAAATTTGATGAAAATATGATTGTACTTGTAGATGCTCTATTTCTTTTTTTTTTTTAAAAGACAAATTAAATTGATAAATTTTTAAAGTTTAAAATAAATCCAAAACTCTCAATTTTCACATTTAATAGGGTTCCATAATTTGTGGGTAGCTGGAGAAAGTCTTTACTTAACATTTTTTTCCATTTAAATTAATTTTCAAACTTATCTCCTAACTAAATTTGAAACACAAATTCAAAACATATTTCTAAAAAAAATTAAAACTCCCGACTTTAACGTTTAATAGGGTTTCATATACATGGATAGTTGGTGAAAGTCTTTACTTAGCTTTCTAAATTAATTTTCAATCTTATATCCTAGCTAAATTTGATGAAAATATGATTACAACTACTTGGAACTATTTCTTTCTTTCTTTTTTTTTTAAAAAAATAATTTAAATTTTGTAATGTTTTAGAAATTAAATACAAATATTTTTTATTATAATTTTTTTTCAACAATATATATTTTTTTCATATTCTATTTCTTTAACTATCTAATGTTTGCCAAAATAAAATGTTTTTCCTTACCTTAATGTAATTTTTAGACCTCATTAATGACCCTTACACATTTAAAACAAACTAACAAAACAAAGAAAGTCCCACATAAGAAAACCAATATTACCCATATAAAGCTATTATAATTTTAATTTAAAAATACTCCTCATGTCTAATTCATATAAAAATAAATCTTATCCTTTGATATATTGCCAAGAAAAGAAAGTTTATGCAAATTATATATTATAAGATTTATAAAGTATCACATATATATATATTTTTCTTTTATGAATTTTGAACATAACATTGGTATATTTACCTGGACGTTTAATATGTTCATACTTGTGTTTCTTTGGTTCGTTGAGTAATTGTGTATTTGGATTGACTTATTTTAAGTGTTTTTAAGTCAAAATAATTTTTAACAACTTTTGACTTTTGACTTATAAGTGATACGTTAAACGTCAAAGTTATAGCTTTTGGCTTTTAACTTAAAGGAAGAATGAAGTGTGATCGTTGGACAAATACAAATCATCACATTCCGGTGATGAAATGGAACAAAAGAACAAATGGAACCATCATATTTGTTCATTCACCATTGCCAGTAGCATGTGGAATAGTTCCAAAATGCAAAATGATGATCTACTTATTTGGTGCATTCCTTTTATCATGTTAACAATTTTATGTTTCTAGATCAATTTTGTTCTTCTTCTTCTTCTTGATCTCCTTCCTTATCTTCATCTTCCTCTTGTTCTCCACTTTCATCTTCATTGTTGTAATGTCGATATTATCAACGTTGACATCGCTATCGTTATTAAAGTTCTCAGCATCATTAACCAGTGGCGGATCCAGAATTCAAAGGTTGTGGGTGCTCACTTCCTTTAACATAAAATTGTTAGCAATCACATAGTGTAAATGTATACTAACTCAAACACTTCAATATAAAAGGTAAAAAGAGACCAACGATTAATATTATCATCACCAAAAACAACTTCTAATCACAAGTCACAATGACCTATAGTAATATTATCATTACAAAAAAGAAACTTCAAGTCTTCAAGTCATAAATGTGCTCGACAACTTTTCATATGTTGAAAACGATAAATAATAGCACCATTGCTTACATTTTCGAATATCTTACGCTCTACATAGCAAACTAAACAACCATTCAAAAAATCATCACCAATACTATTACGTAGTTCATTTTTGAAAAGAACTAAAGTATTCAAAAAAATACTTTAGGGTAAGTTACATAAATTACATAGTGTAAAGATGAAATTACTATCTATCCCTACTTTTTTTCTAATTACAATAATCCCTTAAAATTAACCGATACATTAATGAAAGCACGGATACATTAATACAAGCGCTGATACATTAATACATTAATACGGATACATTATTAAAATAAGGGATTTTAGAGATTTTTAAAAGATATATTTATTTTTTTAATATAATATAAATAAATATATGTTTTTCTTATTCTTGAAATTAAATTTATTTCTAAATTTTCGTATTTCTTGCCTGTAAATTGAGTTCTCTATTCTCGTTATCTCTATTTTCCCATTATGCATACCTTAAAAATTAATAATTTCTCACTTCTCTCTTCTTTTTGAAATTGAAATTGAATAAGTTAGAATAAAGAGGAAGAAGAAGAAGATATAGAATTTCATAATTTAAAGCATTTTCAGTATGCAATGTACCCTTGATAGAGTAGTTAATTAGTCTTGAAAATATATAATTTGACCAACGTAGAAAAACTAATAACTAATTAATATTCATTGGAGTACTTCATACATTGATTAATTACTCTCTCCATTCATTATTTTATAAAATCTTATTTTGAAAAAGAAATCTTAACAAACAAATTAAAAATAAAAGATGGAGAAAAAATCAAATAATTTTGAAAGTTGAAGCTTTAACAAATTTTTTAAAATCTTAGATCAATTGGTGAAAAAATTTGGCTCCAAAAATTTACTTAATTTCTTAATACAAGTGCAATCTAAAAAGGTGACATATAAAAAGGAACCGAGAGAGTATATGCTAACAGTAAGCCACGTAATAATAACTCTCAATAAAAGCCCAAGTAATTGCTTCACCCCATGAAGTGACATTAACACGTAATGCTAATTACTTCCTCTCTCCAACAATACTTGTCCACTTTTAACTTGGCACACCCCTTAAGAAAGAATAAATAGAAGGGTGATTTTACTATATTACCCTTTGAATATAATAAATATAATGTATTGAAAAATGTAATAGGGAGATAACTATAATTAATGATAAGGATAAATTAGGAACTAAGTGTAAAATTATCCATTGATTTCATAAAGTGGACAAGTATTGTTGGACATCCTAAAATAGTACAATGGACAAGTATTATTGGACGGAGGGAGTAATAGCTAGACCTTTGGCATTTCAACTTCTCCAGTTTTAATGTGTATTACCATATCAAAGGTAGGATATAAAAAGGCAAAAGCCTAAACCTCATGTTGCCACAACAATTCACACATCCTGTTTATTTTACTGTCTTTTTTATAAAGCTCTGTTTTTATTATATCAATTGTGATTGAGTAACCGCCTACGGCAAAATCTAACTTATATTTCTTTGATTGATGCAAATAGATTTAGCTTTTTACTATAATTATTATCCCCCATTAGTAAAAGAATTTGAACTTTTCCTAAAAGAGGAGTTGAAATTCTAATTTTAATTAATAGGAGAGTAAAAATAAAAACATTCATATCTTAAACTGTGTTATGTTATTAATTAAGTGTGTTATGTTGTTAATTAAGTCAATTTGAACTTAAGAAATCAGAAGAACTTTTGTTTTTAGGTATGTAATAGCTATTTACCCACTTGCTTCTCCTATTTAGTCTCACTAACCTTTTGACTAGCAAATGTAATTTACATTCGTCTTAATCGTCTATTAATATTTTTATGGCGATAAAAAAAATTAAGAAAATTCCTTTCTTTGTTGCTACCTATATTTTTTTTTATAACGATTGAAATCTCAGAATTTTGAATCTATTTAAGCTATACTTCTTATCCATATTAATTTGTCCGTTGAACTACTACACTTGATAATTGCTTTGGTAGTCCAAGGTTATCCATGTTATTTTTCACTACATTCAATTTATTTTTTTGAGTTTCCATGAAATTATCTTCATTGCAAACTTGCAATGATAAAATAAATTATAATAAAGTGTAGGTTCTTTTATATATATATATATATAAATATATAAAATAAAATAATGATTTGCTCTCAAATTAACTGTTTCGTATTTTCATATTTCAATTGTGGATTCTTTTCGTACTCTCTAATTAATTGAAATAATTAATGTGTATTATATTTATACTTCTTCATATTCTATGATATATTTTATGCACTATTTTAATATTTTATTTTATTTTCTTATGTTGAAATTTGATAATATTATCTTTTGATTACTTATCTTTATTATTAAGAAGTTAAAAGAGAAGTAAGAAAAATGTATTTGACATTTTTTTAAAGAAAAGGAACGGGTAGGTAAAAAAAGGAAAGTGTTAAAGATAAAAAGGTTAAAGCGAAAAAAAGTAGAGGAAAAAATAAATACAAAAAGTATAGAAGAGGTACGTGTAGTAATTAGATTTATAATAAATATATACAAATAAATATCATGTTAGTTAAAAATATATACAGAAATAATTCATTGTTTCTTGAATTGTTGTTTTTTCTTTACTTTTTTTTTTTAAAGAAAGGTAAAAATATACAAAAATCAAGTACTTTAAAAGATTTTAAACTCTAAGTGATAAAAATTATATAGGAATGTATGAAACTAAATTAAATGTGAATAATTAAAACTTGAAATATTTGAATTTGAAAATTAAATATATTCTCTCCAGTTACATAGGTCGAGAATTTTATTTTTTCGATGACAATTGTAATTATTTAAAATTATTAGAATCATGGATGTTTTATGGAAATATAGGACCTTCTTCTGATGAATTTTAATTAGTTGTTGATTATGAATTTTTTGTATATGATTATTATGGGTTATCAAAATAAGGTTATTCACCATTTCTTTGTGTATGAAATTTGATTTAAGGAAATCGTGAATACTTTATATATTCCATTTAGTTTTTTGATTTATTTTAAATAATAATAGATTTCTTTCATAAATGACATCGTGTTTGAATTGATGTTAATTAGGAGCAAGCATAATATTCTATTAAAAACGGTGGTTCGATAATTTCAATTTTTAAAATATTAAAATATTATCATATCTAAAGGATTTAAAAAATTAATCGAGTTCTTTGAGATCAACTTAATGTTAAGATTTTATTTTCTTTTTCTTAATTGTTTTGTTTAGCAGGGAAAACAAATCGTGACTCTAAACAAAATAATATTTCGCACGAAGCGCGGATAAGTTCACTAGTTCACCAATAAAGCTAATGATCAATAACAAAAAAAAGAGAATGAAGATTATCATTATATAACATTGTAAAAGTATATATAAGAGAAGTTAAGAAGTTACAACTCTATTTCGACTCAAATGATTTGGTTTGATATTTGAAAACCCGAACACCCCCGGTTATGTACACCCCTACTTCTACCTATGAGTTTCTAATTTTTACTTGTTCATTATTCTAAAAATAGATTTTTATTTTTACTTGTTATACTAAAATGTCATGTGAAGACAATTATTTTTTATATTTTATTTTTAATATTAATTACTTATTCTTCAAATTATTTTTCAAGACCTAATATTAAATATTAATTAATAGGATTAGTGTGATGAAATAGTCATATCAATCATTATTTTCTTATGGAATAAAAAATTAAAGGAGGGAATATATACTTCAAAGTTATACTGAGAAGTAAGTTGTGGAAATAAATAAATAATGAGAAGAACCAATAATACGAATCGACGAAAATGTTATCCTCCAATTAGAATTTTCTATGAAATCAATTCATATCAATTAATTATAATTATCAACATAAATAAATGTTTTTATTTAAATCTTATATTAAAAAAATTCTCTTTCACCTGTTCATTTTAGCAAATTAAGAAAAAAAATATCATTTTCATATAGTATTATTTTTTATCATTAAGTAATTATATGAAATATTAATTTTCAAATTTATTAATAGTTTATAATTTATTTTTATAAAATTAAAAATCTATCTAACCTAAAGTTTTAATTAAAGAAACCTAATAATTGATTTGGTACAATTCAATGTGGTCATTACTTCGATTTCTAAAGTTTCTCTATTAAAATTGAAAAATATATTTCCGAAATACTTACTATACTCTTAAATAGTTAGAAATTTAGATTTATTTAGAACATTATAGACTACGCATACATTTATGTCAAAAAGTATATATATATATATATATTTATTTTTTTTCATTTTAATTTTCATAATATTGGGCCCACATGGGCCATTTTCCCTAGTAGTAGAAAGAAAAACGTGTTAGGGGAGTTATGGTGTTAGTGCTTACATTAGTGTTTTTTCCCTTTTTTTTTAGTATTTGTCAATTTTATTTTTATTTTTAGATTTTAAATAATTCATAATTATGTTTATTGTGGTGATGAAATGTGAAAAAATTTCCTCTCCTATATATATATAAGATGATAAATATGCATAGCCAAATATATCCGAATAAATATGGAAGATGATAAATATACATAGCCAAATATATGTGAAACTGATTTTATTTTTTTTAGATAATTCAGTTATTTTTTTAATGTGTGCCTATGATTTAGGAGCATTTTTTTAGGAAGAGTATAACGTAGTTAACTATTATTAAAATTTGTAAAAAGTTAAAGTAATAGTAAAAATTAGATATTTAGTATTTTTTTCATTTTTTTTTTTTAGTGTTTGTAATTTTTATTTTATTTTCAGATTTTAAATTTTAAATTGATCCCACTAATTTAAAATAATTAACTACCAATACACGTGTATTTTTTTTTGGGTAAGTTATATAAATCACATAGTTTAAAGATGAAATTACTATCTATCCCTACTTTTTTTTCTAATTACAATAATCCCTTAAAATTAACCCAATCCGGATAACATTAATGAAAGCGCGGATACATTAATACATATACATTATTAAAATAAAAATTAACCCAATCCGGATACATTAATGAAAACGCGGATACATTAATACAAGCACGGATACATTAATACATTAATACATATACATTATTAAAATAAGAAATTTTAGTTATTTTAAAAAGATATAGGGACAAATAGAAAATAATATACTTAAAGGTGTGTACTTTAGTAATTTTTTCCTTTTTTTTTTGCAAATGCAGTTTTATAAATTTTATTTTTAAAAAAATACTACTTTTTATGGCGCTGACACGTAGACGTTATTACCTTTCCTATTATATATAGAATATAGAATATAGATATAGATCCTTATTCAAGAAAAAAAAATTAGTATCAATTTTGTTATATTTTAATCACAAATGTTTAATATATTTTCAGTTTTTATTTTGTGTTTAAACATTTTAAAAGGGAAGGAAGAATATTTAATATTGCCTTTTCTATTTTATCTTTAAAACCAAAAAATTGTCCATTTGTAAAGCCATAAATAGTATCATACAAGTATCTTTTGTTATATCACTTACAAAATAAACTCTCTCTCATAGTTGCTAGCAGTCTAACGAAACCATACGGTTATCGGAACCGGGATCAGAGATCGGGATCGGAAATTATGGATTCCGACGGCAGTAGTAGCAGTAATACTCCATCGAAGAGACAGAAATCGACCGTCAAAACCCAAGTCATGATCAGCGATTTGTCAGCGGAAATGTTGATCGAAGTTCTGTCTCTTTTGCCGACGAAGGAGGCAGTTAAGACCTGCATTCTCTCAAAAGAGTGGCGTTCACTTTGGACTTCTGTCACTAAGTTCCATTTGACGGCAAGAAAGCAATCGGCAGATCCTTCCTTCATTGAGAAGTATGTATCTTTCGTTGATAATGTACTGGGTCGTTCAGAATCTCGTAAAATTACAAAATTCGTAATTGAAGAGGGAGAACTCTTTCGGTATAACTCTTAAATCAGGGAATGGCTTCATTTTGCTGTTGAAAGGGAGGTAAAAGAAGTCGAATGCATATCGTCGTATCGTGCAAGAATTTGTGAAATGCCTGATAGTTTCTTCCAATGTTCTTCCTTGACAAGATTGCATTTGAGAACCTGTTACTTTCGTGATGAGGTGATATCTTGGAAGTTCCTGAAGATGATAAAGCTAGGGTTTCTAAAATTAGACGACTTTAAACTTTCGAATCTATTTTCAGGCTGTCCTTCATTGGAATGTATGGAGTTATATGATGTTGTTGGTTTTGGTAGCCTGGATGTTACTTCTTCAAAGTTCAAGAGATTGATGTTGAAAAATCTGAAAAAATGATAATTCTCGGCCGAATATGGAGGATTTGGAGATTTCAGGGAATCTCATCGATATGAAGTGTTGGCTTCTGGATGTTTCTTCTTTGGTAAAGGTGAAGCTAACCTTCTATATTTCATGTATAAAAAACAAACCGAGTAAAGATGGTACGGTTACTGGGATTTCTGGCTCTTGTGATGACTATCATCACAATTTCAGGATGCTTGTAGATGATTATCTTGAAAAACTGAGATGTGCAACTCAGCTAACAGTGGGATCCTGGTTCACAGAGGTTAGTAGTTGTGTCTTTATGCAATTCTTATTGAGGCTATAATGTGTGTGTCAGAATTTCAAAATTAGATATTTCTTTATGTTAATTATTGACTCTATAACTCAGAGTTTCACTAAGATTATTGCACCAGGTGCCGTACATGTTTCAGTTCAAAGTGTTTCCTGTTTTTACAATTGAACTGGAAAAACCTCACGCTAGAATTGTTTCTAGAAGATTTTGACTTGAATGGAGCAGCTAGCCTTTTTGTCGCCTCGCCTCACATGGAAACTTTGAACCTACACATTGCAGAAAATCGGGTAATTTCCTAGAACTTTTTATTGTTTTTTAAATCTGTTCATTTTAGCTGATGTTTTTAACAACCCCAAAATTTTCTAATGTGCTTACAATTGGGGATGTCCTCATATTCTAGCTTTTATACATATACCTTAAGTGGAGAATTTTCATCCTCCAGCCCAACCCAAACTGTTTCCAGTGGGTGCATAAATAAGTCCATCTCCACTTGTAACTTTAGCCATACCGGGTCTGGTTCTGTTTTATGTAGCTACATCTAAAACTAAAGGTGTGCATGATCAGTGATAACTTTTCAGTTTTCACATAATACCAATTGTGCATATGAAATGCCAAATTGGTAGAAGAGCCATGTGCATTAAGCTTGATAATCTTTGAACTGTGATAATTGTGGTTGTCCCTTTGTTGAGATTGTGTGTTGGGAATTTACTCATATCCTGTGTCCCTAAAATATGCATTTGACTCGTACAGACCTGCTCATTGGTCACAATCTGAATTTTGATAGCACATAAACCTCTCTGGTTAGTCACAATGAGAATTTTATGTTCAAGTAGTAGTACCACCTGTATAAATCTGCAAAAAATATACCATGATTGTTTTCTTACTTACATCGTTAACTCAAGTGAAATGCTTCCAAAAGATGTTCTCAAATGTGCTTGTTAAAAATAACGATCAGCTCATAACATGACATCTCTCTAACACACGCGCACACACACACACCCCTTTGTGTTTAGCTTGCCGTACTATATGTGTGATCCTCTCCAAACGGATTAATGACTTGTGTTGTAAGGCTGACGAGGTCAAGCCCTTCAAAATCAGTGTGATAGCTGGTTATTGCTGCAATACATGTTTTATTTTTCTTATTAACTGTTCCATCTTATATTTCTTCGACTGCCCTTTGCTCCTCTTAGTTGTGTCAGTTGTGTTTTTTCGACCGTTTGGTGAACTTATTTGCTTGTGAAGTTGAGATTTCATAGTGAATTTTCATCGTTGCTTATCAATTCTAAGAAATTTGTTTATTGGTATGGATATCTTGTTACCTATGCCATTGATAGTAACAATCAGCATATATCATTTTCCAATTTCCATCAGGCTGTCTGGCAATTGGTCCTAATTAGTTTCTTTGTTTCCAGTTTGTTAGGTACTCCTGTAAGTCTGATAAAGACAACTCTGATCTGCAGAGTTGGATTTCAAATGTTGTATTTCCCAACCTGAAGAATGTTAAGATTTACAACCCCTTCCAGGTGTGTTTGGAGGTGGTGGATCCCAAATCGTCGTTTAGCAGCACTCCAGATAAAGAACGGGGTTTTGATAAGCTTGTTGAACTTTTAAAGCTTCTGTTAAAGAATGCAACAGCTTTAAACGAGATTGTCTTCATACCATCAAAGAGAAGAAGATGGTGCAAGAGATGGTGCAAGGATTGCGGGTACACATTTTTCCACAGATTGGGTACTAGGTTGATGGATTTCCCAGGATCATCCACCAATTCCAAAATCATCTTCCCCGAGTGTAATAGCGGAAAAAACTTACTGTAAAGGGATTTTTAGCATTTTTGGTTATTGGGGGATGTACCTTGTTTGTGTCCAACTAGGCAACTATCTTTTCTTTGGAAAACCTGGAGATACTGTGTTGAGGACAAACGATTGGGCAAGGATTAGAATGTGGATTATCTGTCTTCTATTCCGATTGTTGACCGTTTTGCTAGATAGGCATGTTGAGAGGGTTTCTCGCAGAATGTGAAACCTGGCTTATGTTACTGTAGTATTGGCTATGAACCTTGAGGTTTTTGCAGTTTTAACTCTTGCTGTACCTGGATATAAAGTTGCTGCATTGATAGAATTTTTTGACCGAAATCTACTGGGCTCTTTTCTTCTGGCTAACTGGAATGGTTAATCTTTCCATGGATACCCTCTCTGTCTCACCATTCGTTGCCCTTGCTATCTTGGTTGCATATTTACTTGTGTTGTTATCATCATTCTCTGCTAAATGAATGCATTTATTAGTTGTGACACTCAAGTGGATAGCTATCTCTTACAATTATTACTCCTTCTAATTTATTTGACTGGTCACAATTTTAAAACTTAAAAAGAAGATTTTAACATGTAAGTCATGAATTTTTATATTATATACATAGTTGGTATAAAGATTTACATATTGTAGAAATATCGTGCTCAATGCTCATGTCAATAAAAAGCAACATCTACATTTACATTTACAACATAAAAATGATATAGAATGCAAACAAGTATTTTTTTCTCAACCTTGTATTGCCATTCAAAATCTCTGAGGAGCATCAGAACATACACTAGGATGGCACAAACTTCAGATAACTTGAAACAACACACCATTATCTCTGTAAAAACCATGAAAACGCGGTGGCGAAAAATATAAATACAACTTATTTCCATATTACATTCCCCTCTCTCTATCTATTTGTCCTAATCTACCATATCAACATATGTTTTAAAGTTATTTCACTCCTGTCGGATGAATGGAGACGAGCTAATATCGGTTGTACTATAAAATGAATCTTCTGCTCCAACATTGTAGGTCTCTTCTTTTTCCTCGTCCCACTTCGCGACCTCCCTTATATACTTGAATGCCTCATCAACAGTTATTCGTTCCCTTGCCTGAGCTTGCCACACAAATAGTTTTCTACTTGTGAGGGAAGCATAGAGGCCTTTGAACTTCATTGCAACATAGTAATATGCTTGGTGAGCTAGTGACTGGCTATTGGTGTGAGGTCTCAGTGGACAGAAATCAGTAAACCATTCACAAGCGCCCAATGGCACACGGTTGACCTTTTCCTCGAACAGGTCATACTTGTTCAATACTAAAACAAATGGGGTATCTTTGAAACAAGGATGCCTGATCATTGTTTCGAAAAGTTCCCTGTTATGCATCATCTTGTTCTGAAGTAGTGCACCGCTACCATTTTCCTCAGGAGCAACCCACATCTGATCATAATCACTGAGGGAAACACAGAATACTACGACACGGACATCTTCAAACATCTCCACCCACTTGCATCCTTCATTCATTCCATTGGCATTTAGTCGAATTAGCTGATACCTGTTCGAAAGGACATAAAAGCATAATTACCAAAATCATGGCAAGCAAAGATAATCATAACTTGTATAAGTACACTCATATCATATCGAAGAGGATGTACTCCATTAAAATATTGCAATTGTAGTTCTGATGCTGATTAGTACTTTAGTCTATGTCCCTAGACTCTTATAGACTATTAGACATGTGAATGTACGTATGTCGGTGCATTTATCAAAAAAAACTACTGGATAGTAGCTTCACAGACAACAATACAAACATCATAGTAGAGGGAGAATGGCTACCTGGTGAGAGGGGGGGGAGCTTCCAGATTGTCTCCATAGGTGTCAGACATTGGGCTACGATCATCCAATTGGAACTCCATAAAGGCCAACCCATTCCCTTGCGTAACTCCTTCTGCATACAGAATGTCTTGCTCCGAAGGTTCATACTCATTACTTGATACCTCCACAGCCTAAAAAGAGACGAGTTAAATATCCATATTTACCTTCCACAATGATGAGCAAAATCAACTCTTTCAAGAAAGTGTAATCAAGAATAAAGAAAAGTGGGGCTACATATTAACTATAGTGCCTTGGGGAATGATCTAGATTCTACAATCATGGAAAGGAATGACCTTCTAGCAATCGAAGGTATGCCGGTTCTCACCCCAATAGTGAAAAGAAAATTACTTTAAAAGATCAGGTAACAAATAACTACAAACTTACTTATCAAAAAATAGGTTAATGGAATCTTTAGAGAAAACATCTTGATATTGTCTTATTATAGCACACAACAGATATACGAAGCTAGAATACGGTTAGATGAAATTAGCAGGTGAAAAGTGAAAAAGTGTTAAGTCCACCACTGGGATCAACTAGATACTTGAAATAATTCCTCCATAAACATCCGAGACAGTTAGCAAAAAGTATGTTTGTGGACTGAACTCATTACAAAGACTATATTGGATAGGTTGGTTAAAAAGAGTCATATGCAAAATACCTTGCTCAAGAAGTAATCCGCCACATCTGGAAGAAAATGAAGCTCATTTCTTCTCTTGTATGTTTCCTGTATAGCAGGATCCTTCCAGACCTCTTCAACCAACGGAGCATATTCACGTGTTGCTGCAGGGAAGAAAGCATCCAAATCTCCAGTGGCTATAATATCCAGTAGCCAATCAGAGAAATGCTTCAACCTTTGATTTAAGGAATAGACACACTGGCTGTCTACCACAGATTCTGTGTTACAACCTATAAAATTGTAATCAGTTAGTAAAGTGCAGCCACTTGGTCCTTTGCCTATACCATTGCCAGCTGCTAATAGTGAACACCGGACAATCAAAAACAAACATCCCACTCTAGTTTACAGAAGGATATCTTAAACCTTAAGAAACAGGTATGCAGTATTAAATTTCCATTTGATATTGGGGAAGACTGTTAAGAGACATAACGGTCTTAGAATTTGATCGAAAGTGAATAGGAGTATCAATAACTGAAGAAGTACCAGTTAGCAGCAGCAAGGCACAAGCACACAACAAAGGATCAATTTCAGTCACAATTGGAAGGAAGGGATTGACTAGAAGAGGACCTATGCTATCACATCTGAAATGACAACTATGAAAGCTGCATTTACGGTGTAGCAAGGCAAGTCAAAATATTCTCCCAGGTGATGACAATTTAATACAGGTCCTGATAAACATTTTACCTCCCAATAGTATGAATGTTTATGCAATTACAGCGAATTCCCTCATTCCTTTTCAGTGGAAGGGACATTCAGAGGAGATATGAGAGAAATGAAGCATAGAATGGGGGTCGACTGACAAATGAATTTTTGACGTCCGAAACCATCGAAACAAAAACCTTAATCCACAAGATACATATAAATCCAACTAAATCTCATTTTCAAGAATTTTACAGAATAAAAATGCCGATATATCTGTTGAGTAGATTTGACTATTGGTAAATGAAACTTGGTGCATATAACATAACTTCTCTTCTTCTGCAATTAGTTATGAGGGGGTAAGAGCTCCACTTTTGGCACAATTTGCCACTAGTGGAAATGGAGTTCAAAGCTATGGGGGAAAACGGAGGAGAGCCAAGCCAGCAAGTCCAGCTGATAACTGCCAGTCTAACGCATCTAGAGAAACTCTTTGTTAATTAGCACAGCACCTTTCTATCAATAAGTATATATTTTAAAGTACCTTCTGCATTTATTCTTGCTAAAGCCTCCTCCTCAAAGCGCTCCCTTCCATCAAGGAGAATGCTCAGATACTTGTAAATATTGCTTTGAATCATCAACTTGATGTCTTGAATTTCTTCAGAGGTAAACATGTTTCCATACAAAAATTTCGCCTACACAATAAGGTTATAAGCAGAAGCAAACGAGTACACACAAATGATAGACAACAACGGAGCACCAACAAACACTTAAAATGGTAAAAAAAGGCATTATACAGCAAGCATTTCATTTCACGTTCAGAATGCAATAATAAACTATATCACAGAGCAGGAAGGGAGCAAAGGAAAAAATAACGGAGGAGAAGAAAAGGGAATAGCTCTATAGAGACATGCAAATACATGATCAACCCCTCAATACATTGTCAATAAACCTGACACTCCTTCCCTTCACATTAAGTAAGCGTTTCTGCTTTCCACTAGCCTTAAGAAATGTCTTTTTAACAACAAGAAAAGATAAGATTCTTTCATACTACATCCAAATTTTCATGTATCTCACTTTTATACTTCTCAGTAAAACCTCTTCAATCCAATATTTTCTCAATTATCTGTCCTGTTTAAACACATAAACAAAATAAAGAAGAATTTTCAATCTTCCTAAATTAAAGTTATGTCAAATGTACCAAAATGCCCTTTAGTCTTGTGGCCATAAACATGTCATGTGGAAAGTTGAAATTAAAGTGTTGCCAAAAAAAGAAAGGGCTCATTCTTTTTTAAACTGACTAAAAAGGAAAGTAGGTTATTCTTTTTTAAACGGAGGGAGTATTACAAAAAGAAAATTATATGGTAAACACTACCCCACCTTACCCGAAACCCCTTACCAAGGAGACGAACAATGGTTTTCCTACTGAGCTCCCTTATGGACTCAAACCGAAGGTTGGAGGTGGAGAACCCTTACCACTATGATATCTCTCTCCTGTCAATTCTCATATTACAGTTTATCCCATTTAAATTTATGACTAATAAATGGCTCCATCTGTACCTCGTTTATGATGGCTAATATCAACAGTGACATATAACCAGAATATGATAGGATACCAATGTTCTTGTTGTTATAGTCAGTCATCTAATTTGATTCATAAGCAAAATAACTCAGACTCAATATATCAATCAATCAATTAACCAAGCCTCAAATCCCAAACTGATCGGGGAATTGGGCTGCAATATGATGCTAGAAAATTTTCTGGCAGCAAAACGAAATATTTGGATGCTAGCAGATTCAAGTCCATAGAACAAATGAACAAATCAACAGGCAACTTAGCAAGCTATACGGCAGATATCTGAAAACAGTTAACGTTATGCAGAGAGAAGATAAAACCTCTAGATAAAAATCTTAGAGATTTGACCTATATATATATATATATATATAGAAAGAAGCTTGAGTTCAATAAATTAATCAAGAAAAGTATAACCCTTTTTCCTGAAAAAGGAATGCTGCATAAGGCCAATACCTGTTTGAAAATAGTGCTTGTTCCAGAACCTTCAAGCCCAAGTAAAAGTAGCTTTTGAACCCTTTTCTGTTCTAAGTAATTTGGAACAGTGGTATAATTGCTAGGCTCGTCTCTCTGTCCATAGGGTTGACCATGTGGTACAGGCAAGGAAAACAGAGAGCAAACAAACCTTGTTGTTGCCTGCATGTCAATATAAAATAATAGATATAAAATCAAAAACTTTGCTGAGTAACATATTTGAACCATAACCTACAATCAATTCAATGTTGCTACCTTTTCCCATATGTTACCCCGAATGTTGTTTTGTCCTTCTTCCTCGTAACGACCATCATCATATACCCAAAAGTGAGTGTCACGAGGGCATTGCACTTTTGCAAACTGAAATGAAACTTAAGTCAGGACTCATTGTACATAAAAGGGTGAGGAAACAAATAAGCATGCACAGAGTTTCATTCTAGGAAGAGAATCATTTGCAGAAAGGCCAATCCAAGGGCCTTAAGTTGAATAATATAACAACGTATGCGCTAGTTTGGATCAGATGAGGCAGTCATGTAACATTGACACTGGATCATCTTGAATTGGGTATCACTGAAATCTCTGAAACCAATGAAGTCCATGTGCGGTAGACAGGTTTGATCGAAACTGCCAGCACTAGGCTTCGAAGAGATGATTGAGAACTGGGCTATAAGAACATAGAAGATTATGCCTATCTTCTCAATAGATGGTTGTTACCGTTGTTTCAAACAGGCTGAAAAATAATGGTAGATTAGGTAGTTCCATTGGTTTTTTACATATATGGTGCATGGAGCTTTTCTGTGAGGTAACTACACTCTGGAGATACTTCTTTTAGATCCTGTGTGCAATAATGGCAAACCTGGCTGATTGATTATGTTGTGGTGATTGACAAGGAAAGGTTCATTTTGGAAAGTTCCAGACTTTCAACATGATTGACCAGGATATTTGAGATTCTATTATTTTAGCCAAAAGAAGAAGAAGAAGAAGAAGTTGTTCAAGGGAATAATAGAAGTGCTTGAAAAAGGTTAAAGGTCAGCCAGAATCCATTTGTTTCCTTTTGTGAGAAGGTACAAGGAATATCTGTTTAGATCCAAAATTGTAGATTGTAGAATGACCATCAGTCAAATAACTAGCTCGGATAGTTTAAAGAAAAATAAAATTTAAAGATGTCAAAGTTACTTAATGCACTAGCTCTAGAAAACGACAATTAAAATCTACTAATATAAGGCAAAAAATGTTACTTTTCAGGATCATCTAAGATGAAGGTAAAGACACTCAGAGCTATAAATGATTTTTTGGACGTACATTATTAATTTCCAGTGTAAGTGAAATCTTACAATAATTTGACAGCTTAGGAGGACAGAGCAGGAACAAATGAATGTATCAATAATAGATTGAGAAAGATGTATAGATTGGGTGAATGAAAGCTGTAAAAGTTATGGTAGCTCCATATGCGACAAATTTAAGAGGAGGAGGTATGACTCTCCACTTTCAACCAGGAAAACTCACCTCATGAACAGATAAACAGGAAAGAAACTAAGACCTATAAATATATGTACGGACACTATTAATATCTACCATCAGTGAAATTCTTGTTTGGTACGTGAGATGGGATAAGCAAGGATATCCCATGGGCTTATTTATCCCACCTTCTATATGGGATTATTGGGGATAGTAATCCCAGCATTTTAGTGCAAATGGTGGGATAAAACAATCACGGGATAAGCTAATACCTCAAACCAAACATGAGATAAAGTTAATCCCAAATTTTATCCCGGGATTATTATCCTTATCCCACATACCAAACAACGACAGATTGGGAGGGACGGGACAAAACGCATAATTGGAGCATAAATAGGGAAAGAAAGTTAATCCAGCCTCAATGCTGGGTGGAAAAAAAAGCGACAAAATTTATAGAATCTCAATAAATGACAATATCATACTAAAGAATGGGGAGGTTATTCTTCACTAAATTCAAACATACAAGCTGTCATGAACACATAACGACAGGTTA
This sequence comes from Solanum appendiculatum, assembly GCA_018342035.1. Taxonomy (NCBI): domain Eukaryota; kingdom Viridiplantae; phylum Streptophyta; class Magnoliopsida; order Solanales; family Solanaceae; genus Solanum; species Solanum appendiculatum. Next base: position 200,035 of record JAGDQO010000631.1, on the reverse strand, counting down.
GTAATAGAAGGTGTGCTTTAAAATGTGGATAACAACGGTTCTAGAATTAAATGTATTGCCATACATATTGTTTAGGCATATGCAATTAATTGTAATAAAAAGAACAAACCTTCAGCACTCGGAGTTCACGTCTTGTTATCTCTCGGCCATTCATGTAAACCTGAGTACTACCATTGCTAGCCTGAGCACTAAGTTTTCCCGTAAAATTTAGGTTTGAACTAACAACTCTGTCTGGTTTTTCTCCTTCCTGTTTAATTAATCAAAACTATATTAGCATGTTCTTTCTAACATAAGAAATAAATAACAGAACTTGATTTAACTCAACCGAAAAAATTACCTTTCCCCATAGTCCAGATTCCTTATCATACCAATACCTCCCAGGCTTCAACTTCCTAGGAGGTAAAAGGCACCCAAAGAGTTCTGCCATCTCATCTGGCTTCAAAGGAAATCCGTTCACAATCAGCTGTTCTGGGCGGAGCTGATTAGCAGCACATTCTCTTTCTGCTTTCATTATCTGCTTGACTTCCAAAGGACTAAGCAATCGCGATAAGACTCTCGAATTTTTACCAAGTTTGGACCTCTTTGACTCATCAATTGGCTGGCTAATGCAACTCACACATTTCCGCCCTTCAGGCATTGAACCCATTGCTCTAAGCACACAATTGCTACAATACTTTACATCACAAACCAAGCAAGACTCTTTACTTTCCCACTTCCCTTTTCCGCACCTATTACAGACTCTTGACTTCTTTTTCTTCTTCCTTTCCTTAGAAACTCCAACATATTCAGGGAAGACTTGGTTCTCAATTTCCCCCGTTACTCTTTCAGATCTATCAACAAAGGTGACTACTGGGGCTCTTCTCCCCTGGTGATTCAGCACTGAACCTGGAGATGCTGACGGGGAACCTGAAGAAGAATCAGGGTTCTGCAAGACAGACACTTGAGACTCAGAACTATAAGATACCCTTGGACTATGACTAGGGGGACTTGTTACACCAGCAATACGAGATACCGGCAACGGAATAGGTTCAATAACCGGGGCAACACCATTGCTCAATGATCTTCTTGATTCTGAAAGAGGTTCTGCTATTGGAATTGCACTAGAATTCACATCAAGGGGCTCTACTTTAGGAACCTCATAAGATAACAAAGGACCACTATACTCCATTGCTATTGAATATTCAATATTTTCCTCATCCCCTCCCTGAGGAAGCATTCTTTTCACCATCTCCCTCCAATGCTCTCCCTCTTTTTTCTCCATATCTCTCACCCCACCAAAAGAAAAAATTCAATCTTTTCCTCCTTTTATACTAAATTGCAGCCTCAATTTCACTACTTACAGTTTCTTGATACTGCAAAAACCATTCATCTGGTAAACAGAAACTTCTTAACATAAACCAAAAACTTATAGACTGCAACAAAAGTCAATCACTCTACAAATAAAAACAAAGATTTGGCCTTTTCAGCAAAGACCCTCAATTTGGAAAGATTCAATTAACTCAGCTGATCAAACCTTTGAAATCCTAAAATTCAAGAATCTTAAGCACAAAGTTTTCAACCCAAACAAATACATATGAGAGAGAGAGAGAAAAAAAAAACCAAAGTTGGCAGCTTTGAAGGTTGAAGTGTTCCAAAATTTAGTCAAACCTAAACAAAGCTATTCCTAACTTCCCAACCATTAAATACTTGGAGACATTTCAACTTTCAACAAAAACACACAGATAAATTAATGTTTAAAAAAAGGGTCTTTTGTAGAAATGTCAAGAAAAGAGTTATTAGTAAAAGAAAGAAAAAAGTTTTAAACTTTGATACATAACACATAAAAAAAAGGGAGAAAAGAAGAAAGAAAGAAAAGGGGTTGAATTTTTGTACCTTATAGAAAGTAACAAGCAAAGCTGAGAACATGAATCTGAGTTATAAGGGCAAAAGATGGTCAAAAAATTTGAGTTTACCTTTTTCAAGCTCCAAAGCTCCTTGAAAAAGTAAGAGTTAAAATAACAAAACCAAAAAAGAGTAATATTTTGGGGAATCTACTCTTTTGAAGAAGAAGAAGGTGCTAAAAGATAGATATTATATATACATAATACATGTACAATGTAAAAGCTGTATAATTTTGAGAGAGAGAAAGAGAAATTGTACTATTAATCAGATTATGTGCTGGAGGGTGGGTGGGTAAGTGGGGTCCATATGAAGGTGTACATGGTTGGGGATTTTTTTATTTTTTTTTAACATGAAGGGTAGTTTTGGAATAACGTAAAGTGGTCTTTATATGATCTATACGTCACATATTCGGCACATATAAATAATAATTTACATTATGATAGACTATCTACATCATATCTCTTGGTATGTGATTCCTTCTTGGATTCTATTAATACATGTTATTTTGTGGTTTAAATTATTTATTTTATATAGTATCTAGTTATGTTAAATTCATGTCGAAAATAATAAAAATAATATATTACTATAATTTTATAAAGTAGAATTTGATGTGATAGAATGTATCTCAACCTTAAATATATCTCAAAGATAGAGATACTTGTGACAAAATATGTATTAAAAGTAAAATGTCTTTACTAATAAAAATAATTTTATACACAAAAGAATTGTAATAGAGGCGTGTAATGCACTCGTTAGCGGAAGCGAGTGGGAGATTTGTGAATAGTAAAACGTAAAGTAAGAAATTTCTTTGCAAGTGGCACAAATTTTTAACCTGAACCACACGGTCTTGTTAGGGCGTGTCAAACACTCTTTTTTAGTTAAAGTACGACTTGGGACTTATTTGGTGGGACCCATTGCTGAGTTGGCATTATGTCAACGTTGTACCCATGTCTGTTCTCAATTTTTTATTGGCAGAAGTCATCGGTGGCCTCCTAAAGTAGGCACCATGTTTCACTTAGACACCTCAACTGGACTATGTTCATTTTAAATATCTAACGTAGGGCTCCGCTGTGCCATTTTAACACTTTTTACACATCTGGCTTCTCGCGTGGTTTTCACTCATCCAAGGCACGTAAACACATTTATTTTCGTCTGATGTGGCGTCCAAATAGGCCTTTAACGGTAATATTACCCCACCTCATTTATTTATATCCTTTCTTCTTCAATTGTACCCTAATTAAGAACAAAATTTCTCCCTTCTTCTCCAATTTCTCTCTTCCTCATCCACCCTTTCTTTAATTCTTTCATGTCGAGCTTCTCCAATTCTTCCATGGCATCTGTGGATGAAGGCCGTTATTGTAGATGTGGCAATGAAGCACTATTAAAGACTTCGTGGACCCAATTAAATCCGGGGCGTATATTTTTTACTTGTAGAATTTCTAAGGTAAAATTCTTTGTTTATTTTCTTTAAGTCAATTAGATGATTAATTGTTGGCGTCTAATTCTTTTTGATTGGTTTTATAGAAAATGGGTGGTTGTGATTATTTTCATTGGTATGAAGATCGACACCCTCTTCAAGCAAACAGGGTGATGTGGGATTTGTTGAAGAAAGTCAAGGCTTTTGATGAAAAAATAAATCGAGCAAGAAATATATTTATTGTTGGTGTCATTGCTACTGGGTTGGTGATGTTTGGAATATGGACATTGCAGCCTAATTGTTAGTGTTCTTGAGGTCGAGTAGTATTTATTGTTAGTGTTCGGTCTAATAGTATTTTGATGTTGTTGTTGCTGTAAATTTTCGATGTAAATGTGCATTTTGGCTGAAATGAAATGTTATTGTTGCAGTAATTTTTTTGTTTTGGCTACATAAAAGTCTCAACTTCGTTCTCACAATGTAACATCAAAAGCAATTATCAAATTCGTCACAATGTGATACCCAAATGTACTCAAAACGTAGACAGTTATATTGCATGCTCCATAATGAGCTCAAAGTTAGCATTATGCTACATACCATTCAAGGATACAACCTTCAAAAAAGTGTTTACTAGTACCAAAATAAAGCTAGCATAATCCAAAAACAATAATTGTTTGGTAATTCACATTACACAGCAAAATCAAGGACCAAAATCAACCTATTCTAAGTTGGTGTTACTTCTTCTTTTTGTCTGCCATTTGCTGCAATTGGGAGGTGGTGACATCATCTTTGTTTTTCCATCTCAAGCCTCTAGGCTTAAAGCCAAGGTCTATACATGTTGAACTTGCATCCTTATAACTTGAACCTGTTGGTAGAATTCTTTGACTTGAAGTCCCAGGCTGTTTTTTGAAGAAAAAATCAAAATTAATATATAAACTTGTATTTATTAAGAGACAAAGTTTGAGACAAACTTACATTCAGTATTTGGGTTTCACTTGCACTGGTGTAGATGCCAAATCCAACATTACTTGATCCATCATTAGTTGGCCTCTTTGGTCCCCCTCTTGCAGAATCTTCTCCAGTTGCAACTATTCCTCTTTTTGGTCTAGCACTGTCTCTTCTCCTAGGAGGTAGTTGACTAGTTATTCCTCTTGTAACAGAAATGCTTGTATCCATAAATGGTGGTGGTTGGCTTGCTTTTGCAGTTTCCTCCGCCCTCTTAACTCTACTTGTATCACCACAAACTGTTGTTGAAGAAGCATGATTGCTTGATGTTGTTGATGCAGGTTGGCTGAATCTTGTTGGTCCAGATTGGCAGGAGCTTCTTGGTTCAGGATAGCTACTTCCTTGTGAACTTTGACCAGTAAATTGTAAACTTTGGTTAGCTGGTTGTGAAGTTTGGACACCAACCTAAATATCAAACAAAAAGTTTGTTCATTAACAATTCAGTAAGAAATTTAAAAAGCCACAAAGAATAAATTATTTTACCTTGCAATACTTCTTGTTGTGGTCTTGTTGTTTACACTTGGAACAAGTTTGTTTCACCCCTTGTTTGGACATCTTTCCATACTTTTTTATTGGTTCATCTTTACCTTTTCTTCTATTTCTTGGAGGTCTACCAGGCATTGGTTTAGGTTCAGGAGGCTCAATCTTTGGATTGTTAGTTTCAGGCCACATCTTCATATTTGGAATTGGTTGAATGAAATGACTATAAGCCTTTAAGAAGGTATCCTTTTTATACCAATGCTCCAAAAGAGGTTCAGGTTCCTTTTCTAGGTGGCACAAAGCAGAAATAGCATGTTGACATGGAATACCTCTCAATTGCCAAGTTCTACAACTACAAAATCTATCAGTCAAGTTGACTGTATGCCTATAATGCCCTTCTTCAATCTCAAACCCAACATCAGCATTCCAAAGCACCTTGCATGTCCTAGACTTCTCTTTATTCTCCTCCAATATAAGTCTAGCCATAGGTGCAATATCACATATCCAGGTGTCAGCAAACTTAATCATATCCACAGTTCTAGTCATTATTTTTCTCCTAATTTCCTCCAACATGGTTATTATAGATTTGTGTCTACATGATAAGATCCATGAGTTAAAGGTTTCACACATGTTATTTTCAACTGCATCACATTTAGAATGCTCTCACCCATGACACTTGTGGATAATGCAACAAATCAGCACAAATATTCTTACCAAGTCTGCTCATTTTATGAAGCTCCTCCCTGAACTTCACTTCAAAACTTGCCTTGGAACATCTCCAGAATTGTTTTCTCCTTTCTTCTCCCTTCCATGTTTGATTCCAATTAGACCAGATGTGTCTAGCACACCTTCTAACTTCAGCATTTGGCAGCAGTTCAGCAACAGCTGCATGAAAGCCCTACAAAAAAATACAATTCAATACAATTCAAGAAAATACATTTCTGCATATCTACAATTATTTAATGTAATAGATAATTACCTTCTCCATATCTGCCATTATAGTAAGACCCTGCCCAGTACCCAACTGCAGATCCTCTTTCAAGTAGTTGATAAAGAAACTCCAACTATGTTTAGTCTCTTTGTCCACAACTGCCCAAGCTATAGGAAACATCTGGTTGTTTCCATTCTTACCAACTGCTACTAGAAGTTCACCCTTGCAAGCACCCTTTAAGAAACATCCATCAAATCCTATTATTCTTCTACATCCTTCCTTCCACCCCTTCTTCAATGCATCCAAACATACATAGAAGTACACAAACAAATTCTTTCCAGGTACAGTTTCTCTATCCATCCTTACCCAAACAGAACTACCAGGATTGGTTTGTTTTATAACTTCAGCATAATCACATAACCTTGCAAATTCCATATTCCAGTCACCCATGGTCTCTCTAAGAATCATCATCTTTGCCTGTAATAAATTGTTCTACCCACATACAATCCTAGCTCTTCCCTGCACAATTCTTGTATTTCCCAAATTCTCAATGATGGTTGTTTAGTTATTTCATCCTTGAATCTATCTGCTAGGAACTTAGATGTACATATTTTGTTCTTATTTGATGGAGAACACTTATATATAGGATGGTTGTTCTTAATCATGAAGTTACCAGAATCCCTATCAATTGCACCATAGCACAACCATTTGCATTTCTCTTTGAATTTACATTTAGCTCTCACTCTATGAGTTTCATTAGGCCTTAACTTAATTTGATAATTTTTTTCAACAGCATATTTTGCCAAAGCCTTTCTAAATTCCTTAGCACTCTCAAAAATCATTCCAAGTTCAAAAATAGCAACAATACATTCATCATCATACCTGACCTTTTTACTCTTCCTTTTGCCTGGTAGATCAACACCCCTAACAGCTTCTACATCTAGCACATCATTGCTATCATCACTATCACATTCTGAGCTATCAATATACTGCTCATCTCCTCCTAATCTGCCAACATATCTATCCTTCTTATTTATTCCAATATCTTCAAAGCCTCTGTCAACACCAACTTCACCTATTGGTACTTCTTCAGATATTATTTTCTTCTTCCTTGGATTAGGATTTCTTTTCTCCCTAAGATTAGGATTTCTTTTGTTTCTCCTTTCAGTCCTAAAAGATCTCAATTCTTCATCAACATCTGAATCATCTTCATCTGGAATAGTATTTACATCTGTGTCACTACTAGGCAGATCTGTATCAACTTCATTCTGATCTGTATCAGTTCTAGGCAGATCTATATCAAACCATGGTAAAAGACAAGGTGGAGTAGGCAATTCCTCCAACTCATCAATTTCATGGACCACATACACATGAAGCTCATCACCATCTATCAAGTCTTTCACAAAGTCTAACAAGTGAATATCAGAAGTAACTTGAACTAAATCATTGTTATCTTCATTTTGACAGTAAAATCCCTTCACATTTCTATACCCAATGTCTTTAGTGTGTGAAAGGAACTCAACAAGACTGAAATGATCTTTATCAATGGCAACACCAAATACATCTACTTCCCCTTGGTAAGTAGGGTTAGTGTTTCCGACAACACACCCCCCATGATGAAAACATGTTAAAATATAGTTGTCCATATCTTGAAAACTCCCAACAAAAGGAAATACCCAAAAAGCCCCTTACTTTATCAACACTAGCCTGGCCAAAACTTAAATTCAAAATGATAATAAAGAAAGCTGAATCAACAAACAAAATACACCTTCTTCAATATTAAAACAGACAAACACAAGAACAAGTTGGTAGAACCTTCAATTTCTCCAATGTCGTAAAGCCCGACAAAATGTTATTACTTGATTTTCAACCTTCAACCTGAAAAATGGCGACATAAAATACAGCAATTGTTAGTACTAACTACGAATTGAAGGAAAAACAAAGCAATCCGAGATAAATTGTGAAGCAATGAGAGATAAAGCTACCTAGGGTTTCATCGGAGAAGAGAGAAAATCAACATGAAAGGGAGTTGAAAGATCAAAGCTTGGCCAAGCTTCTTTTAATCTGAGTGAAAAATGGCGTGTAAAGGGCCTTAGGAGTTGGCATAATATAATTGGTCACTTAATCCACGTAATAGGGTTGTGTTACACGCACCTATGGTCAACAGAAGTCTGTGAAAAAAGTGTTAAAATGGCACAGCGGGGCCCTACGTTAGGTGTTTAAAATGAACATAGTCCAGTTGAGGTGTCTAAGTGAAACATGGTGCCAACTTTAGGGGGCCACCGATGACTTCTGCCTTTTTTATTTTTTATTGTACCCATGTCCTGCGTTGGAGCGCGACTAAATTTGAATTACACATTACCAACATGATTTTTTTCACACTCAGAATTCGAATTTGAAATCTCTCATTAAGATGAAGCAGTCTCGCCACTGCACTACAATTCATGTTAATTATTTTATTTTTTATAATCCAACATGAAAATGTTTGTTAACTAGGTTTTTGGTATTTTTGGTGTGCTAGGTTAAGTTTTAATGCAAAATTAAAATATGAATAGTTTGATTGGGAATTTGGGACTTCAAGATCCAAATTCAAGAAGTATGATCAAATGAATAGAATTTCTTTATTCCTAATAAATTTGAAATTCGAGTTAAGAAAATTAAAAAGTTTTAATAAAGAATGTTTCTCAATAATCATATTTACTTGGATGAATTTCAGCTATAACTATATGAATTTATTTGGTCTAACTTTAACGTGCATGTGTACTCGTGAGCTACCTTGTTGTGCATAATTATTTTATGAATATGTTTGGAAAACCATCTAATAATTAAATTTAAGTGTAATTATACTATATGTTTTTACGGAATGTAATATGTTCGATAGATTAATATTATTTCGTTATCATAGTTTAAGAAAAAAAAGAAGAAATTTGTGTGTTGATATTGTTTAACCTAAAATTTGATTTATAAGATAACTAGATACGAGCAATCAATATGATTAATTCAAAGCTAGTTGATCCTTTTGATAACGTAAAAATAGGGTACGAGCAATAATGATGAAATGAACGACCGATTTAGTGTGATCATATCGTTATCTTATATTTTTTTCCGTCTTTACTTATTATTAATAATCTTATTTAAACTTTACCCTACTTTTTCTATAATTGTTATATTCCGTACCCTACTTTTTATTAGTTTATCCTTCAAATTGTTGATGTGTAATATTATATAACGATGAAAAAAAATTCAATATTCTATTTAAACACTATATTTATTAAAGTATTATAGTACTATACAATATAATATAATATATTATAAAACAATACGTAACAATCCTCCCGAGTGAGTCATGTCCCTAAGTTGCTAAAGAAAACTTACATGCTACGTCAAATGGGAATTGGCAATAAGCTAATAAGGGAGAAAATTGATTATTATTATTATTATTTTGAAAATAAATATACTGTAACAAAAATTAATGAAATCTTGACATTCAAGTGATATGTACCATTATTGACAAAATCAACACACTCTAGAAGACTAGAACTAGTGAATAATTACGAAAACACAGTGCAATACTAGGAAATAAAAAATACAGCATCATATAATATAAATAAGTGCATTTATTTCTTCAGTTGGATTAGGCAGCAATAACTATCTCAATAATTATTTCATACCTCTTTATTTCTCCACTAATAGACAATTCAATCCTAATCAATATGCTAATTAATGTTCTTATTCAATAATATGTTCAACAATTAAAAAATATTCTCCTGTCCAATAATACTTGTCCACTATTGATTTTCCATAATTCTTAAGAAATTATAAATAGAAGGGTAATTTTACTATATCACCCTTTGAATATAACAAATGCAATGTCTTGAAAAATGTAATAAGGAAATGACTACAATTAATATGATAAGGATAAATTAGGAAATAAGTGTAAAATTAATCATTGATTTCATAAAGTGGACAAGTATTGTTGGACATTCCAAAATAGTATAATGGATAACTACTGTTGGACAGAGAGAGTAATAAATAAAAGAGTAATTTTACTATATTATTCCTATTAATTACTCTATAAGTGATCTAAATGTTGGATAATATTTAATAATAAATTAATAACGGTAAAGTAGACCAAAAAAATTAGTAAATTATCTCTTGATTTTTCAAACTGAACAAGTAAAATTAAACAACTGCTTTTTACTTTATTTATATCTTCTAATATAACCTCTCTTCATTAAATATATATTCTTTTTGTGTTATCACCCCTCAATTGGTGTGTTTATAGTCTCTGAGAATAATTATAATTAAGAGTAAATGAAAAAAATAATTAATTTTATCTCGAACTTTTAAAATGACAAATAATTTTAAAATAATAATTTTTAGAAATCATGATAAATAATTCAAAAAGGAGAAAATATCCTACAGGATTAAATTGAATCTACACAAGTCAATAATATATACTCCCTCTGATCCACTTTATTTGTTGTTCTTTATAGATGGTCTAAAATAGTTTTCATTTTAAAAGTTCATTTAGTCAATTATTATAACTAGTCCAAATTCAACCTAGTTAAATTACTCAATTTTATAGTGTTCTTTTTCAACTACACATAAAATATTCCAAGTACTAAAATAGTATAGTAAAATTTAAAAACAAGTGGAGGACCATATAATTAATGTCAAGTAAAAGGTGGGGACCTTAGCCATATTGTAGACTGGTCAGAATGTAACAAAGACAATCAATTGAACTTTTGGGAGTTGGTGATTTTGTGCAGTTGAATTATTGTTCAAAGAGTACTTCATAAAAAAAATAATTTCATTTTGTACTCATATATCTACCTACATCTTGTTTTGAGTCTATCAAAATTTTATAGTAATGTTTTAATGTTAAAACCAAAATTGATCAAACATATTATAAAAAGATTGAACTGTTTCAGATAAGGTTGATGAAGTCAACCCATAATCATGATCCGTTCAACTTGTTTAGATTTGGGCGGGTTAATAACTCTCTTATTTTATTAATTGGACTCATTTTGATTTATTTAGTTCAGTCCAAATTGACTCGTGAAAAACTTTGCTTAAATATTTTTTAAAAAACATATTTTTTATTTGATATGTTATATATAGTAACGATATAAGGAAAAAAAGTTTTATTAGATATTCAAACAAATTATTAGAAAACGAACTTTGAATTTAAAACTTACTTAGAATTGAACCGATTGAGTTATGACCTGATATCTTCTCAGTTTTATTGGTCAACATTTTGTATTGGAACAAAGGTCCAAGTTGTATATTGGGCTTAGGGAGGCTAACTAAAAAAAGAATTGGGCTCCAAAATGAAAATTGGGCCTCAGGCCTGTAAAAAAAGACTTGGGTTTCAACATTCTACATTTAAAATTGAAAAACAAAGAGAAAATAAGAAGAAGAATACTCTATAAAGGCTGGAATACTGAGATAAAACTAGATGTTGAAGAAGATAACAAGGGAATTCAATATCTATTATTAACTTGATCTGGACCTGCGATATGAAATCATAATTTCAAATCAACGTTTTTGGATATGCTAATTGAAGTCATGATTTGACTCATGCTCGGCGTGATGAGATTGTTCGTACCATGTAAAATGATTATATTTAAAAATAACTAGTTACTACTATTGGTGACTAATAGATATTTATAAAATTTTGTGTATTTGAAAGTTTGTAATCGCAAACATTTACTTATAAAAGGAACATAAAGAATGCAATTTATCAATGCGGTGTCTTAATATTCTGATATCTTGTTTATGAACAATAGTTTGCTCATTTTGGTAAAAATATATTAGAGTTTAGGAAATTTTGATAATTTTCACATCTTGTGGGATTTTCATGTTTATGAGGGAAAAAATAAATATAACTTACGAAATCCAAATTGCATATCCAAATAAAACTTCAACTTCATATCAATCTGATTTTATATCACGATTTCATATCCCTCAAATTATCTTTCCTTTTCTTCCTTGGTGACTTGAGATGGGATAATGAGGGTATTCCAGTTTTTGTTTTTTATGGACACAAGTTTAGATATTGTATCAATTGATCCCTTTTTAGGCTAACCAATGAAAATGGTAGAACATTTACCAAAAGTGCAATAGGACTATAGGAGTGGCTACATATATTTTAATTCCATACTTTGTGGACCCCATCAACTCAAAAACATTATCCTATCAACTTCCACATGTCTCATGACTTGGCATATTTTTTCTGGTTCAAATTCACTTTCCAAATCTCATGGATGAGAGCACACTTTCTACATGTCCCAATGAAGAAAATGTTCAAGATTCCAAGCTACTTTCACTTCTTTTCCAATTCCAAAATTTTAATATTTTCATAGCACAAAGTTCTAATCTTGATACACTACTACACTAGAGACTAGTGAGTTTTATCAGTTCATAAAGCTCAGAAAATCTTGAAATTAAATGATGGTGTAAAACAGGATGGTGAGGACTTCAGTCCTTTATCAGACTCCATTCCTGATACCTAAAGAATATCATTCAAAAGCCCAAGAGTTCAACTTTAGCTTGAAGGAACAAGAATGGATTTCTATGATCAAGAAATGCAACAATATGAGGGAATTGAAGCAAGTCCATGGCCAAATCTTGAAACTTGGATTCATTTGTAGCTCTTTCTGTGCAGGCAATCTTTTATCCACTTGTGCACTTTCAGAATGGGGTAGCATGGACTATGCTTGTTTGATTTTCGAGGAAATCGATGATCCAGGTTCATTTGAATACAATACTGTTATAAGAGGATATGTCAAAGATATGAACTTGGAAGAAGCTCTACTTTGGTATGTTCATATGATTGAAGATGAGGTTGAACCAGATAATTTCTCATATCCTACACTTCTTAAGGTATGTGCTCGAATTCGGGCACTCAAAGAAGGAAAGCAGATTCATGGGCAGATTCTTAAGTTTGGACATGAGGATGATGCGTTTGTGCAGAACAGTTTGATCAATATGTATGGGAAGTGTGGAGAAATTAAGGAATCTTGCATTGTCTTTGAGCAAATGGATCAAAGAACTGTAGCTTCTTGGAGTGCACTTATTGCAGCTAATGCTAATTTGGGACTATGGTCTGAGTGCCTTAATGTTTTTGGTGAAATGAACTCTGAGGGGTGTTGGAGGGCAGAGGAAAGTACATTGGTGAGTGTGATTTCTGCTTGTACTCATTTGAATGCCCTTGATTTTGGGAAAGCCACACATGGATATCTTTTAAGGAACATGACTGGTCTCAATGTTATAGTAGAGACATCCTTAATAGACATGTATGTTAAATGTGGATGTCTAGAGAAAGGGTTGTTTCTCTTTCAAAGAATGGCAAACAAGAATCAGATGTCCTATAGTGCCATCATCTCAGGGCTGGCATTGCACGGGCGTGGAGAGGAAGCTCTAAGGATCTACCATGAAATGCTCAAAGAAAGAATAGAACTAGATGATGTTGTTTATGTTGGGGTTTTGAGTGCTTGTAGTCATGCTGGACTGGTTGAAGAAGGGCTAAAATGTTTTGACAGGATGAGACTGGAGCATCGGATAGAGCCAACGATTCAGCATTATGGGTGTATGGTTGATCTCTTGGGACGAGCTGGGAGGCTCGAGGAAGCTTTGGAGCTCATCAAAGGCATGCCAATGGAGCCAAACGACGTCTTATGGAGAAGTCTGCTAAGTGCTTGCAGAGTTCATCAGAATGTTGAGTTGGGAGAAGTAGCAGCCAAGAATCTTTTCAAGTTGAAATCAAGAAATGCTAGTGACTATGTGATGCTCTGCAATATGTATGCACAAGCTAAAATGTGGGAAGAGATGGCTGAAATTCGGATAAAAATGGTTAATGAAGGGATAATTCAAGTACCTGGTTCTTGCTTGGTTGAAGCAGACAGAAAGCTCTACAAGTTTGTATCACAAGATAGGTCACATACCTGCAGTGATGAGGTCTATGAGATGATTCACCAAATGGAATGGCAACTGAAATATGAAGGGTATTCACCAGATACATCATTGGTATTGTTTGATGTAGATGAAGAAGAGAAGAGGCAAAGACTGAGCACTCATTGTCAAAAGCTGGCAATTGCATTTGCACTCATAAAAACATCTCAAGGTTCTCCTATAAGAATAGTGAGAAATGTCAGAATGTGTAGTGATTGTCACACATACACTAAACTTATTTCCATGATTTACGAAAGAGATATCGTTGTTAGGGACAGAAATCAGTTCCACCATTTCAAAGATGGAACTTGCTCTTGTAAAGATTACTGGTGAGTACATATTCTTTTCCCCTTTCGAACTTACCTTTCATAATTATAGTTGTGCTTTCTGCAGTTCAATGATGTAAACAATATTAGCACCTAACTTCAGAATCATGCCAATCCTGGAATCCATAAGAAATTGACAAGAAATCATATAATCCTTTATGGGTCCGCACTCTCACTGCTGGAGCTAAATATTTGATCCACAAAACTTGACAACAATCAATTTGAACAATGAAGTAAAAGAGAAATCCAATTTCAGCAAGATTTATTTTTTGGTTCAATGATCCATAGAACTAGAGCAAGCTCTCATTTGGCTTATTTTTTCATGGCAAATATGCCCTCTTCAAACAATAGAAGGTCACTGTGACCTTACAGTTATGAAACTTCAACCCCCACCTGATAAATCCTACCTGAACTAGAAAGGTAATCTATACATTCTAATATTTTAAGATCTCATGTTATAGTCACATAGCACTAGTAAAGTAAACTACTGCAAGTGATCTCCAACTTCCAGATCATTATTCAAGTTGAATTGAAGAAACAGCTGTAGTAATTTCCTTTGCTCGAGGATCGTTGTTTTCCAAGGACACTCCATGAGGATCTTCTCTTACTAGCATTGCAAGAACATTAAGTGAACTCCAAGCTTGAGTCACATTTTTGCTTGAAGCCCCCAGGGTAACTGCAAAAACCGCATCAAATCCACCAGCACCAGGAATGCCAGCCAACAAGACTCCCTCCATATACATTGTAGCATCTAGAAGCAGTGATTGCGATTCTGGTTCTATCTGTGAATTGTGTACAAGGTGAAAGAAATGGTCATAAACATGGAATAAAGCAGCAGTGCACTGCGCTTTAATGGCTTTTGACCTTACAGGCATTGTTTGAATGTTAAGGTCATCAAAATATGTTCCTTGGGAAAATTGCAGTATGGTAAATTAGACAAAAAAATAATTTTCTAGCAAAGTGTCTATTGAAAGCAAGAAGAGTTTAAATTAAGAAACCATGTCGCTAGAAAACTCCTGAACTTTGCAACAGATGTAGGAATTTGAATGGAACCTACTTTACTTTCTCATTTGGAATTTTTTCCCGCTGATACAAACACATGCAAGAAAATTACTTTGTCATTTACTTCATATAACAATTTTCTTCTTACTTCTCGGACACCTATGGAAACCCCAAGGAAATGGACACTACAATTTCAATTTTTCAGAAACAAAGCCTGCTTTTACATCATTGAGATAGAGTGATGTCTTGATAAATTTGCATCTGAAGTAATTCATACATAGGTGAGGAGTGAGAAGTGAAAGAAATGAGAAGAAACAGTCTAGTTACATGGGACTGGAGAACTTACTGGAATTCCAGCAGCTTCTCCCATCTTCCGCATCTGATACCTAATCCGAAGCATAGCATCTCGAGCTCCTAATAATTCTTTAACAATTTCTGCTTGAGTTGGTTCATTTGCTCTCTCCAACCACTGTTCATGGTTAAAAGCAGAAGAACTCAAAATTCGAAATGAAAAAGGAATCTCTAAACTTTGGAATAATATTCTATGGATAGAAATTCCACAATTATACCGAAAAGTAATGAGAACCCGATTGCTGTACTTATTCAAAATATTTACATTTGCAACTCTGGGCTATAAATAGGACCTTTGAACCCTCTCTACCTTCACAAGGTAGGGATAAGATCTGCATACACACCACCCTCCCAGACCCCACTTGTGATTACACTGGGTATGCTGTTGTTGTAAATATGACCCTTGAAAAGTTTTTTTTTTGGGTATTCTGTTAATTGAATTAGAAGAAAGGTAATTAGTTGGTCTCAAGTATGACCCTTTTGACAGGCAGGACTAAATGCAAATTGAATAGTTATGTTCACCCTTAGCTGCATACTACTGCAAGGTAAATTGTGGGAAGGAGTTTACTGATATGAGACATCAGAGGGACTGCTTCTCCAATCAGAACGAGATAGTAAAATCTTAATGGAGAAGACGTAAATCAGCAATCAAATGTAATGCAAGATCAGGACTCGCTTAAAAATGCCCAAGGAGGACTATTAACAGAAAGATGGAAGACCCAAAAATTGTTGGGATTAAAGTTCAGAGGAAGTGGATCCACTGCCTCAGAAATGCTTGAGGATCTGTAATACTCGAATCAAAACCTCATCCATTGCTCCTTAAACTTGGGGAAAAGATAGGTAGAACTGCAAAGAGTTTTCACAGCATTATGTTGTTGATTTTGAGCAAGACCAAGAAAAGCTGAAAACTGGTGTTGGTATAACTGGAGGTAGAAAGGGCACAAAAACAGTGGGGCAGAAAGAGGGAAGACATGAACTTACTAAGGTTAGGAGTTCTACACATGACAATAAAAGTAACAGTAAAATAAAAAGGAAAAAAGAAGCAGGAGGAGTTTTTTTTTTCTTTCAATCCATGTCTTTGAATTGCATTAGCTATCTGGTTTAGTTAGCTGTGGAAAATGAATGTACTCTATTAAGTAGATTTTTTTTGTATGCTTCATAATTAAATTGACTTATTAAAAAGGCAAAGGTAATAATCACTATGATTCGGAATGTCCTCTAGTCAACTCAGTGAGGTTACATAAGAGAGCTTGTAGCATCTTCAACACCCGAGCATTTATATTAAATTAAACCTTCCCGGAACATATTAGCATCTAAGGGCGTAAGGGTAGTTATCACCTGCCATTTATGATAAAAACGAGGAAAAACCTCCATTCAAGATCACACAGGCTTTTGAGCTCCGTTCTAGTTCCACAAGAGTTTTACCTTTTGAGCAGGAAGCAGGCTGCAGGCATTGATGATGCATTCATAAGCATTGTAATGTCTCTCTGCCAATTTACTTAAGGTATTAAGGTGCGCTTCAAGAGCAGAGTTTCCTTCTGACAACCTTCTCCATGTTTCTAGAGAATCCTGAGGGTCAGACCTCTGCCATTTCTTAACAGCTCCAACCATTGATGGTGTTGAAGATCCTCCACAGCCCGGTTCTCCAAGTAACTGCAAGTGCTCAGCTATTAGCTCCAGCAACTTAAAAGAAGAAGCAATGTGTACCACATACAATTAACACTTCAATATCGAGACAACTTCTGCTGGAGTAGGATGCCTTGGAGGAGCAAGAACAAACCCATTAAAGTGGCAAGTATAAGGTAAAAAATTTCAGTCAGGCAATCAATTACAACGTTTATACAGCTAATCAGGGGACTCAATAAAAGAAGACCAGCAAAAGCATGCTAGGTTGGATCATTGACCTATGTGAAAGTTAATTATCATTTTCATCAAATATAGGTTAAATATCTTCCGCAAAAGAAATTTGAGTGTTTCGCCCAAGCACCAGGAGGATAGATTCACACTTGACTCAATATTCAGCAATTGAAGCTGAAATTAGTTTCATAGTTCTATTTGACAGTAATATAGTCAATCAGCTGGCCGCTGGGTAGTCAGCTAAGAGTATGGAGATCAAAAGAGGACGTGTAGATGTGTCATTAAAGGACACTTAACATGTAAAACAGTAATTCTGATCATCCAGCTTATATCAGATGAGCAATCCATTATTCTTAACCAGATAAACATTCATAAAGTTGTGGAGTATAGTATATCAGACTCACTAATGTCATCAAAGGAGGCAATGAAAACTTGGTCCTCTCATGGTCCCACTTTGCTTTTAGGACATCATCAATGACTTCTGTTAGTGGTATTGCCATACCTGCATTCTGCTAATCCAAAAGAATGTCAGAACAATTGTGAAACAAGATTCGATAAGATTTAGATGCAAATCCACAATCATCACTCCGCATAGTAATTAGCAGATGTTAATTGGGATGACACTCGTCCGGGTAGAGTGTAATGGATATAGAAGATTTATATAGCTGACACCAACTAGTTTGGTAAATGAGGCATGATAAACTATTCCTTCACGTTAACTGAAGAATCGATATAAGCAGGCATCAAATGTCCCATAAGTTTCCCTGACACGTTATACAAACCCCGACATCATTCCTTAATCTTATACCCTCAGCAAAAGAACCAACAGAAGATTTTGATTAAATCAAGGCTTTCATAAAAGTTCTCGGAGAATCGAGAATGAATTAATTATTTCCAAACCTTTGCTAAGACCAACATCAAGTTTGTTATGCCAAACAGTAATGAAAAAGAGAAGATGAAGTACTTCTCAATCCAGCAACATGAAGTTTAGATTGGAGGAAAAATGATTGACCCTTTAGGTAATTTTCTAGAGACCAAATCTGTGATTTGGGTGACAGTTTAGGTTAGAGGTGGTTACAGCATAACTATTTCTCTGACTAATCTCTTAGGATTAGGTTCTGATGCAATTTCTTTGCATGTAAAATGACCTTCTGAAGATTGACGAACATTTACCACTCCCCTGATTACCATTTCCCCTCTTCATTCTCGGAAAAATGCCAACAGATAACTAATCTCTGGTATAAACTGGGCGGTGACCAAGCTAGATTTTAGCACCACTGAAGCATATAGTGATGGCAACAACACTTGAGTGATGAGATAATTCTTTTTTTTCTTCTGTTTTTTAATAAGCGAGAAATCATGAGGTCTAGTGGGCACATGGTCCGAAACTTGGTGGATAAAGACCCGCCCCTCTACCCTTCTTAAAAAGAACACTAGGCTTTTGGTCCGTCACATGGTTCAAACTCGTGACTTGCACCTAATCTACATAATTCACACATCACACACAAACTCTTGCCACTTAGCCAAAGCCCCAGGGACTTGAATTATGCTATATATTCATCATCTTCATATGAACTTATCTTAATCTGGAAAGAGTACATTACTCTTAGGAAAAAAGCTATGTAATTCAGGGGTTTGAATGATGCAATATATTCATCATCTTCATATGAAGATATCTCGATTTAGAAAGAGTACATTGACTTTATTATCTCAGGACAAAAGCTATGTAATTCAAACATGGATTATTAATGATCTTCAGAAAGTAAGTCTTTGGCAGATCAAATTATAAAATATATACACTGAAGCCGTTCAGGCTATTTTCCTGTAACCGATCCTCTGAGGAAACTTAACAGACTACTTTATCTATGAGCAAAACTATGCCAAAAATTAATCAAATAGATGGGAAGTGAAGAAGACCTGCGCAGAAGAGAGCACTTCAGGCGAAAACCGGATATAGCGTTGACTGCCATAAACTGCAGAACTAACATCAAACCCACTGCCAACTTTACCCTGTGCAATGCAATGAGCAGTTTGAGCTATCACATGAACTACATCAAGATCAGCGACATCTTTCTTTCCTTCGAGTTGGTCCTCAGTCAAAGAGGAAAGGTTCACAACGCCAAGATAATGAAGCAAGGCGGCAACAACTGCGGTTGTCATAGCTGCTGATGATCCTAATCCAGTCTTTGCAACTTCAGGCTTGCGATTTTCTCCAGTTGATTCTTCTGCATTAAAGGTGATTGAAGCGAAAGGTGGAAGGGAAGCCAATGACTCAGTTGTAAGAGGGAGCCCACGTGCTTCAATCTACATAAATAATTAATAGAGAGGTCTTAATTACTATCAAACAAGAGAATACAGGCAAACTAATTTGTAGCAGAACATCTTGGACTGCATCTTAGCTTATGCATCTGTTACACAAAGTAATCTGATAGAAAGTTAAATATTTCAGCCAATGATTATTACAAAGGAGTAATCCGAGTTGACCAGTTCCAGCCACACAAAATCCCCGTATCAATGTCATTGCAATTTCCTGTCCCTATAGTCCAGCGCAACGTGATCAAGATATATAAGTCTCAGCAATAAGATGATCAGGATAATTGAAAGCTTTTGTCAATTTTGTCTTGATATTCTATACAAATCCTTGTAGAATTGCTTTTATATTCTATACAAAATCCTATAACTTCATTAATAAATCTAATAAGCAGAATTTTTTATTTTTTTTTGATGACAAGGGAAACCCGCAGCCGCTACCCTTTGGGTGCGCACAGGGTAAAAACCTCGCTCCTATGCAATAGCTCGCAAACCACACAGGAGAGGTAACCCGCACTAGGCAAGCCTGGTGCGACGAGCTCGACCCAGAAGGCAAACCCCTTGCTTTCGCTGGCAAGGGGTTTCGAACTTGAGACCTCCAACATGAAAGTCTCAAGCCCAAACCACTGGGCCACCCCGAAGGGTTGATAAGCAGAAATTTGTCTCCATGGGTGAAGTAAATACCACAAATGTTGTGCTCACTTGGTGCCTGACTAGGTCACTCCTTTTTACAACTTCTGCAGTTGTGACTTCTATTCAAGTAATCTACTCTAGTTCTACCTTTTGTCTTAAACTTATGCATTTGAACATCAACTATAAAAATTAACTTGATGTAGCATAATCAATTTTTTATTTTTTCAAAGTATTTCCAATAAGAATTATATATTTTGTCCAGAGTTATCTTCTGAACTTGGAAAAGGTTTAGTCAAACATTAGTCCAGCAACTGGTCAAATTAATTACTAAGCCAACTTAGGTCACTTTCTAGGATTGATGTAGTACTCCGTGCTATTTTTCCTTTAAAACCATTCAACTAATTGAGCAAAACCTAAATTTAAAAACTGGCAGGGCACTATATAGTCTCATATGATTTTTTTTTCCTACCCACTGTAAATCTTGAAACAGCTGCCAAAAATTAGAAATATTATTAAGTCAACAACTTTGGGTTTGGTGATTACTGAATATCAAACTTCACTTCATGCCAACAGGCTGGACTCACAGGAATTATCTATCATGGAGCTACATGCCATATCAGAAATATAACATAAGCTGCAAAAGCACCTGATTCCGATACGAATAGAACTCATTGCAACCCAAGATAGTTATGTCAAGACCTGCATGGATAATGCAGTTTGAGAAATTGTTTTTCTAATTTCTTTAACAAAAAATTATGAGGTAAAGTCCTACATTAAAGAAATGTCATCATCCTCAGATAAGAAAGCCGAGAGTGTCAGACATTACCCTGCAGAAGTAGTCTCTGCAATGTGTCCTTCTTATCTTTGTCAAATGTTACATGGGCTGCTGCAACGGCATACTGCACCGCATGTTCGACAAAGGGGTTTCTTGATCCACTGATGTTTGATTAAAAATATAAGTTACTACATTGCTTGCCATTTAGATGACTTACAATTTATGTTATAACGAAACAGATCAAATTAATCAAGAATACAGTAGCCAGGTTACATTTAATACTTCAAAAAATAGATTTCAGCAAATTCACAAACATTTTTTGATAAAGTAAATAATGTTATTAGTGATGGAGTAAACTCCTGTATAGAAGCCTGTTACCAAAAAGTAGAAAACCTACACCAAATATGGTTCTCTACAAAAGAAACTCAATCATCAATACACATAGGGACCTCATCGCCCATATAACACCAAAAAGAAACTAGAAACAAGAGGCTATTTTGCAAATTCACAAACATAAAAAGAAAAATATTATTTTCACTAATGAGACTAAAACTACTTGCCTTGAAGAAACAGGCTGAAGCTTTAGGTGTTTAAGAGACAGTTTATACATGGTTTCTCTTTCCATCTGAGGAGAAGTCAATTTAACATCTGTCCAACCCTGAAAAGGAATAAGAAAACTACCTTACAGTGGGAATAGAGTGTAGGGAAATATATAAAAAGGTGCTTCTCAAGATAAGAAATGGTCATACATACTCCAGATAAATGATCATTCAGTTAAGTGCAGCAAATATCACTCACCCATGCCCAACTTTCAGGTTTAATTTCCTCATAAAGTGGCTTCACAATAGCATAAAAACGAGCATTTGTGCTCAGTACAATACCGGCATTAGGCCTCTCCAAAACAAGATAACCTCCAGTCATCAAAACCTTTCCAGGAGCAGAGGCAACTCTGTTTAGCCATCAATAAGCCGAAAATCAGATATATTAATACAAAAGTTACTGGATTATTAAAGTAACATAAAATGGAAAAATCCAAATGATGAACATCCCAAACTTACACTGCCATTATTTAACAATTCTCGCTTTGTAAAGCTTAAAAAGTGCAATCCAAGATAGATAACCTGCAGAGGCAAAGTACCCAATAACGTACTTGTTTTCTTGGGAAAAATACAAAGAGACAAAATGAAGCATAGTAAAACAACAAAAAACCCTCCAATTTAATGCAACAACAACAACAAATATGCCTTATCAAGCAAAAAAAAAAATGACTTTAATCCCCAACTAGCCCGGGATCAGCTATATCATCATTCATCAATCCTCCATTCTGCTCCATTTCGACCTATTTCTAACCAAACTACAAAGACTTCCACTATCCTGAAAAGAATGTTACTTTCTATATGTAGAAACAATTTAAGTATAATTCTCTTTATTTTACCCTTAATGAGATTTGATTTATAGCCACACAAATGTCCAAGGCTTGTTCTAGATCACAAATTCCAAAAGCCATCCATTCTTTCTTAAACTCCGCTCCTAGTCAAATAGTGTCTCATAAATTGGGATGGAAGGAGTAACAAACACTGAACCATATGTAACAGTCCTAAGTTGCACAACTCTTCATTTTTGATGCTGCATCCGTGTCGGATTCTCCAAAAATACACTACTTTTGGAGAATCCGACGCGCACACATTTTTGAAGAGTCCAAGCAACATAGTGTAACACCACTACAAAACTCTAATCCCAACTAGTATGATGTAAAATCAAAGAAAAGGAAGATCTTTGATTTCACTACAATAACTTGTTAAACTGAAGATAAAGTATCTATGCTATATGATTCAACATGGGGTTCCTCTAAAATCCTCAAAGAAATACAACAAGCTAAACTCTCAATCATCCACCACACCAAAGAATGGGGCCAGGCCACAAACCAGGAAATAGACAAATAGTGGGAAAACGAAAAAAGGGCAAATCTTTTACACTTCAAATTTTCAAATAAAGTCGAAAGCTCTAAGTCCACTTAACAATTTCAAGAAAGTTGGGATTTTTCAAGATTGAAGTGTAATCATTCATATTCTAAACTCACCATATAAAGAGAGAGAAAAAGATACTAACTTTTGTTGGGAGTGAGGTGCTGCACTGTGATTGGCAGTTTTGAATCGAATTGAAGACGACGACAAGTGAAGAAGTAGCACACCATTCTCATTTTTTTCTCTTTTATTGTTATTTTTTCTCACTGACATCATTTGATAAAAGGCTTAAAATGGTCCACTATCTTTGAGTTTAGACTCAAAATAGTCCTATTTCTTTCTATTGGAGCATTAATAATCCAAATTTGGTACATTTTCTGTCTCCATCCTTAACCACCGTGAGTTTTTCAACAGAGCAAAACTTTCTGCACGTGACTTTTTCTTCAGAGCTTCTCAAATATATCTCTCTCTAAACAAACCAGATCATTCTCTTCCTCAATTCCTTTTTCCAAAGTTTCATCATAACCTAATCTACAGATTGTTGTGGCCAACTGAAAATTGAGGTGCTTCAGATTAGTTTTGTTCAAGAAAGAAGAAAAATAGCCCCTTTTTTGTGCGTGAAATTGCAACTTTGGAGCATCGACTGTGGTGTGGTAATCTCAATTAGATTCTCCTTCTTGATTAAAAATTTTATTTTGTGTAATTACAACTTCCTATTTTTGGTGTAGTTTAAATATGGTTCATCTTCTGTTGGGCATCTCTAAAAGAAAGAACCTTTGGATTTATTTTTTTTCAGCTTTGTTGTTCATTACAATCTTTAAATTAAGAAAGAAGTCTCTAATGTTTCGCCCAAACGATATTGCAGTAGCAAGAGTCTTAAGTTGAGTTTCTGGCTCGCTGAAGTATGTAAAGTCACCCAGATGCTGATTTTATGTAAAGTTTTTTTTTTTGCTGTTTCTTGATGTTTATGGAGGAAGTGGAAACTGTTATCATTTGCCTGTATTTTAGGTGACATACAGTTAGTAGATGAGGTGTATGATAAGCCAATAAGGTACTACAAGGGTTGTGTATTGGTGATACTTTTGGGTATTAAAGGTTTTAACAATGACTAGGTGTTAGATTGATTAGAAGTTGGAATAAATGTAGGAACTCATTTTTGCGTTTTGGCAGAAAGCATTGTACTGAACATATGTCATATATGCTTTCTGTGGTCTAATTCAGGTTAGGAACTAATTTCCCTTTTCGACGGAAAGAATTATACTGAACACATGCCATATATGCTTTTTGGCTTGAAGTCATCACCCATAAGCACATTTGAGACTTGAAATCATGATATATCACCTGAACTTCCTTTTGAATTCTTCGTGCACTTAAGCATGCAGGAAAAAGAACCTTCTATGTCGTTTTTGATGTCATTTTGACAATGTCAAGCAAATGCATATCTTTTTGTAGGAAGTGCGATAGCCCACAGTAAACAAAGATGTTTTTTTGAATTCAGACTTGTTTTTTTTTTTTGGATAAATTTATTCTTTAAGATGTTTGTTGGACCAGAATTATTCACAAACCAACCCGTGCAGATATGAACAGGTTGGGTTATGACCTCTTTTCTATTTAACTCATTTTTTACTTGTCCAAATCCAACCCAACCAGACTTTACCACCACTAATATTGGGTTTTATTTTGGTGATATTTTTTTCTTTCCTTTCTTTCTTTTACATATTTATTATTTTTGAATGAGCAGGTGTAAGGCAGAGAAGGAAGTAGTTCAGGAAAGATGCAGAAGCTAGGCGAATTCAAGCTGCCTAACTTCTTTAATTATCCACCCTACTTCACGTAATTTGCTCCTGCCCTTATTTCCATGTCTCTATATGTATGAACACTTGGCGATAAATTTCAGTTTCTGGATTTAGTATTTGAACTTGTCTGGTCAAAATATATGGAAAACCTTTTCTTAGACGGTGTGGTGAACCTGCATTGTGACAGCAGTAGATATCAATCAACTAGGCCTCAATCCCAATTTCCCACATCAGTGGAGGTTGGTGTATGAGCCTATCCATTCTGCTTTAGGACTGAATTTGTTATGGGTGCATGATGGATGGATGTATTTGATAATGAGGAGAAAGTAAAGAATGATTCCTAGAGAAAGGTTCAAATCAGAGCATGGAGTCAGTCTCAATATTCGGATGAAAAAATCAGTTAGATCTACCTGCAGAAATTTAGTTTGGAATGCTTTCTCATTGCTGTATCTTATAACTGGAAAGTACCTAGAAGCAGTTATCCCTATGGATTTCTGATAAGCTAATGTCTGTTATCAAGTAATCATTAAGAACTTCTAGTACCTGTTCCATTCATCTACCATCCAGTCTTTTATTGGGCGGATGAAACACTTTTTCCTTTTAATGTGTAACAGGAAGCTTGTTTTTAGTTTTATGATAATTTATTTTCTTTCCCAGTTTGCAGCCTGTGAGGGAAACTAGGGAGAAGCAGATACAACTATGGAAAGAGCTCATAATTGATTTCTGTCGAACCCAAAAGATCTTTGTAATTGCGCTGGAGGTAGACTTTCCATTGTTCAGTAATGCTGCTATTGAAAGTGAGTGCTTCTTCCTATTAGTGTTTTTATATATTCGATGTTCTGCCAAGGAGCTGCTTTATATATATTCCCCAAATTATTGCTTTGGGTAAAAATCCAGTAAGGTGGGTTGAAATTTATAACAACAGTTAGTGATCTTGAATACCCGAGGAACTTAAAATAGTACCGCCTCCATTCCAGCTCATGTGAAATTTAAGATGTTAATTTGACTTGTATTATTGTATTGATAATCTGTTAAAAAAATATACATTATAATAGTGATAATGGAAGAAAATATTGAAGTAATAGTTTAAAAAGTTGTGATTTCTTATCAGAAAATATTACAGTGTTATAAAATGCATATGTTATGAATTTGAATTCTTTAAAGGTCTTGAAAATTATGTAGAAATGAAATGGTGTCCACATTCTGGAATGTCCCTAAGCGAAAAGAGTTTCATTTGAATTTGAAAGAAGTAACTATCAACCTCTGGAATCTGGATTCTTGCAAGATTGTCAAAACGAATCTGTACTTGACATTAAGCAAGGAAACAGAAACAAAATAGATATTCCCATGCATGCATGCACATTTGAACTGAGATGATCTAGTCCCAGCATTAAGGAGCATAAAATATGTTTAAGCTGATTTTCTCAGTTTGTTGTTAAAATAACCAATGATACAGAGATGATACCACAATCAGGAAAGAAAATGGATTAATTACATGTGAATCGGTAGGTTACCCATCTAATTTCCAAGGAAGTGGGATGGTTAGGGGAAAATTAATAAGAAACAGCTGCAAAACAGAAAAAGAGCTAAATGGAAATATCATTACAAATGAATGTAAAATGTCTTAAAGTTTCAGATCCATTGAGAAAATTTCTGCTATGTTACCAAAATATTATGGAATTATCTTATGGTAGCATGCCATGGAGTAATTCACGTTAGCTTATCTAGCAACAAAAAATTGTCTTTAAACTTCATGTATATTGCCTCCAATGAATTTCTTTTCCTCTGCAATATGTTTCCATGGGAATTAAGAAATTTATATAAATGATCAAACATTCAAACTGTTTAAATTTATGTGATTCTAAAGTTTAATGGCGTGAATTTGTAATACTTATTCGTCTGGAGCACAAGGTTACTGAAGAGATCTCTTCAGTCTTTCTATGCCATTAAGTTTTCATGTCTGTTCATAGACTATATTAACCAAAAGAAATTTCAATCACAATAGCATTAGGTGGTAAAGCTTGCCGGTACTGGTTGACTTTTTTTTAAAAAAAAATGCAAAATCCTTGCTTTTTTAGCTAAAAGAAAATGTGATTATCTCTTTATGTGGTATAGATTGCCTCTGACTGGATGAAAATCTTTTGTAATCTGGAATGGTGGCAATTTTTGTGTGCCTCAGCTGAATACAGATGATCTTTGATAGTGCAGGATCTCTGAGTCATGAAGCTAGGGAGGCATTTCTCTCGGCTTTGGTTTCTGATGGTAAGTGATCTTGCCACATGAATAATATATTGGACCTTAATGAGAGTCTGTTGTACTGCAGAAGGCTAGACCTCTGACTCTGATCTACTTGACAGGTCGTGCAGAATGGATGGATAAAGGTCATAGAAAATGCCTACTCCTATGGCATCGTATTCAAGACTGGGCAGACTTGATTGTAAACTTTGTGAGTAGTAGATACAACCTTATGATAATTGATGTTTGTTCTCAATTTAGCATTGTCCTAACTCAATACGTAGTGGATTATAGAACCTGGTAGTGTTTAGGAATGGCTCTGCATTTGAGGGGAGTATACTATGATTAGTTGAGTGGATATAGGATTCTTCTTGGTTACCATACTCAAATGTCATATGATGTTGTTATACAGAAAAAGTAGAGATTAAGTAAAGGAGAAGAGAATCATGTAGCCACCTTATGAGTTATAATCCCAATCATCTGTGTTCCTCATGCTCTCCCTCACTCCACGCCTACCACCTCATATAACTATCTTTATATAGAACCATTTTGCTTCTCTATGGGCTATTCATTTATAAAGGGAGGCGCTGCAAGATCATGTTTATCATCAATCTTCAATGACCCCTTCCCTCTTCTGCGTAGCTTCCACTTTCCTGCTTTCTTGTTCTTAAATTTATCTGAAATCTCTCAGTTTGGTCATTTGAGTTGAATTTCTCTCGGAGTGTTATCCTATAAAAGATACAATTTTAATGTTTAGCAATTAGGTTCCCTGTTGGAAGACTGCTATATACCATATTTGGGTATGGATGCAGAAAGGCATGGTGTCTGGTTTTTCTTTTATATGAAATGATGAACAGGAGTATATTTAACCTTGTCACATTGTTTTTGTGTTGGCAATCTGCTGCCATTACCGAGCCTTATCAGATTCATTATGGAAGTATTATCTATCTGCTTAGGTGAAAGAGAATGGACTGGAGGACAGTGTTATGACAGTTGAAGAAATACGTTCTGGGGTGGAGTCCCGTGGAACAGGTAAGATTTGAGTTTTAGAATCTACAAGATATTAGATACCACAAATAGTTAAATACCCAAGCTAACATATGCAAAAGATGTAAAGAAAGATGACGAAAGTAGTAACCAATATTTTTCTCTTTTTTCAAAAAAATATTGGTTACGCTTTTCTTCTTTCTGCAAATATTTTGCATATGTTAGCTTAGGTCTTGGCATTTCACTTGCCCTGTTATGCACGAAGCATATTTTCACTGAGAAGAGTTAACGCCTTCAATTCTTCCTTTTTCTAATATGATCATGTGCTTGTTTCAATCTTGAAATACTCAGCCATAAACATGTAATGGAGGTATCAGTGGATCATTATCTCAAACATTTTACGTTTAACATCTCGCTGTTCTGTATGTATTTTATGTTTAGTAATGAATCCACGTACATGGTTTAACTAGGTTTTATCCTCTGACAAACTTCATGGACTTATGGGATCTTATGCTATTATCTTCTTCCTTTTTATTCGTTTCATCTGTTTCTTTGGCGTTTTGATTTTTCAGAGCTTCAGGGAATAGACCGTACAGTTCTTATTCGAGCTTTGAAGCTGCTCGAACATAAAGGGAAGCTTGCAATATTTAAGGGAACTTCAGCTGATGATGAAGGTGTCAAATTTTCTCTGTAAACCACCTTGGTGGACTATATTTTGTGTACAATGAGCGAGAAAGTTCGTATTTAGGAGCACCTATGAAATACTTTATTCAGTGAAACTGGAGAATGATACAGATACTTTAGTGGACTATTTTGATTCCAGGTAGAATGAACATTGAATTCTTATTTAACTACTTTGGATAAAAGAACAGGTAATTTAGGCTGAAAGTCTATATATGAGCTGTTGACAAGCCATCATGCTATGTATAAATTTGATCAAAAGTGACCAAAACTGTGAATTAACTGAATATGCGGTCCATTTAAGAATGACAATTTTATTATAATAAATTTAATGTTTTGAGAAAAGCACTGGAAAATAAGTAAAATTAATAATAAAGGAAATTAAGAACTATTTATCTTTTAATTCTCCAAATGGGGCAAGTACAAGTGAACATCTATTTTAATATAATAGACAAGTAAAAGTGGACGGAGAAAGTATTTTTCTAAGAGGCCTGTTAAAGAGTGAAGTTGGTTCAAATGTACCTATGAAATTAATAATTGAATTAAAAAACCAACTAAAAGAGGTCAAAAAAACAATCACAACAGGCAATATAACATGCTCAAGGAAAAGCCTTTGATCGAGTTGGATCTTCCATTTACTAAACAAAAGCTTCTTCATGCATATGATGGAGCGAGGCATTCGTCAACCATGTCAACGAGGTTAGGGTTCTCCAATGCTGCAGCTACACGTTCTTTATCATTCAACTGCTTATTTACTGCAAGCAGATAACGAATTATCAATTGCTGGATATAAAGCAAGCGCGGACAACTCTTGAAAAGAGCTAATGCTTAATGATACTAATAAACAAAAGGTTAAATGGTTTTCTTTCCTTCCATCTCTTTTCGACTGGGATATGTTATAGTAGTAACTTATATTAACAAAAAGGGGAACCTTTTGTATGGAAAAAATAGCAAAAACAGTTTGTAATGTTAAAAGGAACGCGCCCTTTTGTGAACGCAAAAAGGGGAAGTGAGAAATGCAGGCCTGTGTGGGTTCAATTAGGAGAAAGTCCAGCAGAGTGACAGCCAAAGAATTGGATGTTGTATGACAGTTACAGAGAGATGGATAGATTACCTGCAGCTTCCGTAGCATGACTCCCAGGTGCTACTCTAATATCGACCTGGCAAGACAACAAGGATATGCTGTTAAAAACAAGCAGACCGAATACTTGTGGACAGGGAAACAATTTCAAACAATTTAAAGAAATACCTAGCTACCAACAAAACACTTCAATATAGAAATTATTTGCATAAATGTTCAACAAGATTAATGACTTCCAACAGAAGTCTGCATCATTATTTCATTCCTCTACTTAAGAATGCAACTAGTTGAAACTACAGAGAGACTGGGTCAAAGGTCTGATACAGGTTTACCCATATCATGCAGGAACAACCCACAAGTAGTTAAAGCACAAGAAAATTTCACAAGTCCATTGACTTCATCTCTGGCAGCCAAAAGAAGCTACCTGACTCCTTTTGTACCTTCCATCATAAAAGGATTAAAGCTATATCACAACCCATACCAAGCCCAACTTTTTACTTTTCAAGGAAGATAAACAAATTCTACGCTTTCTGGATTGCTGAGCTCATTTAGCTGTTCCTCGCCCAACAGAATAAACCACTAAACCTTCAAAGATTTAGCAGGACAAACAAGCCGAAATTAAAACAGCACCAAATTTAAGACAGGTATAAATGAGACTAAGTTCATCCTACCTTGTGTAAGAAAAGGAGAAGCTGCTATGGACAGGAAAAACTTGGCAGTTATGATGACAAAAAGATCTACTTTGCTCAGGAAAAGGAAGATGCTATACAGAAGAACTTTGCAAATATCATGACAATTTTACTGTAGAGCAAAAACGAGAATGAGAATGCAATCTGTAACTTATCCTGAAGTACAGAGCGAAAGGGGTAGGAATTTTTTCTCCATCCACGATTATTGGGATTTTTTTCTTTTGATAAGGTGAAAAATTATAAGGGTATCAAGATGGTACAAAAGGGTATAAAACTCCAACATAGAACATATAAGAAGCCTACTATAGTCTACACTTCCCTTCTTAACAAATCCAATCGTTGAAAGCTCGACTACAAATCACTCTTGCTCAACCAACTCAATCAACTAAGCTACAATCTCATACTAGCTGAGATCATCTATATGAATCACCTATATTTATTCAACTCTATCAGCTGCATTTATTCCGAAACTAAATAATCTGTATTGCAAGGAAAACTGAGAATTCTCTAAAACTAAAGATGCTCTAAGTCACACATTAATCACATTTATCTACAGCAGATCCATTTATTCCAATCCTAAATAATTTGTCTTGTAAGGAAAAATTGGAAGTTTTCTAAAACTATAGGTTCTCTAAACACACATTTATCACATTTACCTCTACATTTACATACAAGTTTCTAACCAGACTAAAGAACTATAAGAAGAAAACAAACATTTAACTGATTACTTAGCCTTAAGATGAATGTCTAGCCTATGATGACTACGTAGAAACTACACGTTTTATTAGAAGATTTAAGCTTATATGTTAGTCTGAAAGAGTGGGCTCAAACTCAGGCCGTACTGTCTTTATATTTCATAATCTTTTGGTAAAATGCGTCATTTAGAACTGGCATTGGTTTGAAGAATCTAACTATTAAACCATAGCTTTTATATATGCAATGGAGAAGAATTTTCGTAATATACTGATCAAACTCAAAACACTCATTTAATAAATGGGAGGCAGGAAGATAACAACTCCAGTATCAAATTTAGAACTTCAGAGTTCAATATTTCAATAATAGTTAACTAGTTTTCGATTGGCTAACGGGTTAAAGGTTAGGCTGCCATGTTAACCCCAAATTAAAGGAAGCACAATGTGAATTTTCATATCAGGAGAACTGTTAAAAAATAAAAAAGAATAACAGGTAGTCTTAAAATGTCTGTTCTTTTCACTAACTAGAAATCTGAAAATTCCCTTAGAATGGCTAAAGTTTTTTTTTCTTTTGATTGGTAAAGTGTAACTTTCATTAATATATCAAGATAAATAGAGTGCTGGGAGAAGTTAAAACCAAATAGAATGGCTAAAAACATTTTCGGGTATATGAATGTTAAGACACAAGAAGAAAAGATCAGTTGATGTGTTCGCAAGCTGGCCCGAACACCACCGTTAAGAAGAGTAGCAAGGGGAATCAAAATTTGTCAAAAACTGTGACCACTAAGTGGTTTGAAATTAAAGTTTTGAGACAATAATTATAGAAAACTTGTTACAAACAGTTGGACTGTTTTTTATCAACGCTAGAAAGTGGTTAAATACTTTGAAAACCACATTTTCTGTCAGAGGTATAAATGAAATCATTTTAACAAACACTTCTAAGTGATTATGATCTGCTTGACCAAAGTAAGGATAAAACGACACTGTTCGCTACAATATGCAAAGGAGTAAGTCTTCCTTCACTAGCACTTTTTTTAGAAGATCATGATAAACAAAATAACGTAACTTGAAATGACACAAATTCACTGATTTAATTACAGTTATCATTTTTTCAAGTTACTTTTATATAACACATTACACCTAAAACTATGATTTACACCACAAGTCAGACTCTATATTATCAGATTCCATCTCAATATTTTTCCCTATGGCTTTTACACTTTCCACGTCTCTCTCAATTGAAACAAACCTGCAGCCACAGGTGATAAGATCGAATATCATTAGAGCATCTAGAAGAAACATATATGGCCTAACAACTATGGAGATAAACCAGAACTAAGTGCAGTTGTCATCAACTACTCATAAGAATTTGGAAGGGACTGGGGATAGAAGAATCCAGAACACAAAGTCGGCTGTGATTTTGAAAACCAGCACAATGCGGATCAAAGTTTCCCAACTATTTCTGATAAAATGATTTGATTATGATGTCACCAGGAAGCTACAGTGAAGCTAAAAAATGCCACACAGCTGAGGGATGTTTAAGATAAGAGTAGTAAGAAGCCAAGAACCAGAAGGAGGGGTGTGTGTGTGTGTGTGTTTTCCTTTACTCTGTATCATTTAGGCTGTGAAAGGAAACCTATCCATTTATACACTCAACGTACCGGAATTAAAATAACAGCTTGGTTGAATTAATTTTTTTAGTGGTGGCTTGGTAGAACCAAATTAAAGCCAGATATTAGCTAGATGATGACACTTGCCATGTTGAATAGAATCTACCCATGCCCAGTAATAACAGGTTCAACTAAAAGGTAACCACATTTGCAAATCGCTCAAGATTTTGAAAATGAAATCACGAGAGTGTAGGATATGTGCCCGAAGATTCACTCAACTGGTGCCGAGGAAAAAACTTTGAAGTTGAAGTCTTTAACAGTTCTAAGAAAACACACAAACATAGCAGCCTGTGACATCAATGCTTCGTCCAGCTCTACAGGTATAACCTCTTTATCATGGCTTTTGGGAATTATTGACTTCTATAATAATGTCATAATATCACATCAATTTTTAGCATAACATTCTATCAATTGTAATATCTTTTTTTAAACCGAAAGGAGGGATGCAACACGAGGACTTCCCAGCGGGCACCCTCTATAAATTGTAAAATCAGTTTTATAGGAAAAGTTGTGTAACATTACGAGTCTGTTGATTCAGAACAGAAGGGTGATAAAGCATACCTTATAACGGGAAGGCAAACTTCGCATAAGCTTAACACGCAAGCATAATCCAATAACAGTCGCCATGCTGCAATGTTCCACGGTAGGTGTGAATGTGACCCTGAATCAAGAACTTCCTCTTCTTAGACAACGCGAAAATGCCACCTATGGGGAATCAAAATAGAAACATATGAAGCAGATTTATTTTCTCACCTTACATAGCTTCGCAGGTCATCTACGTCAACCGCATCTTCTGTTATAACTTTCAGCTCTTCCAGAGAATAGGGATGCTCTGGATCTTTTATATCTCTAATATGGTGTAAGAATGTTAAGGAATGATTAAATTTTCATTACTATGAAGTTTCCCTGACAAATCAAACTTAATACTTGCTTAGTTCTCTTCGAAATGATACAATGAACAAACAGGCTGGAAAATAGTTAGAAGGAATCCTATAAAATACACAGTCAAATGTATTATACTCATATTAATAGCTGAATAACACTGGCATTTCTGAAGCAAGGGAAAAGTATGAAACTATGTAAAGGTTCATCAAGCAGGGTAATGTGAAGATTCGAATTATGTGCAAGGAATTGGTTAGACTGATCCATGTTTTAATTGAATAGGAAGTATACAAAAATAGTTGGTCACTGATTGAACAGTATCACCTCAAATCAGAACTGGAGGCAGCATGACCCTAACAGTTTTCATGACATTTGTTCCTAATATATTCTACCATTTTCGAGGAATAGCAAACAATGTGTACTTCAATTCAAAAAATGTAAAACAAATATCGAAAGTGCAAACAATGCATGCCCTCCTCACCCCATCCCACCCCCACCCACCCACCCCACACATAAATCCAAGAAAAAGCTAAATAAGGACAAGAAAATCATATGTCAACCTCTTTAGTGAAAGGCTTTCAGAAAAATCAAAATAAAGATAGCTATCATCATGTTTCTACGGAAAATGGAGCTTCGTGACTGACATGTACACTTATCCCACTATATGTCCCCTCTTTCTGCAAAGTAACCAGACACTCAATATGCCTACTTCAATCCAACTTCATTCTCTGGGATTTAGCCAAAATAATAGAGTGACAAAATAATAATCAATCTTATCATACCAGAAAAGAGAAAGCTTAAGTTTATAAGCCTTCATCAAAAAAAAAGAAGAGAAAGCTAATAAACATATTTCGTGCAACAAGGTACAAAAGGATTTTTCACTTCATCTTTCACATCGAACTACATGGCACAACAATAAATATCACAAACAACTAGTATAAAGGAATAAGGAATCAACTCAAGTTTGCAAATTCAAACTCCTCCTCTAGGTATTTTGCAGCGTAATATGTTAATGCTACACAGAAACTTAGCGTGCTGGTTGTATGGGTAATATGTACTGCCCTTTAAATCTGAATGATTGAACTTACTACCGCATATTCTGAAGTGGATGAGTTCTAGCCTCATAGATATTCCCTTAACATATAAAGATTAATTTCAAGCCTGACATAACAAATAAAGAACAATATCAAATTTCAATCATCGTTAGCACAAGAACCATAGAATGCAATCATTCAGAAGGATATCAAAAATTTCTAGCTGGTCGATAGGTTCAGCTGCATATTCATCCAGAACAGCTCTGGCACCTCTATCTCGCCGTTCTTTCTTTTCATACACAACGGGGTTGGCATTTATTAATTCAGAAACCATTTTCAGTGCTGGCTTGTATAAGATTCACCCTCCAATACTGATATCTGTAGAGAAGTATACACAAAGCCAAATTCTAAGTTAAATAATCAAATAAACCTCAAACTTGATTTTCTTGGTCATCAACTAAAAATTGCATCTTTTTTCTTTCACAAAAAACAAAATAAAAAAATACACTTCCCACCATTATCAAAACTGAAGCAAACAATGAATTAACAGATGTCCCAAGAAAAATCAAATAAACTAACAAAAAATAGTTATCTAAAACTAATTTGGGCAAACTAAGAGAAGCATGTTAATAAGAGACCTAACCTACATAAACTAGAACAAGACGATTACTCTATATTCACATGAATAAACATACAAAATCACAAATTTTCACAAGGGTCGGGGGAATTTTTCAAGAAACAATAATAGGCACATGGGGTCAAGTTAAAAATCACCACTTTTCAAGAAAGTATATGTTTTTACTTACGAGCTCAATTTCCAATCTGAAAAAAACAGTACCTGGTGGTAAGAGAGAATAAGAATGAGCTAAGCCAAGAGGATGTTGGCGGGCAATAAAATCTCCTAAATCTTTGGGACCTAAAAACATATAAGTAATTATTTTGTCTTCTTTTTTTCTATTAGGACGAGGTCGGCTGGCAAAGGCCAAAGCAATTTTGTGGGAAGTTTCCTTTCATGGGGCATGAGGTTCTTAAAATTACATAAGTTATCACTTCTTTTCCTTTCATGTAAATTGGTCCCTTATATTATAAAAAAACTTGCAGAACATTTTACCTAAAAAAAAAGAGTACGTAGTACATTTGTGAATAACTAGTTAAGTGTATGTGTTAAGTAATTTATGTGTAGTATAAATCTAGATTCATGTGTTCAACTAATATTTCACTATGTATAGTAGTCTGCATGTTTTTATTAGTAAAATCAGCGTAATAGAAAAAAAAATTGTTTGTTTGTATTTGAGAGAAAAAATCTTGATTTTTTTATCTTCATGACCAAACACACTGATGGAAATTATATTTGTCTCTTATTTTTCACAGGGCCAAAAGCTTTACCCTATCCCTTCTTAATAAGGGCATGTGTTGAATTTTTTTTTGTGAGTTAAGTAGGGATGGGCATAAATATCGAAAAATTGAAAAATCACATTGAATTGGACTAATTTGATTATTTGGTTTCGATTTCGATTTTTCTTTTAGATAAAAAGTTTGTTTCTTCTTTTTGGTGTTTAATGTTAAGGGTCTCGATACTTCGGTACACTGAAAAATCTATTTTTTTATTAAATATTATATATATAGTGTGTGTGAGGGTAGCACTTAGATCAATCCCCTAGAGGAATCCATACATATTTTTGCGATGTACCTCATGTAAAAGAACCCATCTTCATCTTTATTTTTTCTGAGCAATAGTATGAGATACAATGTTTTCGACAAATATAAATATGGTTTTTTCAGCACAATATCACTTAACATGATTTTTTAATTTTTAAATGTCTTATACTTTGATTTGATTTTTATTTTATTTTTTTCATTCACACCGAAAAATTATTTTGAAAACACCAAATTGAAGTTGAAAAAAATAGAATTGAATCGATTTGATGTTCAGTACACATTTTTTAAAAATCAAATCGAAGTATGATAAAATCAAACTTAATAATCGAACGCCTACCCCTTACTCTAAGTAGCCAACCCGACCCATTTTCCAAGTTTATTTGGTTTTGATCTTGTCCAAATAAACCAAAAAAAAACACTTGACCTTCGATGATGCTATAAACGAATCTGAGCCGTTAAATAAGTCCACAGGACGGTCAATTGCGCCACGTCACCAACCAATTCAACGATAGTTCGAAACTACAACTCCTCCGCAAATCGACCGGACAGTGACGCTCCGTCTCGCCAATTTTCCCCCAAAACAAAAGCCCTAACTTTCTCTCTCTAAAAATTCTCCCTCATTTCTCTCTCTTAATCTTCCATTTTTTCGGAATTTTCCCTCAATTTCACTCCTTTTGATTATTTTTGGGTGCGCTATTCAAGTTAAAACCAGTCCTTCTCGGAGTTATACTACAGCTGAAGCAGACCCAAATTTTCAGATTCACTGGTGTCTCTGTTTATCTTCCCGGTAATTGATTTTACGAAGCTTTACATGTTTAAAGGTCCCTTTTTGGGGGGTTTGGGGGCGGGGGAGGGGATGTTGGACCCCCCACCACTAGGGTGAGGGTGAAGGCAGCTTAGCAACTGAGCTACACCCCAACTTGTTTTTAGAGGTTATTTTTTTGTGGGTTTAATCATTTCTCTTGTTTGCATAAACTGTACGTGGACTTGAGCTTTTATGTTTTTTGTAGACAGTTTTTCATTTTTACTGTTCGAAATTTGGAGATTATAGCTAGGTAAATAGCAAATCTGTGTGTATGGACACTTGGATGAACGAGTGATGCTGATTTAGCTTTATTGTTTGGTGTAGTTTTGGAAATTTGGTAGAGATTGTGTCTGTGTTTGCTTATGTGTTTGTTTGTGGTAATTTTGGTGTATTTTGTGTTTTACTTTCAGATATATGTAAATTCATTAATTGGATTTGGGTGTGTTGAAAAAAAAAAAGATAAAATTTTGGTCTAATTTGTGTTTTACTTTCAGACATATGTAGATTCATGACTTGGATTTGTGTGTGTTGAAAAATATGATATTTTGGTCTAATTTGTGCTTTACTTTCAGACATATGTAAATTGATGCGTTAGATTTGTGTGTGTTGAAAAAGATGATATTTTGGTCTAATTTGTGCTTTACTTTCAGACATATGTAAATTGATGCGTTGGATTTATGTGTGTTGATAAAAGACAAAATTTTGGTCTAATTTGTGTTTTACTTTGAGACGTGTAAATTCATGGCTTGGATTTGGGTGTGTTGAAAAAAAGATAAAATTTTGGTTTAATTTGTGCTTTACTTTCAGACATGTGTAAATTCATGCCCTGGATTTGTGTGTTGAAAAAGATGAAATTTTGGTCTAGTTTGTGCTTCACTTTGAGACACATTTAAATTCATGCCTTTTATTTGTATGTGTGTTAAAAAAGATAACTTCAGCTAATTTTCATGAAGAACTTCATGTTTGTATTTTTAGTTTTTGACAGGATGGTTTGAGGAGTTATTGAGGTAGTGGTGCAGTTTAGCCATGGGGAGCAGTGATATTGACAAATCCTCCAAGGAGGCAAAGGAGTCAAAGGAGGCGAAGACTCCCAATTCACAGGTAACTATTTTCTTTCTTTTTTCTTTTAATAACCAGAGTTATTTATATAACATGTGAGCTAGCCTAAATCCATGGCATCATTTTTCTATTTTGCATAATTTAGGAGCAGGCTTCATCTACTGCTACTGGTACAGTAAATCCAGAATGGTCCGCATTTCAGGTTGAGTTTCTCTGTAGCATTGTCACTCTGTCTTTTACTTCATCTGTTGAAATTTCACTGTTGGTAGTCAAAGGACATGGATTATCCTCATGCAGGGATATTCGATGCCTCCACATGGGTTCATGGCTTCAAGTCCTCAAGCACACCCTTACATGTGGGGAGTTCAGGTATGGTGGAATTATGAATCATGGTATGTTTAGTGTTTCCTTCAAAAGTTAGATCTGCTGGCTGTGCATGAGAGAGTTCAGTCATCACATCTTCCCAAACAAGCATGTTTCTTGGATATTTTAGGATCACCTGCTTGGCGTTCATAATGGTTTATAGAGTAAAATGTTACGATAATGATGGATATATGTGGTATTAATCTGTGATAATCAATTTACAGGTGCTTGCAATCACCAATTCTGGATTTGAATTAGGAGAAAGTTGGGCTTTTACTTTAGAGAATTCCAGGAAGCTTGTTTTATTATCGCTGATGAGCTTTTCTCTTAAGCATCCTCATTTTTGGGCACTAATTATTCACTGGTTACTCTAGCCATTCTATTTAGGGGATCAGTCATGTTTTGACTATTTTATGTTGTATAAATCTACCACAATCCTCCTCCTTTATCTGAGCTCAGATCGGCTATGCGAAGCTCACAAAGATGAAGTTGTTTGCAAGGATGTCTGAGCTAATTGTTTTTTCGCTCAAATATTGTGCTGGTTTCTTGTTTCCTTCATCTCCGTGATTCTGAAAAATGGAGAGTTTCTGGTAAATTTTGCTTGATTCAAGCATCTGGAGCCATATGCGAAAATTTACTAAATCTGTTGTTTATTTGAATTTATTTGGAAAAAGATGTACTATTACTTTGAGGATGTAACTCATACAAGTTTCTGTTATTTTGCTTACCAATTTTATGTTCCCCCCTTTTCAGCATCTTATGCCACCCTATGGTACTCCACCACATCCTTATGTCGCAATGTATCCCCATGGTGGAATATATGCTCATCCATCTATTCCTCCGGTATCTTCTTCTTCCCTAATAATTTTCAGCTTGCTACACATTGCTTGCATTTTATTTTGCTTACATGCAATATTTTCCTTATTAATCAGGGATCTTACCCCTTCAGCCCCTTTGCAATGCCTTCTCCAAACGGCATTGCTGAAGTTGCAGTAAGTCCAAAGCTAGATATGTTCACTGAATCTGTGCAATGATACCAATGGTTTAAATTTCTAATTTTCATGCTGCTTCTGATTTATGAAATTTGTAGGCTAACACCTCTGGCAATGCTGAAGTAGATGGTAAATCATCTGAGGGAAAAGAGAAATTGCCCATTAAAAGATCTAAAGGAAGCTTGGGTAGTTTGAATATGATTACAGGTAAGAACAACGAACCTGGTAAAACGTCTGGAGCATCTGCAAATGGAGTCTACTCTAAAAGGTATGGTGATACTCAACTGAATAAATCATTAGGAAGGAAGAACTCATGGAAAATAAAGGCATGCAGAACAATATTACCATATGGAGATGAGGATTAACACCAGTCTCCTAATCCTTTTGCTTTTCCCATCTTCTTCATTACCCATGAACTTAATTAGCATGTACTTAAATAATTGTTCTGATATGAAAGACACTCAAACTGAAAAACACTTATAAATGCAGTGATAGGTTGCTATTTGAATTGGTTTACTCTTTACATTACTTGAGCACTTCATGCAAGTTGCCTCGATTGTTTCTTTCTGCTAAACATAAGCAGCTTGACTGAGATAGTTAGTAGATGAATAAAGTATTCAGCTTAGTTGGTAATTGGTCTTATGGGCTCTATCAAGATTCAAGTATGCATGCTCTGTTGAAATGGTTTGAGGTTGTTCCATCATCATGCTCGGTTAAATTTTTTTGTTTTTATTTTTGTTTCTTTTTATTACCAAGAAATCCGCTTGGGTTATTTGGCGCATAGTTCGGAACTCGACAAATGATGGCCTCAGACCTCTACCTTTCTCCATAAGTACCAGACTTTGTCTGTAGTAGGGTTCAAACTTGTGACAACCTCTTATTATATGCATCACCTGCTGCACTCTTTCTACTGGACCAAAGACTTCATGCTTCCTGTAATTATTCATTTATTTTTCTAGCTGCTTGTGTATTAAGATTTGTCTAGATTCGTTTTTGGATAAGTTATGCCATAAAAAATCATTAGTTAAAACTTGAAAGTAGGGTTTATTGGGGCTGCATTCACAGTGCAAACTTTTTTTCCCCTTTCTCCAATCAAGTATTTCTTGGTTTCTTACAATACTGTCATATCCTTAGCCGGGCTGGGAATTTACTACCAAAAAATTTTAATAGTGTCATATACTCTTTTTTTCTTTGGAAAGGGAGCCTTGGAGCAACGGTAAAGTTGTCTTCATGTGGCCTATAGGTCATAAGTTCGAGCCATGGAAGCAGCCACTAGTAGACTGTTTACATCACACCCGCAGCCCTTCCCCAGACCATGCTAATGCGGGATGCTTTGTGCCATGGGTCCCCCCCAGTTCAATGGGATCTTTTTGTTGCCCATGGACATCTTTGCTATTGACATGAAAAGGCCCTTCTGCTTAATCTGCATGATTGTTTTTTGAGATCTTAACAATTTTTATAACTTCAAAAGCACATAAGGTTGTGCTGGCCATATTGGCGGTATATTGAAATTAAGAATGTATAAAACTAGCAAAATTATCTTCTTCCTTACAGAGACTCTAGTACTTTTAACAGACTCTGTGTCATCTATATATTCCCGTGTGGAACAACATGATGGTAGCTTTGAGATGGGTTTTGGGAACAAGCGGATGAGATGGATTAAGTTTTGCATTTTTAATGCCAGGTTCTCTGTCTTGGTGATGAAAGTTTTGAGCAAAATGATGGATAGGACAGTCATTTGGAGGTCTAAAAGGGCTTTGATGCTTCTTTTAATGGGTATAGCAATGTGACAGTTGCACCTCTTATTTGCAAATGATACATTGGTCTTTTATGATGCCGAGGTATCCTAGCTAGATCACTTGAGACAGATTTTTATTAGTTCCAGGTTGTGTTAGGCCTTAAGATCAATCTTAAAAAATGTGAGATCACATTGGTCGGTGGGATAAGTGGATAACACCAAAGAGATATTGCTAGGTGGGTAATGTACCTACTACCTATCTGGAGTTAACATTGGGTGGGTCAAGCAAAGATTTTGCAGTGTGGAATTCAGTTATAGAGAGAGTAAAGAAACGACTAGCAGGATCAAGTACTTGTCAAAAGGGTGAAGGAAGTATTGATCAAAAGCACCCTTTCTAGCATACCTACATAGGGATGGAAACAAGATTTGTTTTTTTGTGCTTAAGTGGTGCTGGGAGAACGGGTTGAGGAAAGCCCTCGTCAACTTATATAGAGTATCTTGCCAAAGAGAGATGACAATCAAACAAATTTGTAAGTCTCACAAGCGGGTGATTCAATGCGGTTTAAGATTCAGAAGGAACCTATAGGATTTAGAGATGGAGAAATTTCACAGAGATATTTTATAAGATTGGGGGATGGAAAAATTTCATAGAGATATTGTATGGCTGGACACACTAAACAATACATTGGATGTATGGAGTTGGCGGGAAACTGTAAATCTGCTAAATCCTATTATAAAAGCTTATAGATGAGAGAGGAA
Source organism: Solanum appendiculatum (assembly GCA_018342035.1). NCBI lineage: Eukaryota > Viridiplantae > Streptophyta > Magnoliopsida > Solanales > Solanaceae > Solanum > Solanum appendiculatum. The sequence continues at coordinate 158,028 of JAGDQO010000631.1, read as the reverse complement.
TATACTTTACCTCATGGTTCTATTTGGATCCATAGAGCTCTGAGAAAGGTATGTTTCTTTGCATTGTTGGCGACAAGGAGTGTGCTTTTGATAACAAAAAAAAAAATTGAAAAGAGGAGGATCACCTATGTTGGTGTTTCATGTGCAACAGTTCAGGTGAAGATGTAGTTCTTGTATTGCGTTGCAATGACTAATCAATTATGGAGGAGGGCCTTTAATTTGCTTGGGATGCAATGTGTGAGTCAGGCAAAGTCAATGAGGCATTGTAAAGTTGGACTCAGAGGAGGGGGAAGAGAAGTCCAAGTGCATGAAGTGCTGCTCCCTTAGCAATCATGCTAGTTATTTGAAAAGGGAGAAATATGAGGACATTTGAAGGGGTGGAATAAGATTTTGTAAAATTGAAAACAAGTTTTTTGTTTCTAGTTATTTTTTTGGTGTTCTCATGAGGTCCCTATTTGTATAGAAGATTGGATCTCTTTAGTTGCGAACTATATTTCGTTGTAGGTTCTCTTTCTTTTGGTGTATTTCTTGTATACGGGGTTTCACAAATTGTTAATAAATTATTTACCTTATATAAAAAAAGGAACGATATGATACAATTCTATTTTATTTTTTTGATTGGTTGCCCTGATATTCTAAACATCTTGAATTCCTCCAGCTCCATATAGTACACCATATGCAATCTGGTAGTTCGCTCCATCTTCTTTTCTGATCTATTGATCCTCTTCTGTGTTACTTGATAACAGTCCAGGCTGTTTACTGGCATTGCCAACTCAATCCTGCCATAATAAGAAAGATGTCCCATAAATGTGCGGTCACTTCACAATGTAGGAAGAGATGGCTATTTGTTTCTGCATTTTCTGCATGATTGTGTAGTTCGTTAAAGTTAAAATGGAAGTACTGTCAGTTATTGAGAAGTTTGACCTTTAATTTGCCAATTTTGAGCTTGCAGTGCTGAGAGTGGAAGTGAAGGCTCAAGTGAAGGAAGTGATGCAAATTCTCAAAATGTGGGTATTGTATGGTGGATATTTTGATTTGTGTCATCTCATCCTTGGCAGTTTCAAATGGTGGATTACTGTTTCTTAAATCTTGTTTAGGCATACTATTAAATAGGCTTCCATCTTTATGCATCAATTTCAGTTTTTTAAGCTTAAATTTTTATTCCGTTCATTACCATTGCAGTCGGTATACATGCAAACAGTATTGTCCTATTAACTACTTAATTGGTACCATCTTTGATTTTTCTTGCTAATTGCATGTAGGAGTCACCAATGAAGTCAGCAGGTGGGCAAGATTCAGGTCTGGTGGTATGACTTTGCTTTAAACATTTTATGATAGAGTTTTGAAATGCATTATTTGATGTGTTGTATGACATCTCTTCTACAGCTGAAGAAGCATCTCAAAATGGCAATTCTGCTCATAGTTCTCAGAATGGAGGAACTAGTGCTCCTCATTCATTGGTCAATCAAACTATGGCAATCATGCCAATGTCAGCTGTGGGTGCTGGCGGTGTTCCTGGCCCCACAACCAACTTGAATATTGGTATGGACTACTGGAATACCGCTGCTTCACCGAATATTCCTGCAATCCATGGAAAGGTACCGTCTGCTTCAGTTGCTGGAGGAATGGTTACTGCTGGATCAAGGGATATTGTCCAATCACAAATGTGGATTCAGGTATCCCTCTTTGTCTTCTTAACATTCTCCCTCTTTTCCAACTTTAACTTAGCATGTGGTGGATTAATTCTGTATGTTGCATTATAAAAACAAGACTCTGGTTCTAGATTTGAATATATACAGGTGATCTTAATGTTCATCTTCATGCTAAACACGTGCTTTAAGAGCATGTACTTCAGTTACATGGGAGGAATATGAATAGTGGACAATATGGCCCGTCATAGCCTCATAGGATTATTGGTAGAACTCATTTAATTTGTTCACACATAGAGATTTTGTAAATGCCACAGATATTTCGCCTGAGTAGTGCAAGCTTTGCTGTGGGTACTAAGGGTGGAACATCCTAAATGCATGCTCCTCGGATGTCCTGTTCTGCCGTTTCTAACTGCAGATGTCTCCTTTGATTTCCTTTTTGTTTGTAATTTAGTCTATATTAACTGATTATATTTCTTTTCCTTGAATTTAGGATGAAAGGGAGCTCAAGAGGCAGAGAAGAAAACAGTCCAACAGGGAATCTGCACGTAGGTCTAGGCTACGGAAGCAGGTACAGATAATTTCTCTCTTGTTTCTTTGTCTATCTGGATTGACCCCTGACTCCACTTTGCCTTTCGGGACCAGGCAGAGTGTGATGAACTAGCACAGCGTGCTGAAGTTCTAAAGGAAGAAAATGCCTCTCTTAGAGCAGAACTGAGTCGTCTAAGGAGTGAGCATGACCAACTTGCTTCTCAGAATGCTTCTCTTAAGGTATTTTCTTGTTTTCTTCCTTAAGTTCTCTCAAATGAAGAGAAAAAGAAAGACATTCAATAATTGTCATCCAATTACTAATAGCACAACGAAGAAACTGAGAGCAGAAAGTCAAAGGAATAATGTTCCTAGTTGCAGAACCGACCAACCTGTAATATTTACATGGTGTGGACTTGTCATGTTTTAACGCTAATTTCAATTTTTGGCACACTTTATTTATTACCTTCTAATTGCGGAAGTGAGTTGAAATTACTACTTTTTTTACCTGTATCTGCTATTTAGATACTTGTGTGCCATGAGTTGCTGTATTTGACTTTGCAGGAGAGACTTGGCGAAGTTCCAGGCCGAGATGATCCAAGACCTAGTAGAAATGACATACCTCCAGACAAAGATACCCAGCATTCGTCACAAACAGAGCCCAAGCAGGGTGGTCAGTGAAGTTCTGGCTACATTATCGTGGATTGAAAAATAGGGCTTAACCTAACAAACTTAGTAGCAAGTCTTTAATTTGCATATTTATGTAGTTTAAAAATCTGTGAAATGTGAGGCTTTTTAGTATCAGGATTTGTTGTCCAATATTGTCCATTGTTTCTCAGTTTGGACCGATCTTTTATGGTCGAGAAACCTGGATAATATGTAGAGTATGTGACCGATGGCGCGGGATAGTTTTGTGCCTAATAGGTGGTGTCTCTGTTTGCTCAAATTTGTAACTGATGAAATAGTTGATGAGTCTGCTCTTAGAACTAATAAATTTCCAATATGACTGTATTATATCCTCTTTTGGAATCATTTTCCTTAGTCCTTCCCTCAGATAACTGTTGGTTGCATTTTTCATTTTCAACTTTAAAGATGTTCTGTTTTTTGAAAAAGTGAATGGTGCTTTTACTGGGAAACTTGATCCAACAATAAGTTTTACAACAACATATCTACTGGAATCTCATAAGTGGGGTTTGAGAGGATGTATGTAGATTTTACTCCTATCTTGGAAGCTAGAGAGGTTGTTTCTGTAGACCTCTGACTCAAGGAAAAACATATCAAAGTGGCCCAGAAAAGAAATATGTTAGGCCAATTTTGAAGGTGATGCTTCCAATATGATTTTCTTCGTATTGAGAGATTGAATTCAAGATCTCTGATTAAAGGTGAAGCTGTCCTATCAATGTATGTCTACACCACAACCCATGTGTTGATTCTTGTCTACGTCATCCTCTTTTCAGTTGTCTTGTTACTATTATATTGATTTCATTAAGGCAATAGATTTTGAACATCGTCCCCATGTCTAAGAGGGATGGATGTGTTTGCATATGCATTTATTTTTCTCAATAAAGCATGTTCCCAAAGATGATTTTTCGTTGTCGAACATTGATTTGTTTGTGGACAAAATTATTGTTAAAGTATGCCTACTACTCTCAAAATTCTCGTTGTCGGCTTTCTCTCCTAGTAGGTCGAGCTTTCTTTTTAGCTCTTTCACTTCATTCGAGCTGAATTACATCCATTCTTACCTGTGGTTAATAATAATGCATTGACTAATATATCATTTGATGTAAATATCGTTTACTAATTTATTAAAAATAAATAAATAGAGAGAAGTTGGAGAGAAGATTAGATACTTTTAGTTAGAATGCCACGTAACCAACCAATGCCGCCTTCAAAAAATCAGCAAAATTGGGGCTCTACCGTTGAATTAGCAACAGACGCAGCAGCCACTAGAAGATTCCGCGCTTCTCCGAATCTCCACCCTCGTTCCCCGGAAAACCATCGGCCCCTCAGCCGCCGGAATAGTTGACGCAAATGTCCGTAATGTTCGCTGATGTGTCCGTTGTTCTTCCGTCAGCTGCCGGCGGTTTGAAACACTCTTATGCATTTTCCGACTCCAAATCCCTTCTCTCTCCTTCTTTCTCCAAAGTAAGATGAGATTCTTATTTTTTGCTGTTTATAGTTTCATGTATAGATATTTTGGCTTTCTAATGCAAGTGTAGAAGGAAAAAACAAAGAGAAGAAGAAATATGCTTAGTTTCGGCATGGAAAAACAACCGTAGATTCGCGGTGCTAATAGAGATTACGAGTTTATGAAGATTATTTGATATAGGTAGAAATTGATAGTATTTGTTTACTGTTGCTATTTAGTCGAAAATAGAACTTTGGTTGAAGAGTGAGCCTAGATGGTCCAATTCAAACAATTGATTGAGCTTCCACATAGGCTAATTACTGTGGGTTACGTAAGCGCACAACAGAATTTGATTGAGTATTCATTAGAGAAAACCACAATAGAAGAAAGAGATTCCTGTGGCTGCGGTTTAGATAGTTTATTTTGTTAGATTATAAAATTAATTGAACCAGAATGCATCCTCCTTTATAGGAATGTTAATGAATACTATGGCGTAAGCGAGAATGTGCGTAATAACCATTTGGATTACCAGAATTATTGCAAAGGTGATGTAGAAATACGGTGTGCACTACTTCCTTGATTAAAGCTTCATGACGAGCATAATGCAGATTGAAATATACTCAGAATGCCCCAAGCTTAATATGGTATGCGCTTGGCTTGAGTACAAACTTCATTAGTTCATAGATTTGGGAAAGAATATTTGCTTACTCTTCGGTTTTGCAAGAAAATGTTGAATTAAAAGAGTCTAGCTTGATGATACTTACAGTTGTTGAGGAAATAAGTTGGGAAATAGTCTTAAGCACTTTGAACCTTTGGAAGTGTTTCAGGAAAAAGGGCTTTCAGAGCACTTGGACATTGCATGTATCTTTTTGTAATGAACCATATGGCAGTTATCAATTCTAAAAGTTAAACATGAAAATAGGATGCATGATCCCTAATTGGAATCTGCATGTTCAGTCCTTTTTTGGGGGTATAAGTTAATAATTTTTTCTTACAAAGACAACATTAACCCAGTGCGAATATAAACAAGATAAAGGACTTAAGCTCCTCTATCTATGACACAAGGAATCAATGAAGTCCAAAAAATTGTCATAATGATATACATCTTTCATTTTATGCCAAAATGATAGAAATTATAGACATGTAGATTTTATATAATGAAGTGCAGTTGTTTACCTTCAAAATATCTGGAGTTCCTCTTCGCCCACATTGTCCATATGGTGCACAGAGGTATAGACAGATTGAAGTAAAAATGTATTTTGTCGTTATATTTTTGGTGTAAAGAAAGTTTTGTAGATGATGATGAATCCTTGGTAGATTTCATATGTTCCCTGTTAAGATCTGTGATTAATTCTTGTAAGATGAACAAAAATTTTTATCTTTGCTTACAACTTGTAAATATGGTGGCCAGCATTCCTAAACTGATGAATACACTGTTACCATTATTTTAAAAAAATAAAAGGGGTTACTTCAAGTAGGCTGAATTGGTATATTTTCAATTTGGAAATCCTTAAGGTAGATCTATTTCACGGTGCCAGATTATAAATATCTCCCCGATTCAGCGATTGAAAGTTGAATTTGTTTCATGTAACTGACATTGAATTGGTAAAATAATAGTAATTGTCTTTTAGGAGCATGAAAGTGACTGATACAGAGGTGGTTGCATCATGAATATGATCGAGTTAAAAACCATCAATCTATCACTAGCATTTCAAGCTATATCACTAGTTCTTGAACATCGTGTGGTTTGGTAAACTTAAATTGTGTAAAGATATCTTCTCGGGATTGTTTTGTTTAGATTTGCTCTTTAGAAACATTGGCTAATCAGTGCATGAAACATTTTATTTGTGTTGAAAACTTATTTCATTAGCTGAAAATATATGAAATTTGCATTTTTCTCCTGTAAATATATCTATGACTAAAAGTAAAGTTTTATTTTGAATTAAAAAATTTGGACTTTATTTGTGCCGTTTTGTATGCTTGAATGATGGAATTTGGGAACATTTAATCTGATGATTGATTTAAGGGCTGTTTTCTTGTTTACCCCTTCCTTTTTGGGGTGGGAGGCTCTTGTGGTTAATAGTATGTGTTTCATTGTATTCTCTGCGACTTCATGTGATACATTTTTTCTCAAGCAGTAAAAAAGAACAGCTCAATTTGACCATTTAGCTGTTTATACAATTGTATGTTGATGTTCTTGATGGAGGGTCACGAAGGTGTAGTACTTTCTAGCTTCCAGTATCTCACAAGAGTACATTTATTGCCTATAGTAATCTTACTTCCTTCTGCAGAGCTCTCCATCTTTTTCTGTTCCGAGGATAGGAATTGGACTAGGAAAGGCCCAAACCAGAAGCTGGACGACAAGAGCAACAGCATCAGGAAGTTCAGGAGGTGATTTGGTCCCAGTTGCTCCTGTTCTGTTGGAGTCAGCTGTTGGTCAATTTTTAGCACAGATGTTGCAAACCCATCCGCATCTGGTCCCTGCAGCTATTGAACAGCAGCTGGAGAACCTTCAGAATGAAAGGGATGCCCTATTAAAGGAAAATCAGTCTTCAACCAAAGATGTCCTCCAAAAGTAATTTACTTGACCTTTGCTTCTTTATGTTTGCTTAGGGTGACATATTCAGTTATTGTTTTCCTGCCCAACAGAAAACAAAACAGCCAAGTCTATTTATATGGATATGACTCATATAAATATATTTTGAATTTCAGGAGAATAGCTGAAGTCAGAGAGAAAGAAAGGCGGAAAATATTAGAGGAGATTCTGTACTGCTTAATTGTACATAAATTTGTAAACAATGACATTTCAATGATCCCAAAAATATCTGAAACATCAGATCCTACTGGAAATGTGGGTTTTTGGCCAAATCAAGAGCAGAAGCTAGAATCCGTACACTCCCCTGATGCATTTGAAATGATCATCAGTCACATATCTATAGTTCTTGGTGAGCGTGCTGTGGGGCCTCTCGATAGCATTGTTCAAATGAGCAAAATCAAACTTGGTAAGCTCTATGCTGCTTCTATTATGTATGGATATTTCCTCAAAAGGGTTGACGAACGTTATCAACTTGAGAGATCTGTGAGTAAGCCTCCTGAGAGTTTCCAGATCTCTACGAATCCTGACGAGCCAGCAGCACCGAGACAACTATGGGATCCAGATTCATTGATAGAAATTTACCCTGAAGATGGTGACAGAGAAGGTTTTGCAGTTTCTGATATTGAGGGTAAACCAGAGAGGCTGAGATCCTATGTGATGTATTTGGATGCGGACACATTACAGAGATATGCAACCTTAAGATCAAAGGAAGCAGTTACTGTGATTGAAAAGCAGACGCAAGCATTGTTTGGAAGGCCTGATATTAAAGTTTCTGGTGATGGTACCCTAGATGTATCTAATGATGAAGTTCTGTCTGTTACATACTCTGGTTTGACAATGCTGGTGCTGGAGGCAGTTGCTTTTGGATCATTTTTATGGGAGGCAGAAAGCTACGTTGAGTCTAAATACCATATTATTAATAGCTAGAGATACTCTTTTGTACTTCAACAAGAAATATTTGTTCATCTTCTAGTTCTGTATATTGTTTACACGTTCGAACCCACTAAGCATGCATTTTGGATCTGATAATCATCAGGCTCATATCCACATTTTTTACGCGTATACTGCTTGCTGTATGATACAAATCCAAATTTCTAAACTTCCAACTCCAGAAAATGCTGGTTTCCAGTGGCAATCTGTGAAAATGCACCGAGTGTCATTCACGTCCAGTCGGGGAAACCTAGGTAAAATGGCTCCATAAATTCTGAAAACTGGCTATGCAGGTTAGGCATGGGTCCCAACCCCGAACTCGGTTGTCAGTGGCTGTTCGAGCTGCTCCCGGAGCAAGAGCAGGTTGGTCGTGCTGGCCGAGGGACAGAAGGGAATGGTTCCTCTAAAGGGGCCTCCTTGGTTGTCGAACAGCCAAATTTAAAAAGTTTGAAAAAACGTTATTATTTTATTATCATCCAGTAATGGTATTTCTTTCTTCAGCTTCTTATATCCTGTTGAACAGTGGAGCCGTGGAGTCCTTGTGACATGGTGATCCTTATATATATGCCTAATTTCATATGCTTTATTTGAGCCAAGGATTTACCGTAAACAGCCTCTCTACCTTCACAACGTAGGGGTAAGGCTGTCTGGCTGTGTACACTCCCCTCCCCAGACCCCATTTGTGGGATTACCCCGGGTTATATAATTGTTATATATATGTATATTGGTGATCTCATGAAGCCATCATTACAATTCTAGTGGAAGCTTCTAAATTGTGCATATATAGTTTGTGTCTTAACTTTAGCCCCAAACATGATTGAGGTATCTGACTTGTGAAAGAGAAAAGCACGCATGCTGATATTTGCAGGTAATCATCACTGCAGTTAAGTGGGAGTTTCTTTCATACTCATCTCATGTATGATTGCAGCCAGCTAATGAAGCCTTTCTATAAAGAGTTGCCAGGTCAGTTATCTTTCTTTGAGCAACTTCAGTAACTTCTTTTATTTTGGGAGTTCTCATGATTCCAGAATTACAAGTGGGGTGCCATGTTCATCTATGCCATACCTTGAAAACTAGAAAAGCCAAAAGCTTTAGTGAAATGATTTTCTGGGCCTACATTAAGACAGTAAAGGGAAGATATCATTGTATTTTAGTTAACATTGGTCATCTTGAACTAGGTTTAGATAGACATGCCTAATGATGACTCAAGACTTATCCTAATTCTTTTTTTTCTTTGATAAAAGTGGTATTTGGGCCAGATTGCCTACTCGACTAGTTTCACGAGGTACCTGTTATCTCCCATCAATACAAGTACTGTGTAACTTTGTCCACCAAAGTTTGAACAGATGAGAAGAAATCACCTACTGTTTTTGTCTCTGTTGAGATTTGAACATGAGATTTCATGATTTCCAACTCACTCCATTAACCACTAGGTGCCAGAGTTATCCTAGTTGTTGCCAAAAAATTGTACTGTCCAAGTAGAACAAAAACAATTATTTTCATATACCTATTAACTTTTGATTTATTTGTAGTGGCGAAGGTAGTTCATAAGTTACTTGAGGTGACCGATTTTATTTTATGAATTCCCTTATTATAGGAACACGAAAATAAATATCTTTTGAAATTTATCCGTTTGTTTACTCCATTTAAATTTTGGTGGCATCACATATCGGTCCTAAAATTCTATGTATTAATTTATTATGATTAACTCATAAATTAAGATGGAAATGTGTATTACTAGTAATAAACTAGTGGTTTAGTAATAAAAGTCTATGTGAAAATACATGTCATTGAATTAGTATAAATATTGGATGCGAATAATTTTTTACGCTAGATCAAATCATTTTTGATCCTCTCATACGGATTGTGATCATTTTAAAAAAACCAAATCTAGCTATGTCCTCTTCAATCATGAACAATGACGAAACGAGGTTGAATAAAATGTAGGACATGATTCATTAGTAAATGCTAAAAAAAATGGTGTTCGGTATTGATATTGAGATTCAACTAAATTTAAATTTGCACATAATTCATTTTTTGGAGCAAAATTTCAAGATTTTTTTCATTTTCAGTGTCTCAAATTTGAGATCTTTAATTAAGGAATAAATCTCAACTATCACACCACAACACGTATATCTGCTTTTCCTATTAGGAAAGCTACATACATTACCTACATGCCATAGTTCGTATTTAAAGTTATATTATGATAAGCATGTTAAAATAATAACTGAATATCATGACATTTAACTTCTTATCGTATGCGATCACACTCTAATTTTCAAGTCCATATTAGGTTTGATACATATGAAGGAGTTATCTATTATCTTAAATTAATTTAATAACACTATCTTATTACACCCTCAATATAATGGACATAATATAACTCGACTAACATTGAGACCCAAGCTCGCTGAAATTTGGTTTTATAATTTTTTGCACGTAAAAAAAAAGTCACTTCCTTTTATTCAATTTGTAAATAGTCATAATAAATCATTTTCATCAAACTTGCAATATTACAATCCAATTCAATTATATCTTGGTCACTAAATAGAACTTTCTTAAATACAACTCCTTCCGTCTCCAAAAAAATATGATCTTATCAGAAATTACGTTTATTAAGAAATTAATAAATACATGAATTGTGTAATTTATTAAATTATCACTAACTATTTATTAAACGTTTCTTCAAAAAGATGAAGTACAAGGGTATAGTTGAAAAAACATTGCTAATTTTTGTCTTCAATTTCTAAGGAGACGCTACATTATTTTCTTTTCTTTTCCCCCAAATTCAATAATTTTCCTTTCATAAATAACATGGCAATCTAGTAAATAACCCCAACTACAAGGACTATTCTATAGTTCCACCCATCAAAACCGTAACCTGCCAAATCTCTCTGGTTTCCTCCTCTCTTTCTTCATGGCTGCATATTCTGTTACCATTTTTACGAATCGAAGAATCCAAAGGAAGAAGAAATTGAGAAGAGAACAAAACTTTATATAATTAAGGAAGAAGAGAGCAAAAAATCCAACGTATATATGTATATATAGTAAAAATTTCTATACAGAATTACAAAATCAAAAAAAAAAAACATGGATTATCGAGTTCTTTCATCTGTATCAAAATCAATAACACCTTTCTCTCTCCTTTTATTATTGTACATTTTTCCGGCGGCGGCGAACACGACGTATAAGGCGTTTAATCTATCGACGATTACTTTCGAAGAAGGATATTCCCCTCTTTTTAGTGATTTCAATATTGAACGATCTCCTGATGATCGAAGTTTTCGTCTCCTCCTTAATAAATTCTCAGGTAATTAATTCAACTTTTTAAATTTATTTTCATTTGCCTACATTTTACCCGTGGAATTTCACTGGGTATATTGTTATTGTTATGTGAATCGTTAATTTATATGTGTTTTGCAGGATCGGGTGTAATTTCAACAGAATATTACAATTATGGATTTTTTAGCGCTAGTATAAAGTTGCCGGCCATATATACTGCCGGCATCGTTGTCGCATTTTATGTAAGTATCTAACAAATTATTAATATATGCATTTTTTTTGTACGTGTATTGTTTTTTTAAAAAAATGTATATGCATAAAATATTGTTTAAGAGCCTGATTTTGACTACCTATTTTTGTCATAATATTATATGCATGTACAATTGTACCTGTGTATTCTGCATGGGGAAATATATATTGCATCATGTTGTACTTTTCTATTGTTTATTGGAATTTAAAATAAGTGATGTACATGTATACAATTCGTTGAAGCAATCACTAATACTTATATTAAAACATGATTATATATGGCCCTTTAACTAGCTAGTCCTATGTACGTAATGCAGAACGTTTCATGCACTGAAAAAGTATACTGTGATGATCCAACTAGGTATGGAGGTAGGCTTTAATATGTGAGTTAAACAAAATCCAGAACTTTGTATCTTTGTTAAGAAATTCATTAAATATATATAAAAAATAAATTCAAAACTCAGTTACTAACATTTGAGATCGTTGACTTAGAATAATAAAATCCATGTTTGTTTGTTGCAAGATGTTGTATTTTTCATTTAATGATTTCATTTATGGACATGTAGACATCAAATGCAGACACATTTGAGAAGAATCATGACGAGTTAGATATTGAGTTTTTGGGGAATGTGAATGGTCAGCCATGGAGGTTTCAAACTAACATGTATGGAAATGGTAGTGTTAGTCGTGGTAGAGAAGAGAGGTATAGAATGTGGTTTGATCCAAGCAAGGAGTTTCATCAGTACAGCATTCTTTGGACACCAAAAAACATCATGTAAGCTGCCTTAATTATATTCCTTCTTTCCCTCCGTTTATTATCAGTTTCAATACTTCTATGGCTTGCTCACTAATTATTTATAAAATCAAGGGCTTCAATACTTAAAAGTAAACCAACTCTTATTAATACTAGTGCTTTTTATCATAACTTTCTCTATTTTTAGAACTTGAACCCGAAATCCTTAGTTAAAAGTGAAGGATTCTTATGTATTCCACCGAACATTTTAATGATCCTCTCATTCCTTTTAAGTTTTAAGTATGAAAAACATTAGGCAGCAAGAAAATTGTTGGAAATAGTAAGTATATTGTGCCTACTTTTTGGCCAAACGCGGAGAGAGAAATTACTAAGAAAGAAAAGGTTTCGACTCGTTTTCGAAAAAGTAAACACACAAATTTATTTGGTCACCTATTGCTTTTGTTGAATAAGATAATGGTTACCAATAGGGTTGTGGTAGATTGTTTCATTCTTAATTAGAAGTTTTGGATTCGAGCCATAAATATGGATTAACAAGAGTTGGTCAAATTCTAAAATAAGTGATCATAGAAGATTATTTTCTCGAAATGATAAAGTGAAAAATAATTGAGGAAACATGAAAATAAAAAATAAAAAAGAGAAATGAAGTACCATTGGGAAAGTGAAAGAGCAAACACAATACATAGAATCATCATTTTTATCTTATGTATTGTCCCCTCGGTGCTTTCTGGAACTAAATTTAGTACATTTTTTTTCCTTTTCATACATTTTTTTTTTTGGTCTTTGGTGGGTTAGTTGGATGTTTATATTATGTCAATAAATATAAATACAAGTTTCTCATTAACTCTTTTAAATATTTAACCATGGTTAGATGATATGCATTTTCGCTTTAATCATTTAGTTTAGTGTAAAAACATCTAATACGAGTAAGTTTTTATTATGTCAAAGTTGGTATGGTCCAGTTCATAGGAGCGTTAATGTTCGGTCCAGCTGATGCAAATAATTAAGTGGAGAAAAATGTTGATTAGCTCATTAATTAATTAATCTGAATGTCTAATCTTTATTAAAGGGATATAAAGTTCTAATTGCTTGATTTATGTAATGCAACTATTACTTTTTCCTTTTTCTAGAAAAAATCTTTAAAGCTGGAAAACTGGCGTGATTGGCTGTTTTCCAAATGACATTTGCACTAATTAAATAAGTACACTTAAAGAAATTGTCTATACTTGAAATAAAGGTCAATAATCATGACTTTGAACTTAATCACTTTAAGGGTGGTTTGGTAGCTGGATAGAGTTATACATATATTAGTAATGTAGGTATTAGTTATGCAAATATTAGTAATTGTGGGTATTAGTTATGCAGGTATTAGTAATGTGGGTATTAATTATATGGGTATTAGTTATGCATGTATTAGTAATGTAGATATTAATTATGTGGGTATTAGTTATGCAGGTATTAGTTATGTGGGTATATAGGTATTTATGTAGGTATTAGTTATGCAAGTATTAGTAATGTGGGTATTAATTATGTGGGTATTAGTTATGCAGGTATTAGTTATGTATGTATTAGTTATACAAGTATTAGCTATGCGGAGTTTATTTATGCATAAATTATTCCTTTGGATGTTGGTTTTTTCTATTAAAAATTAGTAAAATTATATATTTTTAAAATTAAAATATTTTTTACAATTATATCCTTTCCTTCTTTAACTTTGTATATAAATTAAAACATTTCTTTAATTATGTAGAAGAAGAAAGTAGTCAAGTGGGAGTGATGAAGGTAATATTGTCATTTTAACTTTTTATCCATGTATTAGCTATACATGTATTAATTATTCCACCTTCTACTCCGCATAAATAATACAAAAAATTTCTCATAACTTATACATGTATTAGTTATGTGAATTTCAAAATTGTCAACCAAACGCCGTATTAATTTTATACATGAATAACTTTTTTCTTATCCACCTATCAAACATCGTATTAATTGTATACATGAATAACTTTTTTCTTATCCACCTACCAAACGTTGTATAAATTATACAGACTCTAATACATGGATAATGCTTGTTTTATCCGACTACTAAACAACCCTTTACTCTTTTTAATATCATTTGCTTGCACAAAATTTTCTTAATAAGTGTTTGGAGCACCGTGAAAGTTGTCTTATAAGTCACGAATTCGAGTCATGGAAGCACCTTTTGTCCCTTGGGGTGAGGCACTTCTCCGGATTCTGTGTGAACGCGAAATACTTTGTGTATGAGACCATCAACTTTTGTTCTTATTAACAAGTTTTTAGTTTACGTTGCCACAATACATAATTTGGAAATATCAATGTCTTCTTGGCTTGCTACAAGGAAATGATCTCTTATGTCTACTTACTGATAAACTATAAAGTGATCATACTAAAGTTCACAACATTAATTTGTGGATATTTTCCCTAAACTTGTTGAAGATTGTATTTCCATTTTAGGTCATAAGATGTTGAAATAGTCGCGTAATAATTATCTAATGATTGAAATTACGTGAATACCATAGGATTATACTTATATATACTGACAGCGTGAAGATTTTACACTGATGAGTGTAATTTTACCTGTTACAACATAATATTGTCTACTATATTTTGAAGTAACTAGTTACACTTGTTATAAGCAGTTACCAATACTTTATGTTGCTCTAACTTTTTGAAAATTCTTCCACACCCGTATCAGATCCTCAAAAATACACTAACTTTAGAGAATCTCACATCCAGTCAGCATTTTTGAAGAGTTTCGAGCAACATAGTACTATAGTTATAGAAGTCTTGATTTTGTTTCACTTCTTTTACAGATTTTACATTGATGAAACACCACTTAGAGAAGTAAATCGCCATCCAGCAATGGGAGGTGACTTTCCATCAAAACCAATGTCTTTGTATGCCACAATTTGGGATGCATCATCTTGGGCTACAAATGGTGGCAAAGCTAAAGTGGACTATAAATATGAACCTTTTGCAACAGAGCTTAAAGACTTAGTTCTTGAAGGATGCATAGTTGATCCAACTGAGCAAATTCCATCAACAAATTGCACTGACAGGAGTGCTAAATTACTTGCTCAAGATTACTCTAACATCACGCCAGAAAGGCAAAAATCCATGAAATTTTTTAGGGAAAGATACATGTACTATTCTTATTGTTATGATAACCTTAGGTACCCTGTGCCACCACCAGAATGTGTGATTGTTCAGTCTGAAAGAGACTTGTTCAGGGACAGTGGAAGGCTTAGGCAGAAGATGAAGTTTGGTGGGAGCCACAGCCACAGCCAAAGCCACCGGAAACACCGCCCCGGACGGAGCTCTAGGCGGCGGAATAAGGTGGCTGGTGGTGCATCAAAATCTGGCCGACGTGGTTCTGCTGCTGCTGCAATGTGATAAGTTGTATAATTAAGGTATACAAGGTGAATATTATGGTTTGTAAAAAAAATATTATACTCCTATAGTTGGTGATGTACCAAAGAGATTAGTATACATACACATTAGAGGTATAAATATCAATGTGGTGGTTGGGTGAAGAGTAAAAACCATATCCATTAATTTTATGAGTAATGGTTTTCTTGGTTTCTTCACTATGTATATTGGCACTTCATATTCATCCTAGAGAACCTTTTTACTCATTATATTGCACTTCACAAGGTAGGGTAAGGTCTGCGTACTTCAAGTCTGCAGTGTGGCTTTGTGCATGACTACTTTCTTTTTTTGTGGATTCAGTGGCAACTCTTTTATACAAGGTCACTCACATTCAACTGAATATGAGTAATTTGTATATGTTATCTTAAACACTTTACATTCTTTATTTCCTTCTTCATGCTTGATTGTGAAGTTTCCTTATTGGCTTAGTCTAAAACTGTGACAAGTTAGTCGTTCTCTTGTATACAAAATTAGTTACCAAAGCTCTCTACTCTTTATTTCTATATCAACCAATTCAATCATCGATAACTTATCCAAATGAGCAACAGGAAAGAATGAGAAGCGATGTTATGATGAATGGGTTTTGGCAGCTATTTGTCACTTTCATCCCGAGATGTAGAACTAATGAGTCTGATCAATACAGTCCAGTCATTTTTCCTATCTCTTCGTACTTCTTCTTCCTATATTACGTGCTTTTATTATATTTGCAATGAAATAGACTTGCTTGAAACCAGATGTTGATTATGCCAAAGTCCCAATATGTATGAAGCAGTAGAAATTAGCTTTGAGACCATGAAAAAAAGCCTAATAAGTAGTTAACTAGAGATCATTAAGGCAAAACAACATCTCTAATCTTATCTTGCTTCAACGGCAGTGGTGGAACAATCATTAACCGAACATTCTTCTGTTTTGATTGTGGACGAATATGATTCATCAGCTTCATCTCTTCCTGTGAAAAATGCAGGCTGTTTTGCAATTGGCAATGACATACTTTCATTACCAAGCATTGAGATAACATCAGACATTGTTGGCCTATCTACTGCACCTTCTTGTACACATAATAGTCCGACATGAATAACTCGTAATAATTGTTGAGTGTCACAAAGATCTTCAAGAGCTGGATCCTTCAGTTCTAGTGCACTTCCTTCTTTCCATAGTTCCCATGCCTGAACCAAAATGATCAGTATTGTTGAACTTTGTTAACTTTGGTACATTAAAGAAAGAAGGGTTTCAAGAAAACTTACATAACCTATTAAGTTAAGTGGACGATCAATTTGTTGTAAGCTAGTATTTCTCCTACCACTCACAATTTCCAGTATTATGACTCCAAAGCTGAAGACATCAGATTTGATTGAGAAAGTTCCTTCCATGGCGAACTCGGGAGCCATGTAACCACTGTGCAGAACATTTTCTACTCAGTAAATATGAATATGTACACATATTCCATAGATTTATATCGAAGAAATGACTAGGCTTAACTCACTATGTTCCAACAACCCTGCCAGTCACTGCCTCCGTCTCGTTCTGTTTGAAAATTCTTGCCAGACCAAAATCAGCTATCTTAGGATTCATGTTTTCATCCAAAAGCACATTACTGGCTTTTAGATCTCTATGTATCACTCTCATTCTTGAGTATTTGTGAAGATAGAGCAATCCTTGAGCAATTCCTTCGATAATTGCAAATCGTTTCTCCCAATCCAGTAGCTCCTTTCTTGCAGGATCTGTTAAAGAGAATGCATATCACATCAAAATTTTCAAAAATCACCTGAAAAATTAGTCTTTTTTTTGGAATGGTAACAGACCAAAGAGGAAGAAGTTCAAGCTCTTGTTTGGCATGTACTCATATATCAACATTTTCTCATCTCCGTGAATACAACATCCTAGAACTCGAACTAGATTTATATGCTGAACTTTGGCAATTAGTATGAGTTCATTCTTGAACTCCACAAGCCCTTGTCCCGAGGTTCTTGAAAGTCTCTTGACTGCCACCTCTCGCCCATCTGGAAATTTTCCCTGTCATCCATTTTTACAGTTGATTCGTTATGTAGTGAGAGTACTATGCAAATCTCTGAGCTACATATAATATAGTGCAAATATACCTTATAAACAGGACCAAAACCACCCTCTCCGAGCTTCTTTTCACTCGAGAAGTTGTTTGTGGCTTCCAATATGAATCCAAAGCTAAATATCTTCAAATCTTGTACTTCTCTTCCATCTTCTCCTTTTAGATTTGCGTTGTTGAAGCTGTCTGCTGCTGTCAACTCACGTAAATACGCTTCCTCCTTTCTTTTCTCATCTATGTAAGAAGAGTATGTAGATATGCATTCACGCTTACAATAATTGACTAAACAACCTTCTAGCTTCTAAATCCACAGTTTGGTTATTTACCTTGTAGTTTGCGTCTTCTCATTATAATGTAGCAGATGAAACCAGATACTAGCAACGCGATAAAAATAGCTACACCAATTACTATCCATATCCAAGTTTTTCCTGCACTCATATATAGCATGCTGAGAGTAATATAGTTGACACTTGATATATAAAACCTATATCTAGTACATAAACAAGGTGTATTCCTGATATAAAGACTTACCTTTAGATGATTTTGGTGAAACTAGAACATATCTTTGCACTGCATTACCACTCTCATAGACTCGAAAATCCCTATTTCCATTCCAAATACGGCAGCCTGTCCCATTGCCACTGGTAGTGGTGAAGCCAACACAACTGCAGTGCTCCCAGCACTTCTGCATACAATCAACAATACTAATGCTTGCATTTTCATAAAACTCAGTAGTAATACTAGATGTATGTATAAAGTCTCCACTCTTTTGCTCAAATTTATCCCCATCCTTTCGACACTCAGGCAATTGAGTCGAGACACAACCGTCCTCACTTTCATAACCATAACAGAAGTCTTTAAAAAGGGTGTATGTAAAACGGTATCCACCAAGAATATCCCCGTCTGAATTCAATGCAAGACTTTGAAAGCTTCCCTGTGTAGCATCAAATTGGAGGAACATCCCATCTTTATCGGATACCAAATTGAGATTGTACTGATAAATTGTAGCAGAATCATGGAATGAAGGTAAGAATGGAAAACCTTGATTGTTCCAAGCCCCACTAGTCCAATAAACCTTGCCCCTTCGACGAATAACCAACTGAAATGCATTTTCAAAAACCTCCAAACTTAAAGTAAAAGCCCCTGAGGAAGGAACACTAAAACTCAACCAAGAAGTTAAAGTCCAATTCTGCCTTGTGGTGAGGTTATAACCAAGCTTCATACCAGGCAACAGACAATTGGTAGGATGATCAAAGCTTTGCCATAAAGTCGTGTTTCGAGTTTCATCCTGAACCACAAAATTTCCTGAATCTTGAAGCTTAGCTACTAAACTTCCTGTCAATAAAGGAGGGGCAATATTCACAATTGTCTTCCCTCCACTGATTATTTTCAATGTCCTTGTAGTATCCATGGTAAGCAATCCTGAGCTGTTCAATATAGGTGTATTTGGATTAGCTATCCATACTATCCTCTCTCGTCGATCGCCAGCATACCATATTCCAAGATAAGTTTTATTTGTTTGTGGGATTGAGAAAAATCCTAACTTGAATTTTCCACCTTCTGAATCAAGTACTTGTGACTGATTAAGTTCATCACCAGGCTTCAATGAGGTTATTGCAGCTACATATGAAAAGTTAATGATACATTTTTGGCAGCACAATAAGGTCAAGATGAGGAAGAAAATGGAATTGGCTAAAGATATCATATTTGCTGCAGAAAGAAAAAATAAAAAATTGCTCCAGATAATAATATGGTCATGTCATGCCCTTTTAGGTTGTTTGTTGATCAAAGCTAATAAATGTGGTGGAGAATTATCAACACTTTGAAACATTTTTCTGCCATAATATATGAAGACTTTTCTTAGTACAAAACATTGGAGGAAAGATAGCAGAAAGAGACAATCTTGAATTTTTAAAGCAGAAATGTTGACCCAATACAGATTTGGTGTCTGTTTTTTTTTCTTATTTACTTTCACTTATTTCATTTTTTTCTTTCTTTATTTTAAAGTGGTTGACAGCCTTAAAAACACTCATCTACTTGACTAACTGAACTTAAATACACCTCCGATCTACCACATGGCATAACAAGTAGTCTCAAATTCTTGTAGGAGCGTGTGACTCTTAATAAAAAACCGAGAGAAGTATTCAAAACACCCTTAATCTTGGCGAGAATTTAGGGGTGTATTTCACCCATATGACAAAATCAAAGGTGTATTTAAGTTCAATTAGTCAAATAGGACAGTATTTTAAAGGCTGTCAATAGTTTAATGATGAAACTAATAATTCGCACAACGTTTAGGAGTGTTTTCAATAATTCTCTCTTTAAAATATTTAAATAGGATATTTTCCTAGGGGGTGGGGTTTGATTCTGCTCGAGAAGACCATCTGTGGCTGGGTGGGGGAGATCTGCAAAATAGATTTTTTAAAAGTGTTTTTTTGTGTGATTATATGGTCAAAAATGTCACGTGTCATCGATTTATTATTCACTTTTTGTTTTTACTCAAAATTTATTGTTTAAGCATTATTTTGGGGACAAATGACAAACGTTAAATGTCTTACTTAAATTCCACACTTTACACGTCATTCGTCGTGAGTGTAACACATATATTTTTGCTTATTGTAAAAAAATGTCAAAATGATAGAGCAGGCCCTACTTAAGAGTTAAGGTATTTAAAAATGAACGAGTGCGTCCCTAAATGTATGGTATTAATTAGGGGTGAACAAAATCGAACCGCAAACCGAATCAAATCGTGAATCGAGTCAAACCGAAACCCGACTAGTGATTTGGTTTGACTTGATTTGGTATTGGAAAAAAAACCCAATTATAATTGGGTTGGTTTGGTTTTAACTAAAAAAAGCCAACCCAAGACCAAACCAACCCGACATTATATATATATATATTAATTTTATTTTATATGGAAAAATATTTATTATTATATAATTTATATATTTTTCTATATCTTTCTCATAATTTTATCATTATGTTTAATATTAATTTGGGCTTTGGACTACATAGTTGAGCCCACTTCTTGTTTTTAGGGATAAACAGAAGCCCAAATCAAATATACAATATTACAATTCAACAAACCCTATATTTATTCTCTATCTCAATTAACAAACGTCAAAAACTCAAAAAGTAACCCTTCATCTTCAAAGTGTTAGTCACGGTAGGCGTTAGCTATTAGGGCAAATATTGAACTCGCTTTTTCGATTTTAGTTCAAATCACCATCAACTCATCTTAATTTGGGTTATTAATCGCTACCCACTCGTTTCTTAGATTTTTTCTTTTATTGACATTGTCAACAACACCACAATTTTGGATAGTCTACCTTACCATCAACTCATCTTAATTTGGGTTATTAATCGCTACCCACTCGTTTCTTAGATTTTTTCTTTTATTGCCATTGTCAACAACACCACAATTTTGGATAGTCTACCTTGCAGATGCAGGCTATGGTATTTTGGAAAATATGTATGGAAGATTTCACTTCAACAAAAGCTTGGTATTTTGGAAAATATGTATAGAAGATCTCACTTCAACAATATTTTGTTCTTCTAGGTACAAGGTCTTAAGTTGTAAGTAATGATGGTGTAGAATTTAAAATTTTGAATGTAAACAACTTGTATTAACTTTTGAGGACAATATTTTGACTATGTAAATTGTTAAGCCACTATTTTACTTTCATCAATTTCTCTAATGTACTAGTCTACTAGATTAGTTGTATAATGAATCACTCTTGAAAAGAGGTTTTATGCTCATATTCCATTGCAACTATGAAGAGTAGTATTGTATCAAGTTTAGGCTGATATTGCCAATTATAGTTCCAAATGGAATGGGGAATTGCCTATTGAACTCATGGGCTTGCAATGCCAAAAGAAACTACTGAATGCTTTTTCTAGGATGAAAAATCAAGTTAGTGTTCAACAATTTTTTTAAAATCACAAAAGAAAACAGGCTCTTTAGTCTTTACCAAAAAAATCCGAAAAACCTGAGAAAATTGAATAACCCGAAAAAACCCGAGGTTAAAAAACCCCGATTATTATTGGTTTGGTTTGGTTTATATATTTTTTTAACCCGACTATTATTGGTTTGGTTTGATATTTAAAAAACTCGAATTAATTTGAGGTGGTCCAGAACACTATACCTCCTGGACTGGACCTAAAATGATTCTGAAATGTCTGTTGTTATATGTTGTTCCCAAGGACTAGCAAAATCAAAACAGCCTATGAACCATGATTCAACAAGCTTGTCCACTATAAGATAGACTTGTTTGAAAGCAACCATAGATTATGCTCGAGTTCTAGTATGTATGAAGAAGGCCAAATTAGCTTTTAGACCTTAACCAAAAAGAGCCTAAAAGTTAATTTAGAGCTCAGTAAAACTTTGGTGATCTACTGCAATCCTATTACAGCAAAATAACATCTCTATTCTCATCTTGCTTCAATGACAGTAACGGAACAATCATTAATTGAACATTGTTCTGTTTTGTTTGTTGACGAATATGATTCAGCTTCATCTCTTCCTGTGAAAAATGCAGGTTGTTTTGCAATTGGCAGTGACATACTTCCATTACCAAGCATTGAGATAACATCTGACATTGTTGGCCTATCTGTTGCTCCTTCTTGTACACATAATAGTCCGACATGAATAACTCGTAAAAATTGTTCAGTGTCACAAAGATCTTCAAGAGCTGGATCCTTCAGTTCTAGTGCACACCCTTCTTTCCATAGTTCCCATGCCTAAACCAGAATGATCAACTATCTCAAACTTTGTACATTTAGTACTTAAAAATATAGAAAGGATGTCAAGAAACACTTACATAACCTATTAAGTTGAGCGGACGATTGAATTGTTGTAGGCTAGCATTTCTCCTACCACTCAAAATTTCCAGCATTAAGACTCCAAAGCTGAAGACATCAGACTTGATTGAGAAAGCTCCTTCCATGGCGAACTCGGGAGCCATGTAACCACTGTTTATAGAAAACATTTTCCACTTAAGTCAGAATGAATATGTACACATGTTCTCTAGGTCTATATCAAGAAATAAGCTCAACTCACTATGTTCCAACAACCCTGCGAGTCACTGCCTCTGTCTCGTTCTGTTTGAAAATTCTTGCCAGACCAAAATCAGCTATCTTAGGATTCATGTTTTCATCCAAGAGCACATTACTGGCCTTTAGATCTCTATGTATCACTCTCATTCTTGAGTATTTGTGAAGATAGAGTAATCCTTGAGCAATTCCTTCTATAATGTCAAAGCGTTTCTGCCAATCCAGTAGCTTCTTTGTTTCAGGATCTGTCAATGACTGACATTTCATCAAAATTTTCAACGACTACTTGAATGATTAGGTCTTATTTTTAAATGGTTACATACCAAAAAGGAAGAAGTCCAAGCTCTTGTTAGGCATGTACTCATATATCAACATTTTCTCATCTCCGTGAATACAGCATCCTAGAACTCGAACTAGATTTCTGTGCTGAACTTTGGCAATTAGTATAAGCTCATTCTTGAACTCCGCAAGCCCTTGACCTGATGTTCTTGAAAGTCTCTTGACTGCTACCTCTCTCTCATCAGGAAATTGTCCCTGTCATACATCTTTACAGGTTATTACTTTATATAGTGAGAGTACTACAGAAATTTTTGGGGTACATACTGAAAATGTACCTTATAAACAGGTCCAAAACCACCCTCTCCGAGCTTGTTATCACTCGAGAAGTTGTTTGTGGCAGCCAATATTAATCCAAAGCTAAATATCTTCAAATCTTGTACTTCCCTTTCATCTTCTTCTTTCAGATTTGTGTTGTTGAAGCTGTCTTCTGCTTTCATCTCACGTATATGCTCTTCCTTCTTTCTTTTCTCATCTATGTAAGAGAAGTATGTACATATACATACATGCTTAAAATAACTGATAAACAACATACTAGTTAGTAAATCACTTTTCAGACTTACCTTGTAGTTTTTGTATTCTTGTTTTGACTAAGCAAACCAAACCACATATTAGCATTGTGATAACTATAGATAATACTATCCATATCCAAGTTTTTCCTGCACACGTAACACGTTGAAAATCATACAGTTGATTCTTCACTAATACAGTCTATATATTCAAAATTTAAAAACTGTAAAGACGGAGAATGGATAGAAGGGAGGAAGAGTAGGGGCTGTTTTTAAATTTGATTAGCTGTGGTTGTAGAGTTTTACTTAGGATATGCTGTATTCTGTTTTTGGGTGTTTGCAATAAAATGTGTTTGTTCGACCAAAAAATTAGTTCATAAACAAGGTGTATTTATGACATCATTAAAGACTAACCTTTAGATGATTTTGGTGAAACCAGAACATATCTTTGAACTGCATTACCACTCTCATCGACTCGGAAATCCCTCTTGCCGTTCCAAATCAGGCAGCCTGTCCCATTGCTGTTAAGAGTAGTGAATCCAACACAACTACAGTGCTCCCAGCACTTCTGCATACAATCACCAAGACTAATGCTTGTGTTATCATAATAACTAGTAGTAGTACTAGATATATCTGTAAAGTCTCCTCTCTTTTGCTCAAACTTATCACCAGTCTTTCGACACTCAGGCAGCTGACTAGAGACACAACCAACATCACTTTCATAACCATAACAGAACTTATTATAACGGGTGTATATACTACTGTCTCCAGCAACAATAGCTCCATCTGAAAACATCTCAAGACTTGGGAAACTTCCCTTTGTAGCCTCAAATTGGAAGAACATCCCATCAGTACCGGATACCAAGTTGAGATTATACCGATAAATAGTAGCAGAATCACGGAATGAAGGTAAGAAGGGAAAACCTTGATTGTTCCAAGCCCCACTAGTCCAATAAATCTCGCCCCTTCGACTAACAACTAACTGAAATGCATCTTGAATTGCCTCCAAACTTAAAGTAAAAGCCCCCGAGGCCGGAATTATAGTACTAACCAACCAAGAAGTTAAAGTCCAATTCTGCCTTGTGGTAAGGTTATAACCAAGTTTCATACCAGGCAAAAGACAACTGGTAGGATGATCAAAGCTTTGCCACAAAGTCCGGTTCCAAGTCTCATCCTGAACCACAAAATTTCCTGAATCTTGAAGCCTAGCTATTAAACTTCCTGTCAATAAAGGAGTGGCAATATTCACAACTGTCTTTCCTCCACTGGTGATTTTCAATGTTCCTGTAGAATCTAATGTGAGCAATCCTGAGTTGTTAAATATAGGTGTATTTGGATTGGCTATCCATAATTTCTTCTCTACTGGATCACCTGCATACCATATTCCAAGATAAGTTTTATTTGTTTGTGGGATTGAGAAAAATCCCAACTTGAATCTTCCACCTTCTGAATCAAGTACCTGTGAGTGATTGAGTACATCACCAGGCTTCATTGAGGTTATTGCAGCTACAGATGGAATGTTAATGATACATGTTTGGCTGCAGAATAAGGTCAAGATGAGGAAGAAAGTGTAATTTGCTAAAGATTTCATTTTGGCAGCCAGAAAGAAAGAAATGTTGCTGTAGATAATAATAGATCAGTCCTTTTTAGGTTGTTTACTGCTCAAAGACAATAATGCATTAGAGAATAGTCAAATCTATTACACATTTTCCAGCCAGAAATTTTGAAGATTTTTCTAAGTAGAAATATTCCCTTACTTGTTGGAAAGCTTGTTGAAAGAGACAATCTTTTATTTTCTTTTTACTGTTCTTTCTTTGACTTTTCTAATTTCTTTTTTCTTCCTCATATTTCTATGCTTTTTTTTTGCTGCTTGCTAATATAACTCAAAAGGATATCATATCTACTTGTTGAAATACACTGTAAACCTTATTGATGCATTGTTGAATCAAGATTAAAATGTCCTTAACTCATCGATTAAGGTGTTTGGACTAGATAAGTTTATAGTACCTTATGAATTATGATCCTCAGATAAGTTATCCATTTATTTATGTGGACCACAAAAAAATATCATCATTGATGAGTCTCCTAATTTTAAAAATATACAGAAGCCAATAAATAAAGAGAATCTTACAATTTTAAGGTTGCTTACAAATTAATGTTATTACATTTAAGTGAGAAAAATGCAACAAAAAAAATGCAACAAAAAAAAAGTTGTTGATAATTCTAGTATTTGTAGGAGAGAGAATTAATGTATTGTTACAAAGACAGCTAAATACAACTGACTGTTCACAATACAAATTGACTAATCTATACCATAAGGAAACACGTTTTTCATGTATAGCTACTGAGTGCTGCACAACAGAATACAGCAAGACAATGTCTCTAATCTTATCTTGCTTCAATGACAGTGATGGAACAATCATTAACCGAACATTGTTCTGCTTTGATACCCGATGAATGTGATTCAGCTTCATTTCTTCCTGTGAAAAATGCTGGTTGTTTTGGAGTAGGCAGTGGCATACTTTCATTACCAAGCATTGAGATAACATCAGACATTGTTGGCCTATCTGTTGCTCCTTCTTGTACACATAATAGTCCGACATGAATAACTCGTAACAACAGTTTAGTGTCACATAAATCTCCAAGAGCTGGATCCTTCAATTCCAGTGCACACCCTTCTTTCCATAGTTCCCATGCCTAAACCAAAATGATCAGTATTCTCAAACTTTATGTATTTAGTACTTAAAAGGAAAAAAGGGTGTCAAGGAAAACTTACATAACCTATTAAGTTGAGTGGACGATCGAATTGTTGTAAGCTAGTAGTTCTCCTACCACTCACAATTTCCAGCATTAAGATTCCAAAGCTGAAGACATCAGACTTGATTGAGAATGCTCCTTCCATTGCGAACTCGGGAGCCATGTAACCACTGTATAGAGGACAGTCAGTATGAAAATGTCTGAATGAACTAAACCTATATCAATAAATAAGCTCTACTCACTATGTTCCTACAACCCTGGCAGTCACTGCCTCCGTCTCATTCTGTTTGAAAATTCTCGCCATACCAAAATCAGCTATCTTAGGTTTCATGTTTTCATCCAAGAGCACATTACTGGCCTTTAGATCTCTATGTATCACTCTCATTCTTGAGTATTTGTGAAGATAGAGCAATCCTTGAGCAATTCCTTCGATAATTTCATATCGTTTCTGCCAATCCAGTTGCTTCTTTCTTTCAGGATCTGTCAAAGACAGAAAGCATTTCAAGTCAAAATTTTCAAAACTTACTTGAACTATTAATTCTTTGTTTTGAAATAGTAACGAACCGAATAGAAAGAAGTCCAAGCTCTTGTTAGGCATGTATTCATATATCAACATTTTTTCATCTCCGTGAATACAACATCCTAGAACTCGAACTAGATTTGTGTGCTGAACTTTTGCAATGAGTATAAGCTCATTCTTGAACTCTACAAGCCCTTGACCTGATGTTCGTGAAAGTCTCTTGACTGCCACCTCTCTCCCATCTGGAAATTTTCCCTGTCACGGAATTTTACAGGTAGTTCAGTTAATGCAATGATGGCACTGAAGTTTTTCAAAGGCATATAATGTAATTATACCTTATAAACAGGTCCAAAACCACCCTCTCCAAGCTTGTTTTCATTTGAGAAGTTGTTTGTGGCTGCCAATACATATCCAAAGCTAAATATCTTCAAATCTTGGACTTCCCTTCCATCTTTTTCTTTCAAATTAGTGTCGTTGAAGCTATCGGATGCTGTCAACTCACGTATATACTCTTCCTCCCTTCTTTTCTCAGCTGTGCTAGAGAAGTTTGTAGATATTTATACATGCTTAACATAATTAATAAAACAGCATTCTAGTTAATCATTTTTCACATTTTCAGAGAACTACCTTGTAGTTTGCGCCTTCTCACAATAATGTAGCAGATGAAACCAGATATTAGCAAAGGGACAACAATAGCTACAACAATTCCTATCCTTATCCAATTCTTTTGTTTTCCTGCACACATAGGTTGCTGAGTGTTATACAGGTGACTCTTGATCTATTCAAAATATATTAGTTCATAAACAAGGTGCATTCCTGATATAAGGATTTACCATCAGATGATATTGATGAAACCAGAACATATCTTCTCACTGCATAGCCACTCTCATCAACTCGAAACTCCCCATTTCCATTCCAAATCAGGCAGCCTGTCCCATTGCTGTTAAGAGTAATGAATCCAACACAACTGCAGTGCTCCCAGCAGGTCTTCATACAATCACCAAGACTAGTGCTTGCATTACCATAACTGCTAGTACTAGATCTATCAATAAAGTCTCCACTCTTTTCCTCAAATTTATCCTTATTCTTTCGGCAATCAGGCAACTGATTAGAGACACAACCATCTTGACTTTCATAACCATAACAGAACTCATTATAAAGGGCGTATACACGCCTGTCTTCACCACCACCATGAATAGCCCCTTTTGAAGTCAACTCAAGACTTGGGAATCTTCCATCTGGAGCATAAAATTGGAAGAACACACCATCTTTTTCAGACACCAAGTTGAGATTATACTGATATATGTTAAAAGAATCATGCAATCCAGTTAAAAATGGAAAACTTTGATTGCTCCAAGCGCCACTAGTCCAATAAACCTCGCCCCTTCGACGTATAACCAGCTGAAATGCATCTTGAATGGACTCTAAACTAAATGTAAAAGCCCCCGAGGCCGGAATATTATCACTCAACCAAGAAGTTAAAGTCCAATTCTGCTTTGTTGTAAAGTTATAACCAAGCTTCATACCTGGAAAAAGAGTATTGGTAGGATGATCGAAGCTTTGCCATAAAGTCCTGTTCTGAGTTTCATCCTGAAGCACAAAATTTCCAGAATCTTGAAGCCTGGCTATTAAACTTCCTGTCAATAAAGAAGGGGCAATATTCACAACTGTTTTCCCTCCACTGGTGATTTTCAATCTTCCTGTAGTATCTATAGTGAGCAATCCTGAATTGTTCAATATAGGTGTATTTGGATTGGCTATCCATAATTTCTTCTCTCCTGGATCACCTGCATACCATATTCCAAGATAAGTTTTATTTGTTTGTGTGATTGAGAAAAATCCCAACTTGAATTTTCCACCTTCAGAATCAAGAACCTGAGAGTGATTTAGTTCATCACCAGGCTTCATTGAGCTTATTGCAGCCACAGATGGAAGGTTAATGATACATGTTTGGCTGCAGAATAAGGTCAATATTAAGATGAAGATGGAATTGGCTAAAGATTTCATTTTTGGCAGCTAGAAACGAAAAAAAGTTGCTTCTGATAATAATATTATCATCTCTTTATATAGTGGTCGTTTGTTCAAAGCAAGAAGTGAACCTGAGAATAGTCAATGCTTTGAAACATTTTTCAGCCAAAAATTTTCTATCATTTTCTGAGTGCAAATGATATTTGGACATGTTTCTTGGAGGAAAGCTTGTGGAAAGAAACAATCTTGACTTTTCCGCAACAATTTTGACCAATTTATATTTGGTGTCTGTTTTTTTATTTGACATTTCTATTTCTTTCTTTCCTTCCTGTTGTTTTAAACAAAACCAGCACGAAGTGGTTGATTTTTACTGAAAACTAAAAAGTGAACAAACAATACGTGGAGGGGGACTAGATCAAAGCCTCCTAAGCTAAGTAACATGATCATGCAAAAGGTCAACTTTTAAAACCTTAAGGTTGCTTAGTAATGAATATAATTATAAGTAGACCATCAGTCCATTCCCAGCCGATGTGGAACTGAGAACTCTAACTCACTCTAACATTTATAACTACAAGTGAGGGGCTATAATATTGATTGAGAAAGTGCAACACACAAAGTGATAGCTTATACTTCTTTATTCATTGGCTTCTGATAGTGTTTCTTGAATTCTCTAATATCCTAAAAATCCATTTTTCTTAGCTAAATTAATGAAATGCTGCACCGCGGTGTTTTACATTATCTGTTGTTTCATCACAGATAATAGTCCACAAATTTGCTTTGGAATATTGTAGTATGTTTTGTTATTTGTTGTTTCACATATGATCATGTACAGATATATCTCTGATGATAAACTAGCCTTGAACTTACCTTCAGATGATTGCCTCGCAGTTATTTTTTCATTGATTATAACAAGAGTTCTATTTTGTTTCCATACAGATCCTATTAAACTTCCTATGTTTGTTTTTCTTTTTTTAAACATATTGTTTTTTAAAATATTAATCCTCCCATATTTTCACGAAGCCATCAAGCTTCCGATTCTAACTTCTTCCGATATAACATCACTTGATGACTCTCACACACACTAAATAGAAAGATTAACCAGAGATGAACAATAAAAAAGCAGCATAATGCCAAAAGCTCCTTTTGTTTTTTGAATATATATTTCAAAGTGATGAAAACAATGTATTCCACCCTTGTATATATCCTTGAAAGTTTCACAAAACCAGCTGTTTCTTGCACATACAAATTTCACCATGTAAAGGACCTTAGTATCCTACAAATACTCCTTACAGCCTACTAGATAAAACAAAGCAAAAAATCATTGTTTTCTTCTCTTTTACTCGTGGAAATGGAAGAAAATACTTATGAGATGGAAAACGCTTCAACTCGTAGGCCAAGATCAGTGGAAGATGAAGAGGACATATCTAAACAATATGTTCATAAAGTAGGGATGGAACTCCATAGGGATGATCATGAGGAGGATTATAGAGGATCACATGGAGGAGATGATCAAGAAATGAAGCCAACAAAAATTGAAGTTTTTGGATGGCATTTGTATGGGATGTGTTCCTACTTCATTCATACAGTGTTGATTCCAATTGTGTTTCCCCTCATAATTAGCCAGACTTTGTATTGGCCACAGCAACCTCAGCTTGGCATTGTGAAGAATGCCAAGGGATTGGAGTGCAGACAAAGGGAGTTAGAACTGTAAGTTAGCAAACAATTAGTCGTTTTGACAAACTAAACTTGTTTGAAAAGATTTGGTGTTTTAGAGGGAAAACAGAACTACTGTTTTTCAGATTTGTCCTTACTTTTTCAAATAGTGAAATATTAACTAAGTTCGCGATAAAGGGTAATTTAGACAAATAATCTTATGATTAAGTTCATGTTATATAGGATAAAACACCTATACATATGTTTTGTTTCTAGAAAGGAAGGGAAGATAAATGATAAGGAAACATAGTTGGTGAAGCACTGGTGATATTTCTTTTATGTTTGGATCATTAGAACAGAAGAATATTTTTTCTAGACTTCCCGACATAATTTATCATGAAGAATTAACCAACTGTGCATAATCTATGTCTACTGACTAGGAAAGTAAACAGTGAATCTAACCAGCTATCCTCTAGTAAGCAGTATTCCGTTTCGTTTTCCATTTTTTGATGTAAATTACTTCTAATCAGTATTGTGTATAACCAGTATAATATCATCTATTATTTACATGTTGCATTGGAGGTTAAAAAAATAAAAGAAACACGAAACAGATAGTGATTAATTAAGCCTATATCTACTTCCAGGTATGAAATGTTAACAAAACACAGAATGAATCTCTCTGGTATTGAGTATTCAGCACTAGAATGGACTTCAATATCTTGGATAATTGGTCTAATTCTAGCAGCACCAGTTCTTGGATTTCTTTCGATCCACCTCGACTATGGAAGGAATCAACAGCTCATTGCAGCTGCATCGACAGCCATAGGAGGTTTGTTCTGTCTTCCAGCAGGATTTTTCAAGACTAGATGGATTTTTCCACCTTATATAGCTGCTATTGTTGCTGCCAATACCATTGTTTCATCCTGTCACGCCCGCCACCTTGGCCTAATGGTACGAGGCCTCGTTGGTTCACCTATCCGAAAAAGCCAATTCCCGGAAAGAAAAGCTGTTGCTAGTTGGCTTTCACTTCATTCCACTGCAGCAGGCTGCTTAGGTGCTGCTATTATGTCTGCTTTTACTTACCATATGCTCAGGAAATCTGATAGCTTTACTAGCTTGTGGGTTGTATCTATCTTTAGTGGCCTAATTTGGTTTATTGGAATGGTTCACATTGCTACCTCGAATCGACCTGGTCAAAATGCAGATTTGCATACCAATTCTGCTCCAAAAACTCATGTCATTTCGATTTTCAAATACCCTCATGCAGCTGGAAGTCTTGCTGGTGTTTTCCTTTCATCTTTCACAACAATGTGCATTTTCACAGCAGGGGTTCTTTATTCGATCGGAGACCTTTGCATACCACCAGTTAACATATTATACCTATGGCTCACCTATTTCATCTTCCCATTAGTCTCCCTTCCACTTACTCATCCATTCCAACAACTTATAAGAGCTGATGCAGTGAAAATGCAACTTCTTGGATTCATACTATCAGCAATAGTCTCAGGATTCGGATTCTACTATCGCCACGACAACTGGAACAAAGTTCATATATTCCTCTTTACTGCCATACAAACAACTTCCACAGGGATGTTACATGCATTTGGTAGAGTCCTTTGGCTAGATTGCTCCCCATCAGGTAAAGAAGGTGCTTTCTCAGTTTGGTTCTCTTGGGTAAGAGCCTTAGGGGCTTGTGCTGGTTTTGCACTTGCATCAACTTCACCTCAAAACATTGAAATGTCATTTGGTGTTGCATTTTGTGCTGCAATTCTTGGAAAAATCATTCTAATATTTGGGAATATTAGTAACTTTGGAGGTGCAAAAGCTGCCGGACATGTTAAAGATAGTGAAAGAGGTTCACCAGTGCCTACTGGCTTGGATCTTGGTGTTGAAATCAAGGTGCCAGTGTCAACAGAAGTTCAAGAAGAAGTAAAAGTTCAAATCTAGTGATGTATTTGAATGTTACTAATAATTTTTTGTGTGTTATTTTGCCATTTTTTTGTATTTTGGCTTGATTTGTTTTCTTGGTTGCTTCAAAAGAATATCTTTACTTACATTGGTGCATGAACAAAGTGTATGTAATATCTTCTCAATTCTGTATGTATCATGGATTTTATCTCACATCTGCCATTATGTATGTTGAATTCTGGAAATCATGTTTGGTAAACTTGAATTTCGGAATTTGAAAAAGGCATAATACATAAATGTGCCCTTTAATTTAACATCACTTCACATTTATGCCCTCCAACTTTGGAGGTGCATAAGTAGACACTTAAACTTGTATAAAGTTGAACAAGTAGATACATGAGTCCTACGTGGCAAAATACACGTAGGACTCAAATTGCCATGCAGGATGCCACGTAGGACGCGTGTGTCTATTTATTCAACTTTATACAAGTTTAAGTTTTCTACTTGTGCACACCCAAAGTTAGAGAGTATAAATGTGAGGCGGAATGACCTGAGAGACTCTTATACTTGGCTCAGATTGTAATCTGGGCCCTTGTACTTCGTAAAGTTTCATCCAGGCACTTGTACTTGTTAATTTACACTATTTTAAACCCCTCTGACTGTTGACTGATCCTATGTGGCAACTTATTGGTTGAGTTGGAACAATGCGTTAATTTCACACTCATCCAAGCACTTGTACTTGTTAAGTTACACTATTTTAAACCCCTCTGACCGTTGGCTGATCCTATGTGAGAACTTATTGGTTGAGTTGGAACAATGCATTAATTTCACGCGTACAACGCGCGTAAATATATAATTTTTTTATTAAAAATAATTAAAATAAATAAATAAGAAAACAAAAAATAAAATACTCAATTAGACACCTCTTTCTTCTTCCCCACCCCACCTTCCTTTCTTTACCCCACTCACCCCTTCTTTTCTCCCCCTTTTTACCACCTTCTAAAAGCAATAACTCCACAAAATTCAGTTCATACAAAACCCTAACTTTCAATACAATAAATTTCTTTGACACATTATTAACATCAAATAAAAAAACACACAAAATTCAAGGAACTAGAAAAACACTAAAAATTCTTAGCCCCTTTCTCTATTACAGGAGAATATTATGAACACCAAAAAGCACCATAAATTCTTTTTTATATGCTTCACAATTCATCAAACCAGTGAAATCTTCAGTTGTTTTTATGCTTTTATTAGTTTAATTTTCTTTATCTCTTTGTTCACTTTATCGATTTGCTTATATTTTCGAATTAAGTGGAGAAAAAAAAGGAACAACATAGAAAGAGATCTGAAGAAGAGATGAGAAGGGACAGGGGATCCGAAGAAGACGGAAGAAAAGAGGGGGTGGAGGATTTTGATGGAGAAGTGATGTAGGAACTGATGGAAGAACAATCCAATGGAACAGTAAAAAAACAGAATTTGTAAAAGAGAAGAAAAAGTTAACTAATTCTAGCTAATTTTACGTCTAGAGATATTTCATATATGATAAAAAACAAAGAGAGAACATTACAATTTATACTAAGTCTTAACCCTAGATGACTCACCTTTCTTTCCAGACAAGAAGATAAGGTAGTACAGATTCCGGCTAAAAGAACCTGACATGGACCGGATAGGGACACTTCCTCTAATTAATGAGTCTAAGGTGCAAATAATGAAAATACAATATATAACTATTTGGGACCATAGTGTAACTAAGACTCAAGGCCTACTTAACTACTTTTAACTGACTGGTACTATTAAATAAACAGAAGGTACTAGTCCTAATGCTTCAACATTTCATTCTGATTCCTGATTGCCTTCGTTCTGCATCATTTCTACCTCTTTAGAAACTTCCTTGTCCTCAAGGAATAGATCAGGGAACCTTATCTTCATAACTGAGTAGTCCTCCCAAGTTGTTTGCTCCATAACCATGTCCTTCCATTGAATTAGCAACTGAACCACTGCCTTATTCCCCTTTTTAATCATTCTTCTATATAAAATGACTTGGGGTTCCACACAATAAGGACTGGAAACATCAATCACCGGTGGATGAGTTATGTTTCTAGGGACTTCATGAGAAAACTTCAATTGTGATACATGGAATGTAGGATGAATAGCAACATGAGAGGGAAAGTTAAGCTTGTAAGGGACTGGACCTATCTTCTGCACCACTTGGTAAGGACCATAATACTTAGCGGACAGCTTAGAATATGAGTGATTAGACACTGTGACTTGTCTGTATGTCTACAGCTTAAGATAAACCCAATCTACTACTTGTAATTTCCTATCACTTCTTCTCTTATTGGCCAAATCAACCATTCTTTTCTGGGCTCTATGCAAATGGAACCTAAGCAATTAAGTCTTGCATTCCCTAGTCAACATACTCCTATCCACTTCTTCATCAGCAGCTTCACCAGACACATAAGGTAAATGAAGAGGTGGAGGTTGACCATACAATGCTTCATAAGGAGTAGTCTGTATTGCAGAATAAAATGTAGTGTTGTACCACCACTCAGCTAAGGGTGGGTACGATGACCAATCAGCCTGGCTATCAGAGCAATAACACCTTAGATAAGTCTCTAAAGTCCTATTTAAGACTTCAGTTTGGCCATCTGATTGTGGGTGATAGGATGTGGATGTACTCAATGTAACTCCATGAACAGAGAATAGATCCTACTAGAACTTACTAAGAAATACAGGATCTCTGTCACTCACAATGTTTTCTGGCATACCATAGAGCTTATAAACCTGATCCAGAAAGACTTAGGCTACTGATGATGTTGTGTAGGGATGACTGAGAGAAATGAAATGGCCATTCTTGGTTAATCTGCCTACTACCACCATGGTAGTGGTCTTTCCTTTAGACTTTGGTAGGCCATCAATAAAGTCCATGTTGATGTTGGACAAAGCAGAACTAGGAATGGGTAGAGGTTGTAGTAATCCAGGATAGGATGTTGCATCATACTTGCTCCTCTGGCATACAGAGCACTTCCTAATGTAAGTGTTGACATCCTCTCTTAACTTTTTCCTATAAAACAATGTTGAGATCCTTCTATAAGTATTTTCTATCCCTGAGTGTCCTCCATTAGGGTTGTTATGCCAGTATTGTAGGATTTCCTACCTCACTTGATCATCCTTGCCCACCACCAGTTTGCCCTTTTTTCTGAGCTGATGGTTGACATATGTGTAATCTCTTATTCCTTTTTCCTGTTCCTACACCTTTCTAATTATCTCCTTGACCTCTGGATCTATTTCCCAACTAATCTTGATCTTTTGCAAGAGTAAAGAGTCAGTGGAAATTACTGATATCAAGAATAGCTTAGCCACCGGTAGTCTAGAGAGAGCATCAGCAACCTTGTTTTCTCTCACTTTTTAATACTCAATATGGAAATCAAATTGCATAAGTTTGGCTATCCACTTCATTTGAGTGTCAATGTGTAACTTTTGATCCAAGAGAAATTTGAGGGCCTTCTGGTCTGTCTTGACCACAAAGTGTCTCCCTAATAAATATTGTGACCACTTAGTCACTGCCAACACCAAGGCCAGTAGCTCCTTGTCATAAACTGACAAGCCTTTTTATCTAGGAGATAACCCTTTACTTAGGTAGTCCAAAGGATGTCCCTCTTGCATTAGTACAACACCCACACCAAGGTCACAAGCATCTGTCTCGACTAGGAATTGTTGAGTGCTGTTGGGCAAACTCAAGACAGGGGCAGTAACTAGAGCCTTCTTCAATTGGTTGAAAGCTATAGTGGCCTTATCATTCCAATGGAACCCTTTCTTCTTTACCAAATCAGTAAGAGGTTTGCTAATAATCCATACCTTCTAATGAACCTCATGTAATAACCTGCCAACTCAAGAAACCCCCTTAACTCCTTTATAGTCTGAGGAATTGGCCATTCTTGTACTGCTGCAATCTTCTTAGGATCAGTAGCCACTCCTTCTACAGATATGAAGTGACCAAGATACTCAACCCTTGCTGCCCCAAAAGAACACTTTGACTTCTTAACCAACATTTTATGTTGAATCAATAAGTTAAAAGTAATCCTCAGATGTTGCAAGTGATCTTCTAGACTTATGTTGTATATCAGGATGTCATCAAAAAAAATACTAAAATGAACTTCCTGAGGTGTTCCTTGAAAACATGATTCATCAGCCCTTGAAAACTTGAGGGTGCATTAGTGAGACCAAAGGGCATTACCAGGTACTCATAGTGGCCAGAATTAGTCCTAAATGCAGTTTTCTGAATATCCTCCCTTGCCATCCTAATTTGATGATAGCCTGATCTCAAATCGAGCTTAGTGAAGATATGGGAACCTCTCAACTCATCAAGTAACTCTTCAATGATGGGAATTGAGAATTTATCTTTGATAGTCAACTTGTTCAGAGGCCTATAGTCTATACATAACCTCCATGAACCATACTTCTTCCCCACTAGAATTACAGGTGAGGCATAAGGGCTACAACTAGATTAGATGATGCCTTGATCAAGCATCTCTTGTACCAACCCTTCTATAACATCCTTCTGCCTAGAAGAATACCTGTAAGGCCTAGTATTCACTAGGTTCCTTCCATGCTCCAATGGAATTCTGTGATTAAATGTTGCCCTGGAAGGAGGTAACTCTTTGGGATTACCAAACAACAGTTGAAACTTCTCAGTAAGGGACTTGATCTGAGGATGGATCCCTTCACCTTTCTCTTCTAGTGGTTTTACTGTAGGTAATACTCTGATCATAAATAGATGACCACCATTCTGTGCCATTTTTTCTAGGTTCTTGGCATTCACCAGCTTAGTATTCTCCTTGATTCCCCTTAGCTCTACCTTCCTACCTTGATACACAAAACCCAAGGTCAATTTTTGGAAGTTAAGTTAAAGGTCCCCTAGTGGTAACAACCATTATACCCCTAGAATCATATCACAAGATCTTAAAGGCAGCAACAAGAAGTTATCCACAAATGTAACCCCTTGTATCAACCAGGATAGTTGATGACACATCTCAGCAGTCTGCCTGTCGCTTCCATCAGCCACATTGATTGATTGTAGCCTCACCGCTTGAACCTTCAATCCCAATTGCTTGACTAACTCCTCATCAATAAAATTGTGAGTGCTTCCAGGGTCTATCAAAATATTCAATGGCCTCTTATCATTGTATCCCACCACTCTTATAGTGTGAAATCCTGGAGTGCCAGTTAATGCATGAACTGAAATTTCACATATTTCCCCTTGTTCTTCTTCTCCCACATCCACTACTTCTTGCACCTCAGTATTTTCTTCCACCTCTTGCTCTTCTTCATCAATGACCTCCAATAAGTATAACTGTTTGGAAGTTTGACATTTGTGGCCTGGAACAAATTTCTCGTCACAAAAGAAACATAATCCTTTAAGCCTCTTTTCACTCATCTCAGCTGGAGTGAGTCTCCTTGTATTGCTCCTATTAAGGTTGGCCACCCCCTCTCTTCTAGGTGGATTTCATTCTTTCCTGCTGAATGACCCCTTGAAGTTCCCTCCATAAGAACCACTCTTAGGTTGAGAATAAGACCCCCCCCCCTCTAGGTTGTGAGGATGAGTTATTCCCATACATAAAGGATTTGGTCAACTTCAGTTGAGCACTAACCTGTAACTCAGTGTTCCTAGCTAGTTGATAAGCTTGAGGAAGTGAGTGAGGTCTATGATTCTTTACTGTGAAACCTATCTCAGGTTTAAGCCCTGTAATAAAGGCACTGATAGCATATTCAAGAAGTATCACCAACCTAGTCATAATTATATCAAATTCCTTCTGATAATTTTCCACCATCTCATTTT
Organism: Solanum appendiculatum; assembly: GCA_018342035.1. Classification (NCBI taxonomy): domain Eukaryota; kingdom Viridiplantae; phylum Streptophyta; class Magnoliopsida; order Solanales; family Solanaceae; genus Solanum; species Solanum appendiculatum. The sequence goes on along the minus strand of JAGDQO010000631.1, from coordinate 119,858 downwards.
GTTCAACTAGTTTCACTTCAGTCATTGGTCTGCATACTCAGCCCCAAATCTGTTCATCAATGCATATACATACTCCTCCCAAGAAGGATAAGGCATATGAGACCTACTCCTGATGTAGGCTAAATGCCATTTTATAGCTATTTCATCAAAGTGAATAGAAGCCACTTTTACTCTCTGATTATAAGCTACTTCATCTAAGGAAAAGAATTGCTCTACCTTGCATAACCAAGCCCTCAAGTTGGTTCCATTGAACCTGGGGAACTCCATCTTGGTCATCCTTAACATGGACCAGTACTGGAGGACATCAGAATCACCACCACCAGGGAACCACCACCATGTCAAGGATGACCAAGATAGAGAGTACCACATGTGCTGGCATAGTGTCCCCTTGAGCTGAAAAGGGTGGTAATGGACTAGCTCCCATTGCAAAAAACCCTGGAGAGTACTGCCCCATGGTGTGAACCCCTGCAACATGAGGTAACCAAGCCATGGGGTTACCAGATGGGGTGTAGATTTCTGCACTCCCACCACCAGTATCATGCACCTCCTAATTATTTTCTCTGTCATACCTTCTTACCTCATCAATGGAATCTTTCAGTTTAGCAAAAGCCTTTTCATGCTGACTTTCTTGCTGATTCTACCTTATTGTGAAGTTAGCAATCTCCACTGTCATTCTCTCCATCATAGATTTGATCTCATTCATATCTGTTGTCATTATTTCACCCATAGAGCTTAAAAATTGCTCTGATACCAAATAATGCAGAAATTGATGAAAGAACAATCCAATGGAACAGTAAAAAAATAGTATTTGTAAAAGAGAAGAAAAAGTTAACTAATTCTAGCTAATTTTACGGCTAGAGATATTTCATATATGATAAAAACCAAAGAGAGAACATTACAATTTATACTAAGTCTTAACCCTAGTGACTTACCTTTCTTTCCAGACAAGAAGATAAGGTAGTATAGATTCCAGCTAAAAGAACCTGACATGGACTGGATAAGGACACCTCCTCTAATTAATGGGTCTAATGTGCAAATAAGGAAAATACAATATATAACTATTTGGGACCATAGTGTAACTAAGACTCAAGGCCTACTTAACTACTTTTAACTGACTGGTACCATTAAATAAACAGAAAGTACTACTCCTAATGCTTCAACATTTCATTCTGATTCTTGATTGCCTTCGTTCTGCATTAAGAAGCGAAAAGGGAGTGGGAGGGAGAAGAGGGGAGAAATCTAACGAAGAAGAAAGAGAGGGAGGAACGATGAGGGTCTGAAGGAGAGAAGAGGGGAAGGATATTTGATTTAATTAATTTTTTAATATTTTATTTCTTATGTGTCATTAAAAAATGACGTGGAATTCCACACATAGATGTGTGTCATCAAAAAAATGGCGTGGAATTCCACATGTAGATGTTTGTATTACACGCACATTTATCAAATGAGAAAAGGGTTTAAAATATCAAGTTTCATTGAGTTTAAGTGTTCAGTTGGAAAATCGTGAGTAGGAGGGTCTAGGTGACAATCCAAGCTAAGTATAAGGGTCACCCAGGTCATTCCGCCTAAATGTGAATTGATGCCAAGTTATAGGGCATATTTATGTATTATGCCTTTGAAAAGTACCAACAAGTTTTTACTTTTTCTATCCCAAATCACTCACAAAAATTAAAAAACAACTACAAGTTGTATTCAATACCAAAAACAACTCCAATTTCCAAATACCATTTTTCACTTTGAAAAAAAATATTATTTTTTTAGAATTTCGCAATTTTTGTGATTGTTGTTTCTTTTACTTTGGATATCTTTATTATTTTTATTGTGAGTGCTTTTCTTTCTTCAATATGTTCGTAATTTTTTACTCTTTCATTTCTTTTAAGCATGTTGTGAAAAATAATATTCTTGATTCAAGGATCTATGGGAAATAACATTTTTACCCTGTAAAAATAGGATAAGATCTGGATACACCTCTTTTTTTTTTTTACTTCACTTCTAGAATTATTCTGAATTTGTTTTTGTTTTGCATACTGAAAGGGGTCAAACTTCTTAACACTATAAATTTTAATAAATGGCATCTTTGGCCCACTTTTAATTAATTAATTTTTTTAAAAAAAAACTTTATGAAGTTGACCTGTTTTTTGTCTATTAATAGGATGTGTCATTATTAAGGAGTAAATTCCTGTCTCAAAGTTAAAAGAAATTATGCAATAAAGTCATTTTAGCTTATTTTGTCAAAATAAGAACTTTTGAGTTAAGAAAATTATGTTGTGAAATCACATTGCTTTGTTTTTCTTTAATAAGTCATTTAAATTTGTGGCTTGTATCTTGGGGGTACCTATCCTTCTTCTTCTTTTTTTTTTTATCGAAATTCTTTTATTTTCATTTAAATTACGAAAAAAAGTCATAATTGCTCTCTACTTTGAAAATTGTTCATATTTTTCCTTTGTTTTACTTTTTAGTCATATATACACTCGTTATATTTCTAAGTCATATGTACCCTTATAGTTATATTTTATTTAAATATACCATTTGCCCTAACGGAAATAAGGATACAATATATATATATAAATATAGTGGCGGAGCCAGGATTTTCGTCAAGGTTGTTCATACTTTAGGACAAGTAAAAAAATAAACCTTGTAATTATTGATCTCTACATAGTGCTACAAGTTGTTCATACTCTTTACTTGTTCAATATCAAAATATACAACTATCCAAAATGAAAAATCTCAAAATGGAAACTTACAAATTATCAATGGATAAACTAAAGAAGATGAAGTAGGAAAAATATACTGATAGTTTCATACACATCAAAATATGTAAAGTGGTAACTACAACTGCACTCGACGACACTTCATCTCTTGAAATGTTTTCATAATACACTCATTAGAAACATCTTTAAATACTTTTTTTTCTACATAAGGCACTATGCAACCATCTAAGAATTCATCATCCATTCGATTTCGCAAGTCATTCTTGATAATCTTCATTGCTGAAAAAGCTCTTTCAACTGTAGCAGTGGCAACAGGTAGAAGCAAAGCAAACTTCACTAAAAGAAATACAAGAGAATAGTTTAAATGCTTCTTTGTCTCAACCAACTTTCTTGAAAGTTCCCCAAGTCCACCCAAATTGAAGAACCTTTCATCAATATCACGAACATCAATAATGTAATTAACAAGTTGATTCTCAAGAGCTCTCATGTTGGATCCATCAAAGTCATCGGGATATAATTCAGCTATTCTCATTATCTTCTTTATGTCAAAACTAGAAAATGAATCAATTGTATTTAAGCAAGATACTCCATTAAGCAAATCACTTCTCACCTCATTGAAACGGTCATTAAGTTCTTGTAGCTGCCAATCAATGATTTTATAAAAGACATCCACACGATAATGATGCAAAGTAGTACATATTACTACTTTACGCCATGATCTCCCAGAATTAGCATATGGATCATCAAAATTGGGTAATGAAATGCCATGCTTGATACAAAATGCTTCTACCTTTTCTTTAAGTGAATCCCATCCAATATTTTTTTTTAAGAGAGGATCCCATTCATTATCCCTTAAAGCTTGCAACCTTCTCTTTGCTACCTTTACAAGAATCATGGCATTTGCAATATCTTGCTCTTTTTTCTGTAATGAAACATTAAGATCATTTGTGATTCCTAAAATATCAGTCATCAAATGCAACAAGAAAACAGTCTCAAACGTTTGACAACTTCTGAAAAATCCCGATGCGCTTGCTCTTTCTTCCAAAGTACTTGCATTTACAACAAGAGTATCAAGTACATCAACAATAGAGTCAAAGTTACTAATAACGTTTCCAAATGACTATATTTATATATATATATATAAATATAGTGGCGGAGCCAGGATTTTCGTCAAGGTTGTTCATACTTTAGGACAAGTAAAAAAATAAACCTTGTAATTATTGATCTCTACATAGTGCTCCAAGTTGTTCATACTCTTTACTTGTTCAATATCAAAATATACAACTATCCAAAATGAAAAATCTCAAAATGGAAACTTACAAATTATCAATGGATAAACTAAAGAAGATGAAGTAGGAAAAATATATTGACTGATAGTTTCATACACATCAAAATATGTAAAGTGGTAACTACAACTGCACTCGACGACACTTCATCTCTTGAAATGTTTTCATAATACACTCATTAGAAACATCTTTAAATACTTTTTTTTCTACATAAGGCACTATGCAACCATCTAAGAATTCATCATCCATTCGATTTCACAAGTCATTCTTGATAATCTTCATTGCTGAAAAAGCTCTTTCAACTGTAGCAGTGGCAACAGGTAGAAGCAAAGCAAACTTCACTAAAAGAAATACAAGAGAATAGTTTAAATGCTTCTTTGTCTCAACCAACTTTCTTGAAAGTTCCCCAAGTCCACCCAAATTGAAGAACCTTTCATCAATATCACGAACATCAATAATGTAATTAACAAGTTGATTCTCAAGAGCTCTCATGTTGGATCCATCAAAGTCATCGGGATATAATTCAGCTATTCTCATTATCTTCTTTATGTCAAAACTAGAAAATGAATCAATTGTATTTAAGCAAGATACTCCATTAAGCAAATCACTTCTCACCTCATTGAAACGGTCATTAAGTTCTTGTAGCTGCCAATCAATGATTTTATAAAAGACATCCACACGATAATGATGCAAAGTAGTACATATTACTACTTTACGCCATGATCTCCCAGAATTAGCATATGGATCATCAAAATTGGGTAATGAAATGCCATGCTTGATACAAAATGCTTCTACCTTTTCTTTAAGTGAATCCCATCCAATATTTTTTTTTAAGAGAGGATCCCATTCATTATCCCTTAAAGCTTGCAACCTTCTCTTTGCTACCTTTACAAGAATCATGGCATTTGCAATATCTTGCTCTTTTTTCTGTAATGAAACATTAAGATCATTTGTGATTCCTAAAATATCAGTCATCAAATGCAACAAGAAAACAGTCTCAAACGTTTGACAACTTCTGAAAAATCCCGATGCGCTTGCTCTTTCTTCCAAAGTACTTGCATTTACAACAAGAGTATCAAGTACATCAACAATAGAGTCAAAGTTACTAATAAAGTTTCCAAATGACTTTTAGTGAGATCCCTAACGAGTATCACCGGCTTTAATAAGACCAAGTTCTTGATTCAACCCTCTACCCGTTTCTAGTTCACCCATATCCAATGCTTCTCGGAGATACTTTTTTTTAGATTCTCAAAAATTATCCACACGCTTAAAAGAAGCTCCCAACACATTTAAAATATTTGAAATTAATAATACAAGTTCACCAACTTGAACACACTTTTTAGAAACCGCAACAAGAGTCAGTTGAAGTTGATGAGCAAAACAATGAACAAAATGAGCCGATCTACTTTCTTGTCTAATCAACGTTTTAAGACCACCTAGCTCACCTAGCATATTGCTTGCCCCATCGTAACATTGCCCACGTACATAAGATAAAGTCAAAGAGTGGTGAGCAAGTACATCTACAATTGCTTCCTTTAGAGATAAAGCACTAGTATCTTTAACATGAACAAGTCCAATAAATGCCTCCATCACAAACCCCCTTTTGTCAACATATCTTAGACAAATAGCCATTTGCTCTTTGCGTGACACGTCTCTAGATTCATCAACCAATAAAGCAAAGTAGTCACTATTTATATCCTCTATTATAGCCTTAATTGTTTCAATCTTACACACAGTCACAATATCTTTCTGGATGTCATGAGAAGCCATTTTATTATTTTTTGGAGCTTTTTCTAACACAAAAGGTTTAATTGCTTCACATCTAGTAGCATACCAAGAAAGAACTTCAAGAAAATTACCTTTGTTCAATGACGATTCACTCTTGTTATGACCACGGAATGCAAAACCTTGATTCAAGAGAAGTCTTACCACATCCATTGAAGCATTTAAGCGAACCTGATATTCATGCTTACTTTTATCATCCGACTTGTAAAATGCGGCCTGAATGGATTGTTGTTCTCGCATGAGATCTTCACACTTTCTTTTGGATTGATTATGAATGCTACTCGGTGGACCAATATGTGTAGCAAAGCTATCCTTTCTATACCAATTTGTAAATCCTTTAGTCGAAAATATATTACCACCACCTTGATTAATGTTTTCTCCTTGAAATAAATAACAAGGTAAACAATAAGCAGCATCCGCACTAATACTGTATTCCAACCAATCACGATATTCATCAAACCACGTATAAACAAAACGACGTGGTGTTCCAAAGAAATCAGTTTGAGGGAACTGATGAGTTCGAGGTTGACAAGAACCTTTTATGACGTATGCCCTCCTTATCTCATCACCAAGATTTTGATGATAATTCAAAATTAGAGTTCTTTTCGCCGGATCAGCCTTTAAATCATTTACATCAAACTCTTGTCTTTGGGACGAGTGAGATGGTGTTACTATTTGATCGACATTTTCATCTCGGCGTAGTTGAAATTAATTTTGAGACGCCAAACTTGTTTTGGGTACTCTAGGAAAATATTTCTCCAAACTCATTGAACTCCAAACTGAAATAGCAATCAAGTGTACCACACTTATTAAAAATCAATCAACAATACACCAAATATTTGATCCATACTCGAATAAATAAAGTAGCTTTCCAATAAAAATTAAGATATACAAGTCTTTCAACACATGATTAGAAAAAACTAAACCAAGAATTAAGAAATACCTTTTCACACTTCAATGGCGGTTGAGGAAGAAATATAACAATGAATAAAGCTTTCAATTTCTTAAAACTTGCAAATATGTATGAAAATTGAGAAGAGAGAAAGGTAAAGAGTAAAGTTATAAAGGATTTTTTGGAGAAGAAGAAGACAAAAAAACTAAAAGGTTAAAGGTTTATGAATCTATTCCTTTTGTTTAAATTAAGAAAAGTCAAAAGAGGTCTTTTGTTTTCTTTAACTTAAAAAAGGTCACTTTTGTTCTTCTTGAAAAAGAAATTGAACAAAAAGCCTAATTCTTGCCTTTTTTAAGATAAAAAATGGAACAACAAAATTTTTTTAAAAAAGCCTAAGCCTGGGCTCGAACCCAGGCCACAAAAGCTTAAGTCTTGCGTTTTTTAAGAGAAAAAAAGGAACAACAAAAAAATCAAGCAAAATAGCCTCAGCTTGGGCTTGAACCTTGGCCATTGGGGAGAATTTGCACAGCCTTTACCATCAGGCTATCTCCTTTTACTTTGTGAAAGGTGTTCAACCATTAATATATATCTGAAATTGTCGATATTTAATATATACTCTCACGAAAATTTTCCGGCAAGGTTGTTCATCTGACCAACCTCGCTTAGGCGTAGCTCCGCCCCTGTATATATATATATATATATAAAGATAAATTTGACTACTTTCTCAAAATACAAGGGTAATTTAATCAACACTCTGAGGTATAGTTTTTTTTATTTTTCTTTCATCGAGTATTTATTCACTCAAAATCATTAATATAGTTTACATTAATGATCTGCTAAAGTAGTTAAGCTTTCAATTATATAAAAGAAAATCTAAATTATTTTTTGTCTCATGTTTTTGAAGTGTATATTAAAAATAAATAATAAAAATATTATAAGAGGCATCTTTTATTAAATTATTGTTTACCATTCAAAATAAAACAAAATTCATAATGTGAGCATCATATTTATTTTTGTTAGAATTTTTACTAGTCATGCAAATCTGAAAAGGGTAAAGAAAAAAAGAGAAATGGAGAAAAATAATATTTCTTTTTACACTTAACTCAAAAATTTGTCCAATCAATTTTTGAAAAAAAATAAAATAATAACTAATTTAGGACGAAAGAAATACTTTATCTGTATCGTTTTTGAAAGTCTAGTGTTATTATATTTAATTAAGAAGAATGGTACTCTTATTATCTAACCAGTTGAACAAGTCACTTTCACTATGAAAGCAAAGTTTTGTAATTTATTTTTATTATAAATATTATTTCAGAAAAAATAAAAATCAATGATTGAACCATAACTAGAATTATCCTCCTTGGTATAACAAATGGCATTGGTCCCTAGAGAATAAAATTATTATTTTTTCCACCATGCAAAATAAAAAAGAAGAAGATAGAGACAATAATTAATTGGTCAACATTTTTGGAAGCAAGAGTAATGTTTGGTCCAAAGTCATAATCAAGAAGTAGCATTTAATTATACCACATACCAACAGGACAAATTAAAGAACGTTTGCCATAAAAGAAATATTTATTTATTTTTAAAATAATTTTTTTGGATATAATATTCCAAATTCAATTTGAAATTGTATTTTAAAATTAAAACATAACTTATAACATGTTTTCCAATTTATCTCTCAACTGTTTCACTAATTTTTAAAATTATTATTAAAACAACTTCATCTTTTATATTAATTATCAACCAGCCACAAAGATTAACAATGTTGATCCGTCTTCTCGATCAATATTGATTGAGAAATGCATGTTTGATGAGAAAAAAATGTCCATACATTGTGAGAGAAATATTTTTAAAAATAACTTACTAGTGTTGTTGATTTTGCACTAATAAATCTTTATAGGAGTAGTATTTAAAAATTTATGTGTAATAACATATATTAGGGTTTGTGTATGAGATCCAATCTATAACACAATTCTGTGATTATCCATTATGTAATATTACTCTTTTAGAGCAGAGATTTGGTTGTTTGTTTTAGATCAATTAGTCAAGTTAGGTAATTTTGCTAGTTCTTAAAGATTGTAAGATGTGAATTATATTTCATGTTTTTTAAGAAAGATATATTCTAACATGAACATTATCATAATAATTAATTATTTGCAAAAAGTATAATTAAATATAACTTCATTTTTTGACTCCAATTCTAAAAAAATCAACTAAAATGGAAAATATTTAGACCCCCTTTGGCCATATATAGATTTTGAAGTCAAAACTTGCAAAATTGAGTTTTTAAAGTTGTGATTTTTGAAACATAATATTGTGTTTGGACATGCACATTTAATGTAGAAAAATTTCTACCAAAAAATGATTATAAAAACTATTAAAAACTCAAAAATATTTGAATATCTAATTTTATAATCAAATAAATATTTTAAAATAAAATTTTAAAATCTGATTCAAAATTATAAACTATAGCAAACATTAGCTGAAAATGTCAATATAGAGGCAGAAAATTAAATTAAGTTTCAAAAATGGAAATGGAAATATCTATTTAGAGTAATTTGAGCACTCTACGTTTTCACAACTTCTATATCATAAATTACAAATTGAAGTGTATAATAAATAGAGTAGTCAATTGTCTCGCTTTATAGGGGATTTTCGTTTATTCTTTTGTTAAAACTTAGCACATAGAGTTATTCGATACGAGTGATAAAAGATACTAATAATTTTATGATAAAATGCATAATTATTTTATCTTACAATTTATTAGAGGTATTAGATAATTTTAAAATTATTTATTTCATCATTTATACTATAATAATGAAATAAATTATTTCATATATATAAAGAAATACCTCGTACTTAATTAAGTTTCTCCTTTTCCTAGAGATTTTTTGCTTAAAGAAAAAGCTCAAAGAATAATAAAAAGCTTCAAGAGGAGGATATGGGACAAGAACAAATGACTTTAATTTTTTCTTCTAAGCAACAGCTTTTCTGTTTTAATTAATTATGTAAATATAAAAAATAAAAATGATTAATCTCAAACAAGTCAAAACTAAAAGATTTCTACTTAAATCTTAATTCTAAAATTTGAGAACTAAAAGATTTCTACTTAAATCTTAATTCTAAAATTTGAGAACTGCAAAGATTGTGTTAGAAAAATTGGAATATTTTCTCCCTTAAATCATAATTAGAAATTTCATATTTGAGTCCTTGTGAATAGGGACAGAGTTAGCTTGGGACTAGGGGATTCATTCCTTCCGCGGAAATACACTATTATATGGTTAATATATATATATATTTTTATATATATCTATATAATAGTTGTTGAGATTTTCTTCGACTAATTTATGTGTTGACTTTTTCATATTTTAAAATTTTAGTGGAAATTCTGATTCATCTACTCCATGTAAATGAACAACTTTTTGTTGAAAGAATTACCTCAGAAATAGATCATGTAATATGTGAATTCAAATTTAATATAGTGCAAATATGAACACGAGTAAAAAAGAAAAAAGAATCTAAATTTTGAGTAAGCAACATAAATACAGGGCTAGGTGCATTTTTGAGGCCCCATTTAATTTTTACTCCACTAGGAAAAAACTTTTTATTTTATTTTTATCCTTTGATTCCCACTTAATGAAAAAGTTGGAATAAGGAAAAGGCAAGGAAAGTGCTAAAAGGAGATAAATTTTGCCACTTTCCACTTTTGATTTTTCTTCCTAGTTTTAAATTTAAGCTATAGAAAATTTTAATATAAATATTGAATTACTATAGTGGTGAAAGGGATTTTAATATAAATATCAAATATATTAAACTAATAAAGTCATCATTCTCTAATTTTCTTTAAATAAAAATTAAAGTTTACCTCAATTTATCCGATGTAAAATCATCCACATGCTTTATATATATATATATATAAACTCAATAAATTTAATTTTAAATCAAACATCTACTAATAAAATATATCTAGTCATCCACTAATCTCTCGTCTTTAATTTCGTATTATAATTTATCATTATAATTTTTGATGTAACTTATTCATTAACCACTAATTCTAAATGACATGTTAAAGGTTTAATTCTGACTCTATACTTTTTAAAAGTGCTATAACTTCTTTTTCATATCTTTCTATAAGTAGATTACTTCGTGGAGAACTTAATACGATTTTCACCAAAAAAAAATTATGAAAAATATATATGAAACATTATTTTTCAATTATTGATAATTGTATACTCATCGTAAAAACAAAGGATTAAACAATTATCACATCAAAAAGGACATGACTTAATTATGAGGGCAGTTTGATTGAAAAAGTTAAAACAGTCTTTCTTTTTTTGGTGTCTGCTTGAGCTATCCAAAGAAAAAAAATTTCTCTGTTCTAACTTAAATGATCCATTTTTTTAATCAATCCAAAAAAGAAAATTTTAAAATGCTTATTTTATTTTTAATGTAATAATTTATAACCATACAAATATCTATTACTTATTTTAGATCACAAATTTTAAAAGTTTTTTTCCTTAAATTTTGCACCAAGAGAAAAAATATATATGAATATAAAACAATTATTAAACTAGTGACCAACAGCTAAAGAAAATGAAAGAATCATTCCACCCACTCATCTGCATAAAAGCTACGAGCTTTACGTTTGAAACTTCAACACAATCATTCCAAAAAATAGCTCGTTGCTACAACTTTTATTTAACTCTTTCCGTGTTTACTCACTTCACTCCCTCTCGTTTAGTAGCGATTCTTCATTCTTTAGATAGATGCGCGAGAGCTCTAAAATTCTATTCAGTTCAGGTCCTTAGTTCTAGTCGAATCGCGATCATAGAAAAATAGGGACAAAAGGTGAAACAATGCTTAGTTTATTTATTTCTTAAATTACGTATCAAATCAAACTACATTTCATAAATTAGGACGACGGATGAAACACATAGTGCTTAGTTTACCAACTTTTTCAATTATATCCAACCACTACCCAATTAAAATCAGACACATAAATAGCAAGAACTTCAACACAACATACTGTGACATTCTCTATCCTCACCATACTGTCATTTTATCAATCTGCAAAGAATTTGAGATCACTCATGCGTTTTTTTCAGAAAAAAAAAAATGTCATAAACCCAACAAAACCCCACCCACCCCTTATATAAAATGCAACAATGAGCACAAAAAAAAATGGAACACATGCTATAAATTATATATAGAAAGAGAAAGAAAAAAGAGTGAATACAAAGAAGGGAAAGAAAGAGAAGTAGGAGTAGTGGGTGGTTGTCTGCAGAAAAAAAAAAAGAGGAAAAAAAGGAAGTCCCTTTCAGTATTTAGTCCTCTCTTCTACAGAGGAAACAAAAAAAAAAGAAAAAAAACCCTAGCTTTTGCTTAAACATCATGTGGGGGTTGTCATAAACAAGTAAAGTAGCCTCTAACTCTTCAACATATGCATTCTTGTTAAGATATTTCATGTACCCAGATCTGAAAAGAATCCCTTTTTGCTCTCATTATTGTTGGTTTTTGAGAAAAATGAGTTCTTTAGAGGAAAACTGAAGTGGGGTTGTTTGTTTAGTGTTTGGGTAGCTTAAAGATTGGATTTTTATGACTTTGTGTTAGGAATTTGAGGTTTTGAGGGGTTATTTGGAGGAGCTCATTTTCCAAGAAAGTTTTGGGGTTTGTTTTTGTGGTTGTTTAATTGGGGTTTGCATCTTCTTGGGATTTGAATTGGATGCATTGATTTGAGAGGTTCTTTTTTTGCATTGCTCTTTGGTGGTGAAGGAAGGAAGTACTGGATTTTCTGTTTGATGTGTATGGTCTGGAAGTTGAAAGAGCAAAGATTGAAGTGATTTTGTTGGAATCCCTTGTGTTGTTACTTTGTGTTTTCAGCTTATAACAGTTATTGTTTCTGGAACATTGTGAAAAATTTGAGCACTCTTGGTATGAGCATTTTCTTAGTTGTTGGGGAAGTGATCTAGATTAAGTAGGTGATTACTTGGAGCAAAGGGGCTCCATTGGTGCAAAATTTGGTCACTTTTTCTTTGCTTTTGCTAATTAACATCCAAATATTTGCACTGGAGTGGCTAGGAGTTCCTGGAGCTGTCACCATGTCTTCCTTGAGTAGGGAACTGGTTTTCTTAATCCTCCAGTTTTTGGATGAGGAGAAGTTCAAAGAGTCAGTTCATAAGTAAGTTTCTCCCTATTAAGCCTTTTATCATTAAAATTCAAATGCCAATGTAATTTAGGGAATGAAATGTGATTTAGTATTCTAAAATTGATTTTTCTCTTTCCTATCTCATTTCGATTAGACCCGATGAATGATGTAGCAAACTGATCACCTTGAGTCAGATTTAGATTTGCTTTGTGTAAGGAATTTTTAGCTTAATGGTGAAATCTTATGATTGTTTCCTTTTGGGTTATTTGATTGTACTCTCTCATTTCATCATTTTGCTAGAGTCTAGAGAGCAAGTCAGATGATATAACTCTTAAGGGGATGTAATGTTAATTCTCTTGTTCTCTTTTCATGTTCCATTTTACCATAAAATTGCATGAATATTAACTTTAGGTTGGAGCAAGAATCTGGTTTCTTCTTCAACATGAAATACTTTGAGGATCAAGTGCAAGCTGGTGAATGGGATGAAGTTGAGCGATACCTAAGTGGGTTCACAAAGGTTGAAGACAACCGCTATTCGATGAAGATCTTCTTTGAAATAAGAAAGCAAAAATATCTTGAAGCTCTTGACAAGTGAGTTCAAATGTCATTCACCATTAAATTGTTCCATAAGTTTCAGCAGTACCTCTAATCATTTGGTTGTTCTCTGAAATATATTTTCCAGGCATGATCGAGTAAAAGCAGTTGAGATTCTTGTGAAGGACCTTAAGGTTTTTGCTTCTTTTAATGAAGATCTCTTCAAGGAGATCACCCAGTTGTTGACTCTTGACAATTTTAGGTATTATATTTTGGCTTGAAGTGTGATGTGTACTCTCATTCCTTTTGTTGATGATTAAATGAAAATCTTTTGTTGTGTCCCTAGGCAGAACGAGCAGCTCTCCAAATATGGGGATACAAAGTCGGCAAGAAATATTATGCTGGTAGAACTAAAAAAGCTTATTGAGGCAAACCCTCTGTTCCGTGACAAGTTAGCTTTTCCCTCTTTCAAAGCTTCACGACTGCGGACATTGATTAATCAAAGGTTCTATGCTAAAGCGTGCTTTGTATCTTGCATTTAATCCACTGAGGTTATCTATCTGGGGATGTTTAATGCTTCTTAATAGTTCTTATACTTCCATAATGCGAGAAAGAGATTTGCCATGATCTTATCTACCATCAATCCTTTAAAGATTACCTCAATTAGAAGTGCCGATCAAGTTAGTTTCAATTCCTAGCTAAGCAATGCCTTGGGGGGTCCATTATTCCACCACTACTAATTATAATCATTTATTGCTGTTAGCAGTTGATATTTTAAAGGATGAGATCAACCCCCTTCTGTGATAATCTGATTTTCTTGTTGAGACTACATTATTAAGTTTTGTGTCATTTGGATTTCAGTCTTAACTGGCAGCATCAGCTATGCAAGAATCCACGTCCAAATCCTGATATTAAAACACTTTTTACTGATCATACTTGTGCTTCTAGCAATGGAACTCGGCCTCCTCCTCCTGTAAATACGCCTCTTGCTGGACCAGTTCCAAAGCCTGGGGCATTTCCTCCACTTGGAGCACACAGTGTAAGTAGAGTTCATTAAACATGTTATTCCCTTAAGAACGAAACCTCTTGCTTATCAGCTAAACCATTTGCTATGTTCCATGTGGTGTCTCAGTTATTTTAGTTTTCTTATTACAGCCATTCCAATCAGTTGTTTCACCTTCACCAAGTGCCATCGCAGGGTGGATGTCAAGTGCAAACCCTTCTATGCCTCACACTGCTGTTGCTCCTGGTCCCCCTGGACTCGTGCAGGCTCCTGGTGCTGGTCTGTTATATTATTATTGGTTTGGAGGAAATTGTGGTTGCATTTCCAGAAAGTTAGCATTTTTCTTAAACTAAAGTTGTCCACTGTAATGTCATCAGCTGGCTTTCTAAAACATCCAAGAACTAACCCAGGCGGTCCTGGAATGGACTTTCAAATGGCCGATTCAGAGCATTTGATGAAACGAATGCGTGCCGGTCAATCTGATGAGGTGAGATTGAAGTAAGATAGAAATAGCAAGTTTGTGAGATTACCTCACCGAATCGATTAGCAAGACAAGCAAACACATTTTTTTTAATTCTCCAGGTATCCTTTTCTGGTTCAACTCATCCTCCCAATATGTATTCACCGGATGACCTTCCCAAAACAGTTGTGCGGAACCTTAGCCAAGGATCTAACGTTATGAGCATGGATTTCCATCCACAACAACAGACTGTTCTTCTAGGTTGATTCTGATTTGCCTCTCTATAGTTAGTATGGGAAGGGTTAATTATGATTATTGGGCGTTTATGTGCATATTCCTATTGAAAATTGTGATATATCATTTGAGTATTTTGTAAGTTAAACCCATGGTTGGGTAGGGGGGCATTGTGTGGTTTTCAATTTCTGTTGGTCCTGATTTCCACCTTTTCCTGTATCACCATGTAGTGGGTACCAATGTTGGTGATATTAGCATTTGGGAAGTTGGATCTCGAGAACGGTTAGCGCATAAGTCCTTCAAGGTTTGGGATATATCTGCATGCTCAATGCCATTCCAGGTGAAAATTTCTTCCGGGTTTTGAATTCTAATATTGCTTCTTTTATCCCCCCAATTAGTGAAACAATTTTTCTTTCCAGTCCATCATAAGTGGACGTTTGGACATGAAAATTGTGAAATTTGGAAAAAATTTGAAAATGGTATTTGGAAATTGGACTTGTATTTCGACATAAATACATATTGGAGTTGTTTTTGAATTTTTGTGAGTTATTTGGAGTGAAAATTGTGAAAACAACATTTGAGAGATTTTCAAATTCCGGAAAATTGTAACTATTCTATGCCCAAATAGTTTGCCAGAAAAAAGTGAAAAATAGTCATGGTTAAACGGGCACGTAAGTGTGAATCCTGTCCCGTAATGAGATGCCAAACAATCCAGTATTGTACTGTATATTATTTGATCTTGGCATACCATCGTTCAGTGAACTATCTTACTTCACAGTTCACATATTAACATCTTTTTAGCATAAATCAGAATACACCCCAATAAAAAAGCTCCAAAAACTCTTTTCTTATTTTTCAGTTTGTTAATAGGTTTCACTTGATTCAGGATGGAAAGAGTATGTCTATATTAAGTCTTATTTCCTCAATTTAGCATATTTCTCCCTTTTCTTCTTTGGGTTGTAACTTGTAAGATTCACTTTTGCTTCCCGAATTAACATGCTTTGGTTGCTTATCATTCAGTCAGCTTTGGTCAAAGATGCCACTGTATCAGTCAATCGATGCGTGTGGGGCCCAGATGGTTCTATACTTGGTAAGATGGTCTTTTATTGGTTCACTTTTTATTTTCTGTGATAAGTTTTTGCAGCTTTAGGAACTCAATTGTACCCATGATTTTGTCATTTTGCTTTTTGTAGGTGTTGCCTTTTCGAAGCACATTGTTCAAATATATACATACAGCCCAGCGGGAGAATTGAGACAGCATCTAGAAGTAAGCCATGCAAAGACACTGTCTCTCTCTCACGCCCTCACATCAATAATTACTTAACTTATTAACTCTTCATATTCTTTCATGTTATAGATTGATGCTCATGCTGGCGGTGTTAACGATATTGCATTTTCCCACCCTAATAAGCAACTCTGCGTAGTGACGTGTGGGGATGACAAGACAATCAAGGTAATCTCTTTGACATGATAACATAATATTGGTGTTATGTTTTCCTTTAGTTAAGAAGCAGAAGAAAGCTGTTGGTATTGTAGGATTTATTTTCTTCATTATTTGCTTTCTTATAACAGGTCTGGGATGCAGCAAGTGGTCGTAGACAACATATGTTTGAGGGACATGAAGCTCCTGTATATTCTGTCTGCCCTCACTACAAAGAGAGTATCCAGGTAAACCAATTGCATTCTGTGGTTGTTTTTCACAATATTGACTCTTGGGCTGCTAAATGTTTTTCCCAGGGCTTCTTTGAGAGTCAAGAAAGCCGCGTCTCATGATTTTATTATATTGTGTTTGAAAAAGAAGAATATTTTCTGAATTTGTATTTTGCAGTTTATTTTCTCTACGGCCATTGATGGTAAAATAAAAGCTTGGCTATATGATGGCATGGGATCAAGAGTAGATTATGATGCTCCTGGCCTTTGGTGCACAACAATGGCATATAGTGCTGATGGAACCAGGTTGGCCCTAAAGCCAATACAATTTAATCTTTGTTTAGTAAGTGACCTTATTTGTTTCAAACAAGTAAGAAAGCTTTGACGATTTTTATGCAATGCATGTAATCTTACATTTTTTTCTTTGATGAGATCTCATCCTTGTGATGCAAATTTTGGTAATACATTTTATTTCTCCATCCTTATATCTAGCTAAAGTAGTATAATGATTCTAAATCTACTAGCTTCTTTATCTTCAAATTTGGGATAACACATTCTAATCCTGTTTTTTTCTGTCATCTTTCTGCACTTTCTTTCAAGCGGGTTGTGTATATTATATGCATTCAGCATGTCATGCCAAAAATCCAAAAGCACAAAAAATTATAACTAGTCTGAACAAGTGTTCTACCCCGCATTATAAAAAAAGGTCTATGGACAGGTTTCTCCTGCCATTGAAGCACCTATGGGCTATGATTCTTTTTAGCTAGTCACCCAAAAAATACTTGCTGGAGTAGTGAACCACATCCTCCCGTCTTGTGCTCAGCTTTCATCCAGTCCAACTCAATAAACTCCTTGAGTTGAGTTGAGTTAAGGTACATACTCTAGATTGTCCAGAAATTTGATGCTGAATCAAATTATGGTTAGAATCTTCCCATTCTGTTTCGTACATAAATGACCATTAGAACATGCTGGTGCCTCTTTTCTGCTGATTAACTTGTGTCAATCGAGATTTTATGAGACCCAACCGACCAAGACCAACAACTGTAGTAGGTGATCTACTAATCCCAGATAGATTTCCAAGGTCATTATATAGGTGGTTAAATAGAGGAGGACAACAATTTGCAACCAGCTTTACCGTTCAAACTGACAAAATCACAATTTACAACCAGTTTACAATAATATTTTCAATCAACTAGGTGTTTCCATCTTATTGAGTCTTTCATTTCCTATTTGATATGCAGAGCTGCTAGCTTATTTAATAATTGGGCTGATCTGTGTATATCTCAATTTTCAAAGTTCCCTCTGAAAGATAGGTTTCATCCAGATTGAGACCTGAATTGGGCTACTTTCCCTTCAGTATTAAGAGCAAAACTGAACAGTTTAGCAAGGTATGACCAACCCAAGCATCATGCCAAAATCTCACTTTCATCCGCTTTTCGTTCTGAGAATTGGAAGTTTAAGAAAATCCTTCCATAGGTTCCTAATACTCTCCCAAACCGCAGCACCAAGGTTTAAGAACTCCAATAATCAGCAGTATGATATTTATAGACTCTCGACCAAATATCTGGTGTGACTTGAATAAAAGGATCTTATGTCTCCTCTCAAATTCAACAAGTAATGGGCAAAGAGACATGACATATGTTGGTAGCCATCTAGAATCCAATGTGGACAATTCTTCCCCAAAATGAGTGGATATTGCCTCGTTCGCCTTGAAAATCTTTTTCCACCCTATCAAGTACCCCCCTGCCATATAGTCCCATACTTGTGTTTAGTCCAAAGGGGATGGCCATGTTAAGTGGTAGGGAAGTAACCAACTCCGTAACCTTTAATTTCTGCTAACTCATGAATGTTCTGCGCCCGGCAGAGAGAAAAAAACATTAGGTGATTTCTTCCTACCTGCTTAAGCCTTGGTGGGAGGTAATAGGTACCCGTTGAATAGTTGAGGTGTGCGCAAGCTGGCCTAGACACCATCTTTACCAAAAAAAATGTTCTGTACGTCATTTACGGGATAAAGATGGCTCTATGAGAGATTTATAGTCTATCTAGATTTAGCCTCAAATAAACCAACAGTATAATGCTGAGATACTTAACTGCCTACTCTCGGTTGACTTCATCAAGAAAAACATCACAAAGTATGACTCATCAGTATAAAGCAAGAGAAAAATATGTGCAGAGTTGTTGCTATCAGTGCTGGCTGAAAGTCCTCAATCCAGCTAAGCCATATATAGTGTTGTTTATCCAGACCTTACTACTGGCTGTGAACCTGCCTTGTTGGTCAAGTTCAATTCATTTTGTGTCCAAAAAGTCAGCATAATCTAACCATCTTGCCCAGGTTTTTTGAACTGAGGATGTGTCCCAGCGGTCTGTCTTAATCTTTTGCAAACAGTAAACCTCAGCTCTCTATATTTGAGTCAATAGTTCGATATTTCTCCATTTTTTTTCTGCTGTTTAGTCTGCGTGCACTCCAACTAATAAATCATAGCTTCTTTTGGAAGATGTTAACAAAAATTTGCCTTTACCCTCCATAATTCGTATTTAACTCAATCATCTTTAATTCCTTTGCTGTTTGTGATTTCATTGGTCTTCCTCCTCTTAGCTCTAATTTCAGTTTCTTTGTTGAAAGACATGATTAAATATATAAAAATATCTCTCTAGCTTAAGTTGGCGGATGAGGTGGTCACACACTTCAACATGGTAGCAGAGGTCTCATGTCACCCATTATCAAAGAGAATCTACACGGGCTTGACTCGTGAAAAAGAATAAGTCGCACTTGAGATGGGTGTGTTGAAAGACATTATTAAATAAATTAAAGTGCTCTCTCTCTAACAACTTAAGCTTTTGAAAGAGATGGTCACACACTTCAATATTCTTCATTGTATTATTTTCTGAATGCATACATACTCGTAGAGTGCTCGCCATAGTAGATTTTCCAGAACTCTTTCAAATTCCTAAGAATTTTAAGAAGTTCCTTTTTCGGTACTCTATCAAACATACCATTGCCCAAAAAAATGAAGAAGGGCTAAAGTTATGGGCACTTCCCAAGGCAAAAGATGAAGTCATTGGAGGAGGAGTCATTAGGGTGGGTTTTATACTCAAAGGTGCCATGATAAAAGATATGCAATTGTGAATGAGTGAATGATGCTTATTGAAGGTAGAAAAAATGAATTGTAAAGAGGCCTTCAGGATTTTATGATAAATGTCTGAAACAAGACACTTTTTTGAGATAGATCCCTGAACCAAGACAAACTCGTTTGCATTTGATTTATATATAGTCATTCTTAACTTTTCCCTTCTTCTTTCAGACTTTTCTCTTGTGGGACAAGTAAAGAAGGTGAATCCCACCTCGTAGAGTGGAATGAGAGTGAAGGAGCAATCAAGAGGACATTCTCTGGCTTTAGAAAGCGTTCATTAGGTGTTGTGCAGTTTGACACAACGAGAAATCGTTTCTTAGCTGCAGGTGATGAGTTCCAGATAAAGTTTTGGGAAATGGATAATACCAACATGCTTACAGCTACTGATGGTGATGGTGGATTGCCTGTTAGTATTGCTGTTACTTGAATTCATTTGTTTGATCGACATTATTGAAACCGAGAATTCTTGAACTCCATTTTTCTTTTCAGGCCAGTCCTAGACTAAGATTCAATAAGGAAGGCTCGTTGCTGGCTGTCACGACGAGTGATAACGGAATCAAGGTTCTGGCAAACACTGATGGGCAGCGAATGCTGAGGATGCTGGAAAGCAGGGCATTTGAGGGTTCTCGTGCGCTTTCTGATGTCAATGTTAAGGTAATATTGATCCTCATTTGGGCAGTTATGGTTTCTTTACTACACAAGGCCCTTAACTAATTTAAAGTGTCATATTCATACCACCAGTATAATGGTTGTCTTTAATCTTGATGCACTCTGCAGCCACCAATTACTGGTTCCTTAGGTCCAATTCCTAATATATCTGGCTCGGCACCTCAAATCATTGAACGTAGTGATAGAACTCAGCAATCAATGTCTATCGGCAATCTGGTATTTATCTGCCATGAGCTCCCCCTCCCCCTCTTTAGTACCTTTGACAGGGAAATGCGTGGTGCTTCCTGATTTTGTTGTTTGAAGTACGATTCTATTCATATCAATAGGCCACCATGGAAAGCAGCAGAGTTCCCGACGTGAAACCTAGGATTGCAGAAAATATGGACAAGATTAAAAGCTGGAAATTCTCCGACATTGCTGACTCATCTCAACTTAAAACACTAAAGTTGCCAGACCCTCTGTCAGCCAGCAAGGTTGTTATAAAACTTCATCTACATTTTTAGTTTCACGTGCTTGTGGTATGTTCTTTTTTGAAGACTAAATTTGGGGCATCTTTTGTCATAATCCTTGTTGAATTGAATTGTGTGACTACCTCATATAAAAGGTTTAGAAAAGACGATTTTATCTATTTGATTATATCTCACGCTCTCTCATGTGAGTTTTTGATTCTTTTGTGCGGCCAAGTTCGCGGAAACTCTTTTTCGATGAAGGGTGACAGAAATTTGGACCTAGGTTCTCTGCTTCCTCTAATACCATTGAATTGTTTGACCACCTCATTTATAGCTTGTACAATCCGATATGCCATTCTTTTATTTGCTTGTTTAGATCTTTAACAACTCTTAATTGTTCCTGGAGACTAGTGTAGAATCTCCTTCTGCATGTTTATGTCTTTCTTGGTGGAATATGAATTGTTGCTATTAGTATCATTGAGGCACAAAATGCTTCTTCGATTGACAGTCTTTGTCAGCAACCTTAAGACATTTGAATTGTAATGATGGCAGGTGCTGCGGCTGCTCTATACGAATTCTGGGCTTTCTGTGCTGGCACTGGGCTCTAATGCCAATCATAAGCTCTGGAAATGGCAGAGAAATGAGCGAAATCCATCTGGAAAGGTTAAGTTGGAGTATCCATATTGCTCACATCAAATTCTCATTAGTTTTTCTTGTCAGAAAATTCTGACTGGTTTGCGTTCCTTAATTCTTTCTTTCAGTCCTCCGCGGCAGTTGTTCCACAACTGTGGCAGCCGACAAATGGAGCACTCATGTCTAATGATGTCGGTGATGCGAAATCAGCTGAAGATGCGGCTGCATGTATTGCTTTATCTAAAAATGATTCTTATGTCATGTCTGCTTCTGGTGGGAAGGTCTCCTTGTTTAATATGATGACCTTTAAGGTTTGTTGACCCTCTCTGGGAAAAGGAGTGGACGAAGATCTCGTCTAGTTCTTAAACTTGAAGCTTGTCAACATTTCTATCATTACAAAATTGACTTGTCCCTTCTTTGACGATGATAAATTGGTTTATCAAAACTGACACTTGAATTCTGGTTAGGTGATGACAACTTTCATGCCGCCACCCCCTGCAGCCACCTATTTGGCATTTCATCCTCAAGATAACAATGTTATCGCTGTAGGAATGGAGGACTCCACTATCCAGATATACAATGTCAGGGTTGATGAGGTACTTTTTCCTTTTTTATGTTTTGGTCCTAGGTTGCTCATGTCATTTCAAAGGAACAGTATTGCTTATTTGGATTGTTACTGTTTATTCTGATACCGTAACTTAATTTTGTAGCTTCTATGTTCTCTTTCTCCTCCTGTTTTTTTTACAATGCTCATTAGCCATGCGTGTTGGGAATATCATGCATGTTTGTCTTTAAATATGCCTGCTAACAACTCTGAGTTTATGTTAAACTTCATTGTTTTAGTGAAGTTTAGATAATGAAGTTGGACAATCTTCTTATGCTATGTTTGGTTTTGGGTTGTAAAGAGGGAGGGATTGCTGGACTGGAGGTAAATCTCAAGGATGAGGCTCATTTCACTGATTTGGGAAGAAAGTAAACATAGAGGGTTGGGATCCCTCCCCATCATCATTATCAATTAATTAAAACTGGACGGAAGCATGAAAGTATAAAACCTTTACTTATCCTTTATTCTTAGAAAAATGGATGCTAATCATAATATTTCACTGTAACTGACCATGTTTTTACTCCTTACCTCAAAGTAAGCATAGTTTTAAGGTCAGGAATATATAGAACCATAGAACCATCAATATCAAAGCAAGAGGTTTATTTAATTACATTTCTTTCAAGCCTTATGCTTATCAACTTTGTTTTTTGTATTCCTTATTCCCTTCTGTCCTTTAGAATTTTGTGGTAACGGATCTTTTCTGTTTGCTTCTTTATGATTTCACTGTCATAGGTCAAAATCAAGCTCAAGGGTCACCAGAAACGAATCACAGGCCTTGCATTTTCACAGAGCTTGAATGTACTAGTATCTTCAGGTGCAGATGCACAGGCAAGTTTGTGTTTTTTCTCCTCTTTGAATTTTGTGTCTGTTGTATTCATTTCCTTTTTCAAGGGGCAGCACTGTTGTGGTACCATTTGGATTTATGGATTGCATTTATGCATGAGTCTTAGTTTGTTATTTCTTTAGGGTGGGCAATGGTGCTTCCTTTGCAATTTTGTCGTGTTGATGCTATAGTAGTAATGCTGTATACTTTCAATGACATGCTAATAGCAGAATATTTGGTGCTTGTACTGTGATGCAGCTATGTATCTGGAGTGTTGATGGCTGGGAAAAGAAAAAAGCAAGGCCTATACAAGTGCCGTCAGGTCACCAAGCTCCCTTAGTTGGAGAAACTCGAGTCCAATTCCATAATGACCAATCTCATATACTAGTAGTTCATGAAAGCCAAATTGGAATCTATGATACCCAACTTGAATGTCAACGTTCAGTAAGTCTTCACATTAGTTTATTGTATTTTATTGTTAAATGCGCACATAGTATTTGTATGGATTGCGCAGAAAGCTGGTGTTTTAGGTTAACTCCACTTATATATATATATATATATATATATGTATCATTCTCATCTATTCAATTGTGATTGTTCTGATTGCATTTTTCTTATTTGTTGGGGGTAAGTTCCCTGTATTTTAAGAGTACGATAGGAAATAATCATTAAGTACTTAGGATCTATTATGGAAATGCTAAACCAGAATTGCTGGGAACCAATGCTATTGTTGTGTTCTTTGTGTTCCCATCAAAAAAGTTAGTTGTTAATTCTTTTACTGTGTTGACATTTTTCGCTCTTACTAGTTTCTATTTTCCTTACTTGCTTTACATACTTTGGCAGTGTAGCTACATATATATTGCTTGCATGGCTCAACAAAAGAGAACTTTCATGTTGCATATTTTATTATGAACACGATACATTCATTATCATGGCTCCAAAGTTTGACTCTTAAATTCCGTACTTTTCCTAGTCCAAATATAAATGATTTGAGCGTTAATTGGTTGCAGTGGTATCCAAGAGATTCACTTTCTGCTCCCATTTCAAGTGCTATATACTCATGTGATGGCCTGCTGATCTTTACTGGATTCTGTGATGGTGCAATCGGAATATTTGATGCAGACAGTCTCAGACTTCGATGTAGAATTGCACCCTCAGCTTACCTATCTTCAATTGGCAGGTAGTCATGCTTTGATTAGATAGATTTATTGTTTTGATACATATAAATGGGTAGTATTGCACATGTTTTGGTCAATTGTTACAAATATGGGAGTCGGAGTAGCTGTCTAATGGGCTTTGATTTGCTCTAAATGCTTCAAAATGAAGCTTGATGTGTAACCCATGTCCTAGAGAGTTTATGGGCTGTGGTGGCTACATCTCTCTCCTCTTCTACAATGGTACTGCCGGCTTCCATTAGTGGGTTGAATTGAGGGAAAAATGAGTGATTTAATTATTAGAATTTGCGTAAATGGAAGGAGAAATTCAAACGGCCGCTTGGTCACCTATTCGAGCTGCTGAAAAATGTATTACTCTAGAATGGTATGCTACTGTAAAGGAAAATGATTTTCTTGCATGTGTGTGTTCAAAAGGAAAATGAAATTCTAAAAGAAGAAATGATATCATTTTCCTCTAAAACTTTGCACTATCTGGAGGACAATTTTGAGGGAAATTAACTTGCAAGAAAGTTCTTGAATGAATGTACAATATGTTTGTTAAAACAAAGTTAGCACTTGTAATTCTGCTTATATTTGGTGAAGAGGGGCACGAGCCTCTCTACATAGTGACATGAGATAAGGACATGCTCGTTACTCTATCTGAATTTAGAGTTAACGTTTCATAACTGTTGCCAACTAATCTGAATTTCACTTGTTTAAGCAGTGGCAGCGGTGCTGCATTTCCTGTAGTGATAGCAGCACATCCATCTGATTCCAACCAATTCGCTCTTGGTATGAGTGATGGCACAGTGCATGTGATTGAGCCATCAGATGCAGAGCCCAAGTGGGGCGGTTCATCGTCTCAAGATAATGGAGCTATGCCTTCTATTCCCTCAAGTTCTGCATTGAATAGTCAGCCATCAGAAACACCTTCAAGGTGATGATACATTCAACATGATGATTGAAAGATTATGGTGCTCATACTGTTCTTTTTAGATCCTAATATTGTAAAGTTCTAAAAATAGCTTATTCTTTTCTATCTATTTTGACTATTCTTTTGGATAGAAGTCATTGTACATCTTTGATCAGCTGCATTTGTAGCCAGGCCAATTTTTTTTTTTAATTCTGTTTCTCAAATGTTTCATTGATTTCTTCCATCTAGTTTCTTCTGCTAAGTTCTGAATCATTTGATAACTTAACTTGTTTTAATGCATCTGCAGTTATAATTCTTTCTGTTTTCTTATCTGTATTCGATGTTTATATCAAGTCGATGAATACATAATGTATTCAAATATACTGTTGTCGTTGGACATAGTTAATTCATCCACATTCTCATCCCCCTTTGAAATCATTCATTAATGGGCAAAAAATGTGAACGCATAGTTGCAGAAGTAGAAACAATGGCACCAGATATAATATTGTTTTCGTTAAGTAAAGGCCCTGAAATAGGTTCGTGAATACCATCAATGTCTGCTAGAGGAGTAACAATGGAGACAATAAATACATAAGCTGCTGTCAATAAGATAGAGATCGTTAAAATAGCTAACCATCCATTATAAAAGCGGGTTTAGTGTTGGTTATCCAGTTACAAAAGTGACTTCATATTGAAACCTTGTTTCGACCGTGATTGAACATGAGATGCTTTGTGTGTCAGATTATTCTTTTTTCATCTTAATTTATCACAATAATAAATATAATTTGATGCAAATACTAGGTTCGAGCCCGAGTTAACCACCCTATCCTATGTCAACTTGGACCCCCCCACATTTTTTTGTTTGATCAGCACCAAACGTTCCTTTTATTTACGTTTATTGCAGAGGAGTTAACCTCAACATGTAAAACTTTTTTACCATCATCATGTAATCATGTTAAAGAGACCAAAAAAACAATAAGTAAATTGTATAGAATGAACATAATTTTGTAAGCTATAAATAAAGTAGTATTTTGTGAAAGTTAAACTATCTAATTCTCTTGTGAACTCGGATATAGAATTTTCAAGTTTCAAGTCACAATATTTACAATTCAAAATATTCAAAAGCCATAAAAAGTTTCCGTTAATGAAAAACATCTTTGACTTTCCAAATAGTAACTACATCGCATAAAGTGGAACAAAAGAAATACTTTTAAAACTTGTAGGTTTTGCCACTAAAAACTTAGGAAACTTGTAGCCTCAAATATCATAATTTTTAAGTGATTACAAAACTTTTCAAATTAAAAAATGTGTCATCTGTTGGGGAAAAGACTAAGGGTATGTTTGGCATGGAGAAAAATAATTTCCATCAAATATTTTTTAATTTTTTTTATGTTGATTGGTTAAAAGTTATAAAAATATTATCTAAGAAAAAATGACTGGTATAATAGAAGTAACAAAACAAGTTCTAGAAATAACATTCCAAATTGATTATGTCTCCTCCAATTTCAACACACCTTATTTTCACCCGATCCCATCCCTATCCTCACTAGTCACCACCCCATGTTGTTATAGGTAATTAGGAGCACAAATCTTTTGAACTTAATTTTGAACACTATGATATTATCACACAAATAGCTTCCCTCCATGCTCCTAAATCCTAACAAAAAGACGAACCAAAAAGAGAGCCAACGTACGCTAATCGTACATTCAAAAAAGAGAAAAAAAACACAGGTAGCAGAGTGCCATTGGATGCTTTATTCTTGGCTCTGCAATTTTTTTTTTTTTTTAGCGTGTGCTGGATGATGATAATGATGAAAGTACTAAACTTTGCTAAAACCCCTTTTCATTTTTCTTCTCTAAGGAGCTGAATCTGAAGATTTTCTTTGTTTTCAGTAAGAAAAGAAAATGGGAGGACCTGTTATAGAAAGAAGAGGAGGTAGTGTAGTTTGGGTGCTGAGGCAAAATGGAACATGGTGGCCTGGGAGAATATTGTGTAGCAATGAAATCCCAACTTCTGGGATTCTTTCTCGTACTAATTTCAGTTCAAGATTTCCAATTAAGCTTCTTGGTCGAGATGATGCTTCTGTGTATGCTTCTTAGCTCTTCTTTTTTCTGCTTATTTTGTGGTTTTTGTGTTGTTAGAAGTTAAACATGAGATTCTTGAGTACCCCTTTTGTTTTTTCTTGCTAAATAGTTAAGATTTGGTGGATTTTTTTTTTTTTTTGGTAAGAACAAGAAAAGATGGGGTTTTTTACTGTCTTTTGCTGCTAAGTAGTAAGAACAAAATATAGCAGAATTTTGTTGAATGTTGTTATACTCATAGAAATGAAGGTTGTATATTGTTGATTTTGTTTTGCATGTGAGAAAAGAAGTTTAATATGTTTTGAAATTAAATTTTTGACTTAACCTAACCATAGGAGCTGTCTCTTTTGCTGGTTTCTCAGCTTAGGTTGAGTACTATAGGTTGTTTTTCTTAGTTTAATTTGTGGGGTTGTCTTGATACTGTTGGTAAATTTGACATGTCTACCTCTAGACAGCTTTCTTGATCACAGAGGATATAGAGAAACAGGA
Organism: Solanum appendiculatum; assembly: GCA_018342035.1. NCBI lineage: Eukaryota > Viridiplantae > Streptophyta > Magnoliopsida > Solanales > Solanaceae > Solanum > Solanum appendiculatum. The sequence goes on along the minus strand of JAGDQO010000631.1, from coordinate 92,208 downwards.
CAAAACTATGTCATATATGTTGTTTACTTTTTTCCTTTAATGTGTTTCTTGATATCTTTTGTGGTTATGAGGTGAGTAAATGAATGTGTGAAATCATGTTTGTGTGCAATTGTATAACAATTTATCAGGTATTGGTACAATTTGGAGAAGTCTAGTCGTGTAAAGGCATTTCGATGTGGTGAGTTTGATGGTTGTATCAAAAAGGCTGAATCATCCAAGAGTTTTACCTATACTAAAAGCCTGAAATATGCACATAGAGAAGATGCCATTCTTCATGCTCTTGAACTTGAGAAACAAGATCAGGAGAAACTGGAAAGGCCAGGTATTTTAGCTGTTCGACTCATGTTAGCTTTTGCATCTTTGTTGTATTAGACTGAAAATTGATGAGGATATCGATGCTTATTCGAGCATAAAAGGATGTTTTAGCTCATAGAACAGTGATTAGGAGGGAATTTGACCTCAATCAAGATGACTGCTAACTTTGATGTTCATGATGCTACATTAAGTAAAAAAGTGTCTCATAATCCAAATCTTGGAAGTTTCTTAAAATAAAACCAACAAAGGAATCTGTTGGTAAATTTTGTTTGTACATTACAGTATTTGTTTCTGGATTCAAAGAGGGTCAGACTCATGGAGAAAGTAATCAAAGAGCTAAGAGAAGCAGACGTTTTTACTCCCCTATGGACTCGATATCTTTCTTGGAGAAATCAGTTCATTCTCAATCATCAAATATGATTGCCACATCTATTCATGTTGCAGAAAATTCTTCTTCCAAGTCCACGAGTTCCTTGAAGAGTGATTCGCAGAGCTCACATAAAAAGAGAGAGACAGCTGCAGGTTAATATTTATCCTCTGCTTCTTTTTTTGATCCTTTTGTTAATGGTTTTGATACATGTACATCTCCTTTCGATTCCATCTTCTTTGAGAAAGTTGTGTGTTTGCAATTTAAATCCTCGTCTTTGCGTAATTAGTTTCATTCGAACTGGTTGTTTTTTCAAGTGTTGCCTTTCTCATATTTGAGCAGATTTTACATAATGATCTTGCCTTATATTTCTATGCAATGATGCCTAAAGCACTAGCACACTCTTCTTTATTTGCTTTCAGTTTCTTTGAGTTATTACATCCGTGTGCTACTGTAATGTCATAGAAATGGCATTGCCTGTGGCTTCAACTCTAGAAAATTTACTTCGAAGAATATACCTTAAATCATATGATTTAAGTTTAACAATTATAGGAGTAAATCACATGATGAAAGATGGAAATTTTTTCCTTTTCTTTCCCTCAGAATGATGCTGCTTAAATCTTAATAGAAGAGCACTACAAATGTCAAGAGTAGTTTCAGGACCAAGCAATTGATTGGATACTGTTGCTGTTTTGATCTGTTCTGAAAATTCAGGTAACAATGCATTGCGACCAACGAAGATGAGCTTCAAAGTCATCAGTCGTCCAGCAGTCAACAAATGGAAGCACAATGGGAAAGTGCACAATCAACATTTTAAGAGCAGATCAGTTGTTTCAAGTAATGAAAGAAGTACTGAATTTGGATCTAAGATTGAATCATTTGAAAACATGTCAAGGGATGTCAATCAGAAGTCTCAGCATAGTCCAGGAAACAGTTTCACAGAGGACACCAGCATCCAAAGCCTTAGTTCAAAGTTCACCACGCGGAAGAATAGTACCAAGACATTAATAGATGTGCATATGACAGTTCAAAGCACTTATAAAGGAGAGCATACTCCCCTTGTTTCCTTAATGAGTAGATTAAATGGAAAGGCAATCGTCGGGTGCCCCATCAACATAGAAGTGTTATATGATAGTTCAATGCTTCCTGTTGAAAAGGAGAGCTCTGATCAGCTGAAAAACAAGAGCGGAATGCCTCAACTTGTTTGGAGAACGTCAAAGAGAACTCCCGTCTGTTACACAAGTTCTACCTCTTCTGCAACTAAGTATGAGAACCTTCAGCACAGCAGCAAGAAACTTGGAGATTTAAGTTCCCAAGCTAGGAAAAATGGTCCCTTTAATACTAAGTCTCGTGGGAAGTTATCGAAGAAGCCAAACATGTCAAAGAATAAACCAAGATTACTCTACCTTGCTGATTCCATAATCAAGAATGCCGTAAAAGATACATGTGTCCCTGTGAAAGACATATTCATCAAGTTAATAGGGTCACTTGGAGATGTATGATCTGAAGCAAGAGGTGTTCATATGGTGTATTTATTACCCTTCATGACTTTTTGGGTAGGAGAAGCTTTCTATAGATATTACAGTTTGCTTAGTTTTTTTTTTCTAACTGCTGACATTTTGAGAACTGTATATTGACATTATGACATACTTTAGTAGGTTAATATCTCCTTTGTAAGAATCCTTAACTTACAAAAAATGAGCAAAATGATTGCTCAGTCTTTTGTTCTTCCAACATGGAATATATCTAATAGTCCTGTTTTAGTAAGATTGAGTTGCCTTTTACTAGTATATTTCTTCAAGTACTTCTATTACTTTACAGTTAGCTTTGTTTATGTTCCTTTTGCATAGTTTTAATCATTTTAAAACTTGGATAAAAGAAGAGAGTTGTGATTGAATAGTGGTGTTAGTGTAGAAATAATTTAATTTCTGATGAATCTTTTGAATGTTTAATTTAAGTATTGGAATGATATGGACTTGAATGCACTAAATTTGAGGTGTAGATGTACTTTCCTCTTAGAAGTAGGAAAAACAAATTTGATATTTCATATTAATTGCCTCTAGCCTTCACCTGGACCCCACCTCCCGTAGCCCCTCATCATCCACATTACATATAATGTTTGCTTAAATTATATACAAATACTTTTGGATAATATTCTTACTTGCTTACTTACCGAGTATTAGAATATAAGTAAGAAATGACTCATTTTTTTGAAAAAAACATTTCTTAAGAAATATTTTCCTTCACACCAAACACACCCCTAAATACTCCATTTTTTTTCATGATTGTTACATGGGTTTGAATAAAAACACATTTACTGATAGCTACCTTATTCCCTTGATCGCCTGCTTGTCTGATAGATTGAGGAAGGTAAAGATTTTCACGAAATAGATTAAGTATTCAATAAAGACAGATTATATCTTAAAATATTACTCCTTCTGTCCAATAATAGTTGTCCACTATTGACTTGGCACACCTCTTAAGAAACAATAAATAATAGGGGTAATATTACTATATTATCCTTTGACTTTCTTAAATTTAATGCTTTGATAAATGTGTTAGATGATAAATAGTTAATAGCAACGGTAAAATAGACAAGGTAAATTATTTCTTGATTTTTTAAATTAGACAAGTATTGTTGGACAACTATTTTTAGTATAGTGGACAATTATTGTTGGACGGAGGGAGTAATATTTAATTGCAAGGGTAAAATAGACATAAAAAATAAATTATGTCTTGATTTTCTAAACTGGACAAGTATTGTTGGACAACTATTTTTAATATAGTGGACAACTATTGTTGAACGGAGGGAGTAATAAGGTTTAGTAATCAAAATATTCATCGTAGGTAATATTTTACTTAAAAAAATGTGTAAATGAAAAACAGACAACTATTTTGAGTTATCCAAACTACCCCTGTCTCTTTTCAGCTCCAAGTTGGTATAAATAAACTTTCAACTCAAAAAATTCACCAAAACCCCCAACTAGGGTTTAAAGGTGAAAGCTTTGTTTGGTTCCAATATTTTCACAGCTACTCAACAATGGCTACTCTCAGATACTTGCTCTCCAAATCATCAACGCCTCTAAAACTCAGCAATCCTCTCCATCTTCATCGTTCCAACAACTTCCCTCACATTTCCCAATTCCTAAGATCTCTTAACTTGTTCGCTTCTGGACAATTCCATTACCATTCACCTAATTCTAGAAGTTTCTCCACTTCTCCGGAATACGTCGTCCAAGACTCTGATTCTTCGGTTGCTGCAGCTTTGAGTTTTGATAGTCGGGTTCCGGCCACTGTTATTACTGGTTTTCTTGGCTCTGGAAAGGTTCGGGGAATCAAGATTACATTTTGCTCACATTTTTTAATTTTAGTTATGGTAACTTAAGTTACTGAATATTAGAATGAAATAGATCAAATGAAGTAATATGGATATGGAGGAGGATTCATGTAGCTAAGCTCAGCTAGCTCGGAATTGGGGGTAGTTTATTGATTAGCAAATTATTGAATATTAGACTAAAATGGATTGGAAAAAAAGGTGTTTTTGAATATCTTTGTGTTTAGTTTTCAAACATGTGAATTTTATTCATAATGAGAATGATTCTCGTGTTCTGAATCCGTCATTTTGCGAATTTGGGGAAGGGGGATAGTTCATTTTGGTTCAGGACTTCCACATTTTTATATGAACTTGCTTTAATAACTAACTGTATTCAACTGAAAGTTAGGGAAATGTTTTACTCCTTTTCTTTGTTTGTGCTAGTGTTGTTCTATTACGGGTTGAGGATATTATGGCAATTTGTAGACTACAGATACTGGAAAAGTTTATCATGTATGGGTGGACATTGTAATCCAGTTACCACAGATGTGTCATCAATCCCATGTTAGCTATAAGTTTCAGATGATGAAATAAATTAAGTAAAAAGTGAAAGGCTGATGATATTATGCCCCATGCAAAATTAGAACTAAATGATTTGTCTTTTTAATATCACACCCCTGTTTTCTTTTTAAGTTTCTTTTCTTACCTTATAATGACCAGGCATGTAGTGTTTCTCTATGTTGGATTGAGATATTTGAATCACTTTGCATGTATAAGATGTTGGGATTAGTATGCTTATGAGAAATGTCTCTTTCTTTTCTTTCATGGATACTCTGGCAGACTACTCTGTTGAATCATATACTGACATCTCAGCATGGGAAGCGCATTGCTGTGATTGAAAATGAGGTATTCTGGGGTTTTCTTGTCTTATCCAGTTATTATTGTTACCTTTTATAACCTAAGATGGTTCTTTTTCCATTTAATGGATGGCCTTTGACTTCCCATTTTGCATTTAATTGTGTTATGGCTAGTAAATTTTGGATTATCTGCATTCACTCAGATTTTTATATGGCTGATCCAATGCAGTTTGGTGAGGTGGACATTGATGGCTCATTGGTTGCTAGTCATTCTTCATCTAACGAGGAGATTCTCATGGTTAATAATGGTTGTCTATGCTGTACTGTACGTGGTGACCTTGTTAAGATGCTTTTGGAGCTCGTTAAGAATAGGAGAGACAGATTTGATCACATAGTTATAGAGACAACAGGTATGTGAAACTATTTAATAAAAGTTAATTAACTGCTGTTCTCAAATGTTCTCAAGTGCACTTGTGGGCTCAATTTTGTTAATAAAACTTCAAGAACATCTGATTACGAAGTACTTATCAGAAGGGGAAAAAAATCTGATTATGTAGTTTAGCACTTGCAAGTCACTTCGATACTTAAATGGATAACTTTGCCTTGTATAAGCAGGTCATCTTATGAGCAATAGCTAAGTTTATTCTATAAAGTATGTGAAAATATTTTAATTGAGGGTTATGTTACCTTTCTCAAAGCATTTTAATAGGGGGTTCTTTCTTAATCTCTTTTATTGACTGGGATGGATTAAATTTATGTGCCTTAAGCAAATCCACACAGAAGTATATTTGCACTAATCCAAATGGTAGCTTGTACTGAATTACTTCCTTCTCCTTCGAACAATGTTGGTGCAGTGATAAGAGTGGGAAAAAAGAGGGAAACATATGCATATGTAGTGTTGGTCTTACGTTTTGATAATTGTCTGTTCCTGATGGTGATTGAAATTCAGATGCTTTGAACTTGGAAGCATGTAACTTCTTTTAATTTGCAATGACTACTGCAGTTTCGTTTATTTCTATTATCCCTCTGGTCTTTCGCTTTATTGCATGAAGCATTTCTTAGGTCTGTTGTGACTTCATGGATAACTTCAATAGCACTCTAAGTGGTCTGGGAAAGTTAATATCCACTGGCATTGCTGACAGAAAAGTTTTTCAATTTTGCTGAATGTTGCTTACTAGCTTTCTGACATGAACAATCCTTTGTAGACCCTCTTCCTCATGGGGAGAAACAGGGCAAAGAAAAAGGAAACCACGAAATGTGGGTTCCCATAGTTTAGCCCATCATGAGGCCCCTGTAAAATGCTGACTAAATACTAATTATGCACCTTGGTCTGACTAAATCCCTGTGGCATGTTTTTCTTCAGAAATTGAATTTCGGAACTCATGTTTAGTGAGTGTTTATCATCTTCCTAACTGCTACTTTGAGTTGCTACTTGTTTTCCAGGTCTTGCGAAGCCCGGTCCAGTTATTGAAACATTTTGTTCTGATGAATTGGTTTCAAGACATGTCAAACTTGATGGAGTCGTTACATTGGTTGATTGCAAGCACGCGTTGCAACATTTAAATAAGGTAAAACCCAGATTTGTGTCGAATGAGGCTGTTGAACAAGTGGCTTATGCAGATCGTATTATCTTGAACAAGGTAAGGCAGCTTCTAGCTTTTTACTTGGTTACTCTTTTCCTAGCCTGCTGTAGGTTCAACGAATCTTTGGAAGCCTATATCTCAGCTTATGTTGACAGATAGACTTGGTAACTGAATCTGAGCTTGAAGTGTTAACAAGGAGAATCAAGGTAGAGTCTCTTCTTTTTTGGTCTTAGTTGTCTTTCTTCTACAATTGCAGTGCAGGTAGTTGCTATAATATAAACATGACTTACATTGTTGCAATATGTTTATGTATGAGTGATTCAATGATATTAAGCTTGGAAATTACCTTCCAAGGTAGGGGCAAGGTCTGTGTACACACTATCCTGAATCCTTCACAGACCCCTCTTGTGGGATTACATTGGGTTTGTTGTTGATGTTGTTAAGCTTGGAAAATGCCCTCTTGCTTATGCAGTTTTAAAAACTAATCTACTTAATGTGAAGGAAGAATTTCTCTGTGAGGCTCTTCTCGCTGCTTGCTTATTGTATTCCCTTAATTTCTTCTGTAATGCTTGTTCTAATATGACTTGGTAATGCATTTTGAGCTGCTGCAACCTCAAACTTTTTCTGTTTTTTTTTTTAAAATTTATGTGGCATCTGTTGCATGTTTCTTATGCTTTGGCAGCTAGGTAAACATCTGTATAGCCATTTCTGCTGGATATGCAATGTGTACTCCTTGAGCCTTGCATTTAGTTGTATTTTCCCTTTCGATTATTATTATGACTCCATTTTTGAATACTAAGTCTTGATCGCCGTGACTTTCCAGCATATCAATGGAATGGCACAAATAAAGAGAGCAAAGCATGGGGTGGTTGATATGGACTTTGTTTTGGGAGTTGGTGGCTATGATCTTGACAGGTGATTCTGCTTAAAGAACTTGCTCCTTAAACTGTTTCCTTTTCCTTGGCTCAGAATGGTATCTTGAGTTATTGTTGCTGAGATTACAAGTATGCTTGCTTTGCAGAGTTGATTCTGATGTTCAATCAGAGGGCTCCCACTGTGGGCACAAACACGAAGATGGGCATGGTAGTGAATAGTGATTAACTTTTTGTAACATTTCTTCTTTGTTGTCCCTGTTCTTTCCGATGTCTCCCCGACTCTCTGTTTTCCCTTTTTTAAAAAATGATTTTTATGTACATATGAGTTGTTTGATATGCTTGATTCTCTTTTATTACTGCTCTGACTTTTCATCTAAGCAGAACATAAACATAAAGCTCCTTCAGTTTTTTGATAGCATGCCTCATTGTTTGCAGAACATCACAAGGGCCACCATCATGATCATGTACATGATTCTGCTGTGTCCAGTGTTAGTATTGTGTCAGAGGGAACGTTAGATTTAGATGAGGTATGTGCTCTTTCTTTCTAGTTAGCTTCTTATTTTTCGTATCATTATCTGATTATTGTTGAGTTACCAATTTCACTGGCCACTGCATGCTTAAAGTCCTGCGGCTCTGCCCTAATGTAATGCTCATTGATATTTTAACAAGGTTTGCTCTACTATATGTACTCTTTAAGGTGCTTGAGATAAACATAAACTTTATAGTTGAAATACTTCCTTGTCCATGTTTTGCCCAGTATTTGGTTTATTTTGTATAAACGACATTTTGCTGGGTATGTGATCCAGGTTGATGATTGGCTTGAAAGACTGATTGAAGAGAATGGGGATGACCTGTACAGGATGAAAGGGGTTTTATCTGTGAGCGATTCTGAAGAGCGCTATGTTTTCCAGGTTCTCATCAATTTCGTCTTTGTGGTATTCTTGATCCTGATGCTCGGTCATTCTTGATTCTGATTTTGATCCTTATTTTTTTTTTCTTTTTTCTTTCTTTAAACTTTTGCAAAGGGGGTACATTCCATTTTAGATGGATGCCCAGGCAAGACATGGGAACCAAATGAGAAGAGAATAAACAAGTTAGTATTCATAGGCAGAAACCTAGATGAAACTGCATTAAGAAAAGGTTTCAAAGGCTGCTTATGTGAGGAATAGATGATGGACGCATGTTATCCACCGGAAAGCTATAGTTCAGCTTGAGCATAAATGCATACTGATAGCCATAGCGCGAACCCTATGAAACTGTGAGAGTTCATTCTGTTATCGATATAGAATATGATCTCATGTGAGTGATACTGTCCTCTTGTATCTTGGTTCTGTCTGTCAATTTCTTCCTCCCCCATCTCCACTTTCGGGGACCTGTCTCATGTTAAAAAAAGGTTGTGATGAATCATGTACTGTCTCATTTGAAATGTACATTCAAGTTAGTTTATTATTCCTTCATTCTTTCCCCATCATTTTCTGTTTGTGTTTCAGTTTGTGCCATACATGCTTTCCCCCTCAACATTTGTTAGCAAGTAAAAGAGGGTGTTATTTTTGGCCTGCATAGTGCGTTTTGCTTCAAATCGAAGTCATACAAGTGTCATCTTAGGATTACCTGGATTTATAGACTTTATAGCATAGATAAAAATCCTATTCCCGCACCCTACAGGAACTCGGGATGCTTCATGTACTAGACTGTCTTTGTAACATAGATAAAAATCCTATTTGGATGACACTGATGTGATCAATGCAGTAAAAAAAGAAGAAGAGAAGGTACTAGTAGCAATAAAGGATATGGAAAGATCAAGGGTAAAGGTCGGGTGGTCAATAAAGTAGGTTAAGAACCATGATGTCTCACGTTCCTATTCCGGTCCAAGTTAAAAGGTCAAAGAAACATTGTAGCTGGTCTCATTGCTGTCAATAATATTCTAACAAGACATTTCTTTTAGTTGTCTTGTGATTCTTTTTCTTGCAAGAATATTCTTTTGTTCCTGTTCCTGTTCCCTTCTCTTTTAGCTTTCCTGCAATATTCTTATTAAAAGTGCCATTTTCAGTCTGATTTATGAGCTTTGCATTTTTGTTTTTCCATAGAAAGATAATAATGTTGAGATTCTTTATAGAGTAAAATAAAGAGAACAGTATGCTACTCCAATATCTATTGTTTGATAAATTTACTTTTTAAGAATTAGATACTCCATTCTTCTTGAAAAAGGTGTTAACATTCAATTTGGGAAGGACAATACTCCCCCGTCCCAAAACAAGTGTCGTTTTAGCTCATTTCATGCCTATCAAGAAAAATAATAAATGTCAGGTTTAGTTTACTAAGAGCCTGTTTGGATTGACTTAAAAGTTGGTCAAATTTACTTTTAAGTCATTTTTAGGTTTTGGAAGTGTTTGACAAAGTTAAAAATAACTTAAAATAAGTTTAAAATGACTTTAAAAAAGTGAAAAGTTAAAAGTAGTTTTTTAACTTAAAAGCTAGTCCTTCCGTTCACTTTTACTTGTCACTTATTCCTAAAATAGATTTTCATTTTTATTTGTCACTTTTGACATATCAGGAAAAAAACAATAATTTTTTTCATGTTTTACTCTCAACATTAAATACTTATTTTCCAAGACATTATTTAATAGGGGATAATTTGGTAAAATACTTATATCAATAATTATTTTCTTAATGGGTGTGTCAAGTCAAAATGTGGCAAGTAAAAGTGAACGGAGGGAGTACTAAAGTTTGGCTTTTTAAAAACAACTTTTAAAAAGCTACTTTTTTTTAAAGTTAAGCCAAACGGGCTCTAAGTTAACCCTATATATTAGATACCTTTTGAGAATTCAACAATACTATCAAACATTTTTTGTTAAAGTGACACTTATACGGAGACGGATGGAGTATTATTTTTAAACCATAATCATAGACTGCTCACATTCTCTCATTTCAGAATTTCCAATACCTTTTACATTCACTTAAAAGTATTGAGTAAAATTAGTCGAGGTGCGAAAAAAATTGACTGACATACTACCATTATAAAAAAGAAGAAAGAGAACTAGTACAATTTGTTTTTTTTTCTTCTTCAATTTGTTTTTAGGGAGAACATGGGCAAGCTGGCTGAAATTTATACAAAAAAGAATATGTTATTGCGTTTGTTTGTGATCCTTTAACTCATAAAATAGCCAAAAGATACATTACATAGAGACATTTATATGTTTATAGAGAAATCTAACGTGGAGTAGGTAGATTTAAAGATAAACTGGTTAATTAAATACAATATAGTATAGGTTGTTGAATAAACGTGGTTTCTTTCTCTTTTTATTTTTAACATTTAATTTAGTATAGTTTTCTTATATGATAGTGGAGGAAGGGTAAAATAAACGAGGAAACTACATCAATGACATTAAAATAGGTAAAATGAATTTCTTGTCATGTAGTAATATAGGAAAAGAGAAATTATGATATATAGACACACGAATCTAAAATTTTAAGTTTATAAATTTGTATGATAGTAATATAATAATAATTGTATTTATAGTAAATATTTATCAATATTTAATTTTAGTAGATTTATTAGTGAACTAAAGTTACTAAATTTACGTTAACTTATAACTTATAAGTTAGGTCTGGACTACTGCTTTATGATGTTTAGTTCACGTGAACTTATAATATATATTTGTCTTTATATTTTTTGACAAATTTATTTTTAGTTTTATGTTATTTTATAATTTTTTTTTAATTTTTACACATAAAAGAACGGCAAGAAATCTAAAAAGATTATTTTCTTCAATTCAATTTATATTTTTTTAATATAATTTTTTTAAATTTTAAAAAAAAGGAAATTATGATGTGGAATTGAACTCTCACTATCAAGATGAAAGTTTAAATATAATTACTTTTTTTAGAGATTTTATTACAATTACTTTTTTTAGAGATTTTATTACAGAAGTGTAGGAAAAGAGAAAAAGGGAGAGGGGATTATAAGTTGGTGAATCGAACCCTTACCAATTAGGTAAAAGTTCAAATAGCCAATCAAAATAACTACGACATTATTTGTTTGCACTTAATGGATATCACGTTTGTTTTCATTATTTAAGCACTTAATTGGTTTGAATAGGTCTTAGAGCCCATTTGGATGGACTTATTTTAAGCTTAAGTAGTTTTAAAGCATTTTTATAGTGTTTGAGTAAAATAAAAAAAATGTTTCTAAGCACTTGATTTTAAGCAAAAAAAAAAGGAAGATAAAAATCATAAGTTAGAATTCCGAACTTATGGCTTTTGGTTTAAGCTCATCCAAACATGCTCTTAATCATTAAGATCTTCGACAAAGTCTAATATTATTAAGAGGTATCCTTGCGTGGGATAATATTTAACCACCATTCTATTGACAATCACCATTCACCATTATTAACTACCTTTGCCATCACAATCACTACTACCATTGTATTATCATTATTGCCATCAACCACCTTTGTCACTATAACCATCACTGACACCATTAGTGTCAGCCGCTAACACACCTTCCACCTCCATCATTATAATTATATTTATTGTCATTACCATCGTTGTCACCTCTACCACAACCTTCACTATAATCAATCACTACTAAAACCTACTCCACCATCAAAACAACCACGATCGTCAATTGTTAATGCATATTCTTCAGCCACAGCCACCACATTGTTACTGTCACCATCACTTCCACTACAACAATTAGCCCCTACAACCATCACAGTCAAACCTTACTACCGACCAGCTCCACCATAACGAATTAAGACAGATACCGATCAAACTAAAGGTATTAAGCATAACAGACTTTTTGTTCTTGGAGATAATTGCATTTTGATTGAGTTATTTATATAAGGAAAAGGAAAGTAAGTAAGGTAAACAAAAAATCCTTCTTTTTCTTTGAACCCACCCAATCAAAAATCCTCCTTTTCTCAAAGGAGAATCGAAAAAATCATATTTTCATACAATATCTTAATTGAATTATATGTAATGATCAATAAATTAAGTTGAATTCTATATCTACACATACCAAAAACATAGAAAAATCCGAATACCAATCTAATCGATTCTATAGATATTTGGGCTAGAGTTGACAAACAAACAAAACCAGCAATATACTTTATTAGTATTGCATAGAAATCTAAATGGGGCTCCACCATAATAACTAGCACCCCCCCCCCCCTCCAACTACGATCAATTCCTATTGTCTACCATATCTACTATCACAACTAGCATCCTCGTCAATTATACTATCAACACATCCTCAATCACCATACATTCTTCAGTTGTTACAATCAATATCGTCAATCATCACCATCACGACAATCGCTATAACACTAATCAATTTTTCTATCACAACTAGTACAACCATCATTATCATTACTAATCACGAACACATCAATCATTACCATCCTCACTATCACTATAAGCTATCTTCATTACCACTAGTAAATAAATTTTTTAATTTTTAATCAAATAATAATTTTATTTTATTAAATAAATATTTTTCTAATTTAATTTATATATTTATTATATTTATAAATAAATAATTTATGCACATTCAAATTAGGGGTGGGCGTTCGGTTCTTCGGTTCGGTTTTATCAAATTTCGATTCAGTTCTTTGGTTCTTCGATTTTAGAAAAGTGTGCAAAGTATATCAAATCAAGCTAATTCAGTTCGGTTCGATTTTTTCTACTATGGTTCAATTTAATTCGGTGTTTTTAAATCGCTTTTTCGGTGTGAATGCAAAATAAAATAAGGACAAAGTATAAGATACTTAAAAATTTAAAACTACGTTAAAAAATGATGTGTCTCACCGTGAAACACTTATTGTGCTAACTAAAAGACTATATTTGTCTTTATCAAAAACATTGTGCCTTCAACTATTTCTCGAGAAAAACAAGTACCAAGACGGATTCCATTACATAACATACATTGATAAAAATATGTTTGAGTTCCTCTTGAAATTTAATATTTGAAGTTAACTGTTGAATTATACATTTGTTGTTCATGAATGATGCCTTAATTGTTAGTTGAATTTATTTAGGTATATATATATAAACATATATATTTTTTAAAAAGATTAATTTTTTTTTTTAATAAAAGTTCGGTTCTTCGGTGCATCGAAATTTTGAAATCCTTACACCGAATCGAAGAATCGAACTTTTGAAAAAATGACACCAACACTAAATCAAAAAATTGAAGAACCGGAACCAAAGAAATGAATTAGTTCAATTCGATTCGATTTTTTAATTTTTCGATATTTATACCCACCCCTAATTCAAATATTGAAAATCTCCGATCATAAAAGATTATTTCCACATCTAAATGACTATCACCTATTACCTATTGGTTTGTAGTATTTGGGAGGACGTGGCACGTGATTGTACTAATATTCCCTTTCCCTCATTCTTCGCCGAATATTCCACGCTGTCACCTACGTGTCACTTCTCCACGCGCTCATCATCGGGCCCACACCTCCCAAATTCCCATCACCGACTGTCTCTGTTGCGTAAATTCATATATAATAAAATTACGGTGAAATGATAAGTACTTTTACATTTTTAGTTACAGATTTCGGATTTAAGTCTCTAAAATATGAAATTGTCGGAGGATTTTAGCCCAGTATAGAACTTTCTGATGTGTATTCAAATTTAGTTGAACTTCAATATAAATATCGAGCGTCGGAATCAAAATAAAAATATATACTGGTGAGCAACACGGAATCGAGTTCCGACATTTTCTTTATTAATAAAAAATAAATAAATTTTCGGCGCTCATATGTTTCTTCAGATTCCACGCCGATCTTTCCTCTCCGTGTCCTTTTTATTTTATCAAAAATTATAGATTCCCTTTTCTCTGCTAAATTTAATTTATTTTTAATCACGTCTGCATGTACGGATTACTATTATACAAAGTTTTAAAACAATAAATTCTTATGTATTTGGTTTCTTTGACTCTTTTTATCGACCCCCAAAGAAAAAAGATTCAATTTTTAGTTGATCATTTGGTTCATTTTCCACTTGGGAATTCTTGAAACTGTTTATTCTACTTGATAAGCTTTTTGGGTGTTTAAATTTAGTGACTTGTGGAGGAGTTTTGAGGATTTTGGGGGTTCATGGATAGGATGTATAATGATGGAGGAGATATGGGGTATGGGTATGAAAATGGGGTGGTGATGACAAGGGACCCAAAGCCAAGATTGAGGTGGACTGCTGATTTACATGATCGTTTTGTTGATGCTGTAACTAAGCTCGGTGGACCTGATAGTGAGTTGTTGTTTTTCTTTTACATTTAGTTTTGTTGTTTGTTATAGGGAAATGATCAGTAATTGCACCTAAGGGTGTAGCGTAGTGGTTAATGAAGGAAGTTATTCGGTATATTTAGTGGTGGGGGTAGAATGTATCTGTGGAATTAGTCGAGTTGTGCGTAAGCTGGCCTGAAGAACAACTGGTTTAGGATTGATGTCAAGTAATTCTTCTTCTTGTGTTAAATGGGTGATAAACTTTTTACATTGTGGAGTGTCATTATAAGATTTAGTTATATGTGGTTGTTCCTAGGCATTGATTTATTATGCATATTTTTTGCCATTTGTTGGGGCTTGTTTAATTCCTTTTTGATACTTTTGTTGATTGATTGATAAATTTGAAACAAATGTCTAAATGTCTAATTTGAACCAAGATCTTGTGAAAGCTTCTTTTTGATACTTTTGTTGATTGATTGATCAATTTGAAACAAATGTCTAAATGTCTAATTTGAACCAGGATCTTGTGAAAGCTGCCGACGTCTCGAGTGTACTTATATTGTTTGGCAAACTTTCTCACCATAAATAGCTCTGGATTATGAACTTGCCATTTTTGTTGACTTTTAGAATCAATATCGACGTGATCATGTGTTTTAAATAAGTTGACCATTACCGTGTAGTGGCTGGTTAGGTCTTTTGTCACCACCTTGTGTAATTGATTTCAAGTGTCTTACATTTTAAACAATCCCTCATGATGGTATAGTCTTACTCTGGCTGCCTTTGGCTGTCTTCAGTTTTCACTAGTTCATAGAATTAGTAGTCTGATAACTAAGTACAACTTAGAAATGAGGTTAATTCTAAAGAGAAGAGGCTAGATTATGTCCTCCCCTTGAGTTTCACAGGGACAGGGATTTTTAGTTTACTTTCTCGCTTGTGCTGATGAGTAAAAAATGTGTTGGATTTGTGGTTTCTATTTTAGAGTCTGCGATGTTTGATAAAAGGCCTTGAATTTGCAGAAGCAACTCCCAAGTCAGTGCTAAGATTAATGGGATTGAAGGGCTTGACATTGTATCATTTGAAGAGTCATTTGCAGGTAGAGTCAGACTTCTGCATCTCTATTCATCGATGTTTTTGTCCTGTCAATAACTCATTAGGCGGTTTTGTCCCTTTTTCATCCTGCAGAAATATAGACTTGGACAGCAGACCAAGAAACAAAATGCAGCAGAACAAAAAAGAGAGAATATTGGTAAGTACTGGAAGATTTTGAAAGCTCAATTGAAAGCTTAACATATAAATGGTCTAATGGAGCTCGAAATATAGTAGATCTTTGTAATGCTCCCTTAGCTAACTAGAGTTTTTCATGATCCTTACATTTTATTTAGTAGATCTTGTAATACTCCTTATGTTTTTCACTATAGCAGGGGAGTCCTTCGGACAATTCAGTTTGCATTCCTCAGGACCGAGTATCACTTCATCAAGCATGGATGGTATGCAAGGGTAGGTGCCAGGAAATTCAACTGTTGGTTATACTTATACTGTCTTTCCAGTTATCTAATATCTCTCTGTGAGAGTTGAGACTATCTTAATTACTTGCCTCTAAATATTTCCGTGAGAGCAATAGTGTCCTCGAACTACAGTAGTTTATAGATTTATATTTGAGCTGCATTTTCTCCGTTGAATTTTGAAAATTGGTTCAAGTGCAGTTGCTTACACTGGTATTAAAGCTTCATGTATTTGATTTAACCATACCTACAGTGGACTTTACGAAGTGTATATAATGTGTATAACACATTGTGTTCTTGCTAATAGATGCTTATATCTGAACAGAGAAGCTCCAATTAGTGAGGCGCTGAGGCGTCAGATTGAAGTCCAGAAAAGATTACACGAGCAGCTTGAGGTACACATTAAACCTTTCCTCTAGAAGAATTCTTAGTTCTAACGAGCAAAACCACAATGATTTGTGATGTAATTGTCCAAACTTGGTCTTACACCACCATATCATTCATCTTTAGTTCCTTGATATCGTATTTATTAGACCTCGTTTATTTTGTTTCTTGTTCTAAAAGGTTCAACAGAAGCTGCAAATGAGAATAGAGGCACAAGGCAAGTACTTACAGGCAATATTAGATAAAGCTCAAAAGAGCCTGTCCACCGATATGAACTCTCCTAGTGCTGTAGACGAAACAAGAGCTCAGCTTACAGATTTCAATATAGCTCTCTCAAATTTAATGGATTACATGCACGGACACAACGGGGATGAAACTTCTGCAGGTAAAAGGACAGAAGATGATACTAATAAGGATCTACAAAGCTCTACATACTTAACGGAGGGAGAACAAAAGAAGATTATGAATATTAAGCTTGAAGAAACTTCCATTAGCTTCGATTTGAACTCCAGAAGTAGCTATGACTTTATTGGCATGAATTCAGCTGCATTGGAAGCCAAACAATTTTCAAATGGAAGATTGGAAATATAATCATACAAGGTCAAGATTCTGTATTTTACTCTAAAGTGTACTAGGAACCTAGAGTATAACTTGTTACATGAAGCTCTTATTCAAGATTTATTGCCCTCTATCTATGTAATTATTTCATTTGTTGTAAGGAAGGGATAATTTGTAGTACAGGGAATTGGTGAAGCTCTTATTGAAGAAATGTTTTAGTAAGGATGTTTGTCTTTAACATATTCTTTATTAACTTTGGCCCCTCGTTTCAATTTATTTGTCTGATTTTAATTTGACACCAATTTTTATTTATTGCTTGTTAATTAATATTTGTTAGCCATCGTTTGAAATCTAACTAAGAAATAGTCATATTTAAAACGGAAATAATATTTGAATAAAAATATCTCTAACTACATATGAAACTCATATTGTGTTCAGTATGAATTCCAATTTTCCATGTTCGGCTGGTTAAATGTTTTGAAAAATATTTTTTCTAAGAATTCAAGGGCGCTGCTTCAAAAATAAGAAAAGTGATTTTTCTAATGAAAGTTATTAGTGATAATATTTCACATTGATTATTTGTCCTCTCCGCCCTCAAACATACCCCCTATAGTAATGATCTAAATTATATATAAATACTTTTAGGATAACAATTTTACATATCTATCCAAAGTAAATAAAATAAGTAACTTATTTTCTTTAATATTTTTCAAAAATACATTTTGCATAGCAAATATTTCCCTTCCTACCAAACAGACCCTAACAATAACAATAACAATAACATACCAGTGAATCTTACAAAATAGAGTCTGGAGAGGCTAAAGTGTAGACAAGCCTTAATACTACCTCTCCAAAGTAGAGAGGTTATTTCCAAAAGACCTCCGGCTTAAATAAATCAAAGTAGTAATTAAAAAAAGAAAGATAGTGGAGAAAAACATGACAACTAATAGTAAAGAAGTACAAAGCATTATGCAAGGAACCGTAACAACAACAAGAAACTCAGACGCGATCACCTAAACACAGTAAACTGCAGATCATATCAGGTACCAAAATCTAAATACTACATGAATAGGCTGCTACGACCGCCACGATGCTGGATAGTGGATACAATTACCATTCACCAAGACAAATATAGGATTAGACAAGTAAAAAACTCTCAATTACCTACTAATCTTTTATGCTTATTCACGATCTTCATACCCTCCTACCGAACACACCCCATAGGCCATAAATATGGTGTCAAAGTGGTGGCTTATAGTTCTGTCACGTCACCCGGGGCGGACCTAGAGATAAAAAAATTACGTTGTATATTTAAGATATTTTAAATATTTTTTATGTCTATATATTGATTTTGAACCTCCTAAATGTAAGATTAGAAATTTTTGAACCCCTTAATTGAAATTCTGAATCCACCACGGCACGTCACACACTTGGACCACCAGTTTCATATTGTTGTGACTTTTTATCATACTTCAGTTACTACCTATTTGCGTATGGGTAGGTCCCTCCATTTCATTTGCTAAAATTAAACATTTGGACTGAAAATAGAGTTTAAGATAAGGACATTTAACACATAACTTAAATACATAATTAATTACCAACAACACTTTCTAGAGTCTTTCAATTTTTAACAGACACGTCATTTCTACAAAAGCATGTTAGCATAAATAAATTTAAGACGGTCAAAATTAGAGTTTTCAAATATAAAAATAACACAGTCCTTTTATATTTAATCAAACAGTAAAAATTTCATGTTAAACGGATTACTTTTTATTTTTTATGTTTCCTAATAAGATCAAACTTTTGCTATAACAATCATTCCGTTATAATAACAATTATTTATAACGATCAGATTTTCTTTCGAATCGATTTTTCATGATTTATTTTATTTCTCTATAACAATGTTCTATTTGTTACAACAATGATATTCATTATAACGATACACTCTTGGTAAAATTATTCTTCTATAACAATTATATTTAAATATTAGTAATATGTAATATTTTGTAAGAAAAATGTTATGTATAAAAATATAATATTAAAATATTTATGATAATCATCATTAATGTCATACACATAGCAAATTTTAAGTATGAATATTTTTAAAAAAAAATTGTATTTAAATAGTATCCATCAAAATTAATGATAATAATTTCACAAGATCAGACTACAGATATTTGTCTTTTTCACATTCATATTTTTTTCCCTTTTTCTATTAAACTGGTTAACAACTACATGTACACAGAATCATGAAACTAATTTTTTGCATACTTTTATATATAATAACTTAAATGAGATCTAAACATCAAATGTCACACTATACAGATATAACAACATCTTATTATAATATTTATAAAATTTTCAAACAAACATTGTCAGTATAACGAGGTTTGATTGTATACGTATATTACCATGCCTCTATACTACTATAATAATAATGCATGCCAAGTCCTGTCTATATAACCATCTGGCCTGTTTTTCTTTGTTCATATATTTAAACCTCTCTTAAGTCGTAATCCAAATAAAAACTACAAGCTCCTCTGCTACACATCTAAGACAGAGCAGCCAACAAACGAATACACACAAAAAAAACCAAACAGCCTCTAATGACTTCACCAGTTGAGACATTCTCAAATTGCTGCAAATTTTGATGCACAGATGAGTCTTCAGGCTATGTATTATCGATCAGATTCTTATCTCGACATAGTTGTTGGTACACACTTATATTCTTCTCAATCCAGACTTCATAAATGACTGCAGCAAAACAAGGTTTAAGCAACTTGTGCACTGCTACTTTCCCCTAAGAAGTCTCCATTTCATCCATGTAAGTCATATAGCTTCCACCAATCTGATTACTTTCTGAGGTAGCAGAAATAGTTGTGTCCAATACGCTTGTACTCCAAATAGGACAGTCCCCTTGCCATCCAGGTGGTAATTCTAGCTGTAATTTAGCTACCAGGGATTGGCATTGTGCAATAGTGAGTCTCTAGGTAGATAGTGGTACACCAAGATATTTGAAAGGCAATTCCCCTGTTTCATACCCTAACAGTTGCAGTATAGCCTCCTTTGTATCCTTGTCATCACTACCTCTGGTAGAGGATAATCAGCACTAGTGCATATCAATAAAACATGAGCAAGTACAGTGAGTGGATTTCACATTATAAGTAATAATACTAATAGATCTTAATCGTTGATTTGTTTCCAAAAGAAAATCACAACATTACATCCAATGGAAGGAATGCAACCTGTGTGGTAGACTCACAAAAAAGAACCCAAGAAACAATTACAATAAGACTAACGAATATCCAGATTTGGAATATGTTTAATTTTGTGCCAATCTTCTCCTATTTCCTTATCACAGCACTTTTCCACTTCTGGACAACCAGTTACTCCTAAATTTGTGAGGGCTCTTAGGTGCTGCAATCCCTCCGGTAAAGATTTTAGCATCTTACAGTATTTAACAAATAACTGTGTGAGTGAAGTTAAACCTTCCAGCCCTTGTTCAGGGAGACTCTCTAGTGAGTCACAACTTTCAATTTGGAGACGCTTCAAAGCATTGAGACTAGTCAGGCTGGTAGGTAGCTCTTTGAGATTCTTGAAGTCAAAGAAACTCAAGTATTCGAGATTTATAAGATTTTTGAACATCACTTCTGGGAGTGAAGTCGCTCCGTAGTTAGCACCAATGCGGAGGGAAGTAAGTGTGCTAAGATTAGATATGGAGCTCAAACCTCTTGCGTTTGTGTTGCCGTGAACTTCTAATTTCTTGACAGAAGAAAGGGTTGGAAAAACAAACATTGGGCAATATAAAATAGTCATCTCTTCAAGCATGGGGAATTTCTCTTCTCCTTCCTCTTTCATCAGCCCTTTCAAATTACGAAAGAACCAAATACGAAGTCTTTTCAGGGATGGAAACCTTCTTCTTGTGGGGAATCTAGAATGAACATCATCCTCTTCAACATATTCCACCTCCGCAGACCCGTTTTGTAACTCTAGACTTTCTAGACAAGGCAGCTCCCCAAAGGGTGGTAAGCACAAGCAGTTTTTGCAGCTTTTAATTCTAATAGAGACGACCTTCTCCAAAACTGAGTGATTTATCCAGCTTGGAAAATGGAATCCCCCAAAGGCAATGATCTCTAAATATTTCAGATTGGGGTGTGGTTTGAGGGCTTCAAGCACTTTAACTTCTTCTGATTCATATCTGTTTGGCTCATCGTTATCCCAACTCAAGCTTAAAGATTGCAGATTTGCTTTTGCAGATAAATTGGCTTCTGCATCCGTATCGTTCTTCACTCTCTCAAGGTGTGTGATTGAAATTGAGCCATAGAGATTTAGGTTTTTTAGTTCACCAAGTCGATAACCTTTCTTTCCTTCCCACAATAAAGCAACCTAGAGTCTTAAGGCATGTCAACAATCCTATCCTTGGTGGAGTAGAAGTTAATGGACAGCCATCAAGAACAAGATTTCGGAGACTAATAAGTTTACTTGTTTGTTTTGGCAAACAATTAAGTGAGTAGCAATTATGTACATCGAGAGTCTGAAGATTTTGAAGCTTGCATAACCTCTCTGGAAGACTACGGAAGTTATTGCGAGACAGGTCCAGGTATCTTAAATGTAATAGATCTCCAATGGAAGAGGGTAATTGCTCAAGTTTTGAGTAACTTAGATTAAGCACCCTTAACGAGACAAACTTTTTCAAGAGCGAAGGAGAGTAAGAAGACACCACTTCAGCGAAACCAATGGACATTGTATGCTTATAATCTTTGACATTTATTTCGCGGATATTGCTGCTTGATGCGCTTGCCGAAAACAGAGATGTAGCCAAATCATGGATGAGATCATGTATCTTGAAATAAGTATTACCAGATTTAGCTTCAATCTCTTGGAAAAAAGACCTCAAGTATAATTCATTCCATACTTCATTACCCACATCCTCTAGCTCCAAGTTTCCCTTTGATAAAAGAAAACCATGGGCCATCCAGATAGTGATGAGATTTTCCTTTACCATTTTGGTGTCCTTTGGGAATACTGCACAATACGCAAAGCATTGTCTCAAATCAAGTGGAAGATGATGATAACTCAGTCTCAGAGCAGGCAAAATAGAACTTTCATCTTGAGGCAGACTCCAAATCTCATTATCTCTCACATGTTCCCATTCACTCTCTTCTCTCTTGAAGCGTAAAAGACCACCAAGAGTCTTGGCCGCTAAAGGCACACCACCACATTTCTTCACAATCTCCTTTCCAATGGCCACTAGATTAAGATTTGCTTCTCTTTGTTGCCCAAATGCGCGTTGCATAAACAACAGTAAACTATCATGTGGAGACAAATTTGACAAATAATATGGTTGCGATGTGCACATAATTGATCCAACCTTTTCAAGACGAGTAGTAGCTAGAATAGAAGCACCACTTGCTCCAATGTTCAAAACTGCTCTTAACTTATCCCACTTTTCTAGATCATCATTCCAAACATCATCTAAGACAAGCAAGAAACGTTTGCCATTCAATAACTCCTGAAGCTTCTTCTGTAATGAAGCCAAGTCCTCGACATCAGGAGAATTTCTTTCAATATTTCCTACAATTGTCTTAATTAACCTCTTCTCATCAAAATCATCTGAGACACAAACCCATATTTTGGGATTGAAATGCTTAGTCACTCTCTCATCATTGAAGATCATTTGGGCAAGTGTCGTCTTTCCTAGTCCCCCCATACCAACTATAGGGAAGACTGTAAGTTCTTGGGTAACATTAACATTGTTTATGAGGATTTTCACTATCTCATCCTCCTCTTTGTCCCTTCCATAGACTTTTGGTTCAGTTAAAACAAAACCTGTTCCAAGTAGTGTGGACACAAAGAATTTGTTACAATTGAGCTCATTAGAATGAGTCAGCAAGAAATATAGACAAAACAAACATGCAGACAGGAATGGCAGATGGGGTGGTGCAGGGAAAAACCCACACAAACCCGCAAAGATTTCAACCCGCCCCACCTTGCAAAATTTTTTGTTTTCAACCTGCCCCACCCCAACACGCATACTTTGCTATTTTTTTATCGAAAAAACTGCTAGATACTATACACGCGTATCTAAATCCTTCCCAACAGAACTGTTTTCCCTTACTTTCTTCATAACAATTGTTTTTATAGTTTAGACTGAAGTTTCATAACTCACAAATGATAGCTTAAAATAGACCCATATCCTAAAAAACAAAGTTTTTTTCTCGTATGAGAAATACTATGAAGAAGTCAGCCTCTGTATACTTCTCATTTCTTTGCTTTTTCTTTTTTAGACGGTAAAATTCGATTAAAAAAATCATCTAAACAAATGTTAACGCAAAATGAATCCAGACCCCTTGTATTGTTTAGTGCCACAAAAATTCACACTTTCAATAGCAGATCCAGACTAAATTTAACACTTTCACTAGAACATCTTTTGGACAGACTGACATAGAATTGGATCATAATTTGAAGACATCATTCATAAATATGCTTTTTAACTTGGCATCAAGTGACATCTATGTCCTCCAACGGTGTGCACAAGTAAACACTTAAACTTGTATAACTTTGAATAAGTAGACACATGTGTCCTACGTGACATAATACACACAAGAGATGCAAATTGCCATGTAGGACACCAAGTAGGACGCGTGTGTACTTGTTCAACTCTATACAAAGTTAAGTACCTACTTGTGCAGCCTCAAAGTTGGAGCTCCAAACCCGCCCCACTCCACCCCATTGCCACGATGAGGTAACAAATTGAACAGAAACTAAGCTATATCAGTTAGTACTCGCACCTGTTTCACGCGTAGCAGCGGCAGCTTGTCTCTCTGTAGTAATTTTTTCAAGGAAATGAAACTTCCTTCTTTCCTCAGCAATTGCATCTAGTTTCTCCATTATCTCTTTCATCCTTTTCCCAATTTTGTGACGGAAATTGATAATCCCCGGATGATAAAACCCTAATCGAGACTGCTCGAATCTTATTGCCTCATTTTTACATTCGCCCAATATGTCATCAACTTCATACGCAGTAGAATTGAGTTTCTGCAACCAATTCTCAATTGCCCTGTCCTTCAATTGCTTCTCCTGAGCATCTTGAAGCACAGCTTGAATTGTGGAAAACAAACTCGACAGCTTTTCAAATTCCTTTTCGAAACCGAAAAGCAACCCAAGTTTCTCTCCCATGAAAGAAGTGAGATTTTCTAGCAGAACTTGAAGGAAAGCTTCCGCCATGAAATATTCACCAATTCAAAGTGTCTGGTTTGCTCAGCTGAGCAGTGTATGGACTTTATATATTTCATGAAAACTGCAGATACCAACAATTCTCCGTACCTCTGGTTGACTGGTTGGACTTCGTCCATGTTTTTTTTTTTTTACTAGTTGCTCCTATTCCTTTGAAAAAATCAATGTTTTTTTTATATATATAAAAAAAAGAATATATCAAGATTGTTTAATTTTGTATGTTGTCGAAACGTATTAGCCTGTTCATGTAGTCTTTGACTTTTGATACTTGATATTAATCGGATATTACTATAGTTCTTACTTTTGATATCTCACATCGTCAGTTGTCTACTATGTTTCTATTATTGTACTATTTTATTGCTTCAGCGTGTTAGTTGCTATGCTTTCTACTCTGTTTTCTTCTTTGAACTTGGATTTGCTGTACTCAAGCCAATTGTCTTTGGGAAGTAACCTCTCTACCTCCACGAGATAGTGGTAAAATCTGCGTACACTCTAATCTTTTCAAACCTTACTTATGAGATTTTATTGGTATGTTGTTGTTCTTGCACACTTAAATATTTCATGTGAAAAATTAAAATAAATAGCTGCCAAAAATCAAATATATATAGTTTTCAAATTGGGAATGAAAATTACAAGATGGACAATCAAACCTCACTGGTAAATTTAGACCGACCAACCAACTAAGCTACTCCAATTCCAAAAAAAATACAATAATTATGTATATTAGCTAATGGATATAAACTTCTTTTTTTTCATGGCTTAAAAAGAGGGGAATACACTTTATTGTTAAATCTTTTTAGTCATTTTTTCTCTCTCTCCTTGTGGTTAGAATTCAAAATGTGGTTATCCACTTTTCCAACTGCACTGGCAGTTGCTGTTTCAGTTCCTTCCTCTCTTACTTCACAGGTAATTTTTTTTTCTAATTTTGTTAGGGAATTTAGAATTGTTTCATTTGATTTGTTAATTACTTTGTATATGTTGTTTTCCTGTTGGAAAAAATCACAATTATACTTTCTACACAACTTTTTTTTTTCGATTGCGATTGATTTTTTGTGGATTATGTTTTAGGATTTCAACTGGAGAAAGTTTAAATTGCAGAGAAATGTGAAGATTTCAAGAAATTTTGAATTTGCTATCAGTTGTTCTGGTGATAAAGCTGCTTCAATTGGGTTTGATGTGCCATTCCCTAAGGACTACACTGAATTACTTCAACAAGTATTCATTCTATTCACTTTTTTCTCCTTAAAATTGGGGGTAGGGGTAGGGGAAATGGGGGAGGGGATTACTAGGTGGGGAATTATACTCTCGGCAATCGACTGAGCTACTAAGATTCTTACGCTTTTTGCACTCACATTAAAAGGAAAAGTTTTTAATTTTTTTTTCTTTTTAAAAGAGACCCTTTTTCTACCAAGTTATTGTTAACCATATTAGGTTACCTTTTCATATATCCTTAACTATTGCTGGGAGATTAAGGTAATTATTTGCCAAGGGCGGAGATAGAGCAATACTTACGGGTTCGGATGAACCCATTAGCTTTTGCTTAGACCCTTATTTGTATTAGGAAAACCATTTAAATCTTAAGTAGATCATATACTGAATCATTTTTATAGTTTTTGCTAGTTTTTCTCTAAATAAAAGTATAAACTACTTGCTGCCTTTCGAATATTTGCCGTGGTTTCTGATATACCACTTTGATCACCTTCAGAAATGGGAATTCCATCCTGACTTGATAAAAAAAGTGTCTATCCACACCATGTAGCTCTCATGCTGCCTTGAGAAGACTATTTTTCGTGTGGATTCTTATCCCAAAGCCCTTATGAACAGGCGTTGTTGTGCGCCTACAAGACTGACTAACCAATACTTGCTTGAATTCCTTAATATAAGCTGATGTACTTAGTCTGCTTGACCTAACTGGTTCTTGCTCACTGTAAATTTCTCACAATTGAAGGTTCTTATCCCTCTTACTGCAAATTCTTATATTACATCTGGAAATGTCAAGCTACCGTTTGTACCTTTTCATGTACATCATGTCCGA
This sequence comes from Solanum appendiculatum, assembly GCA_018342035.1. Taxonomy (NCBI): domain Eukaryota; kingdom Viridiplantae; phylum Streptophyta; class Magnoliopsida; order Solanales; family Solanaceae; genus Solanum; species Solanum appendiculatum. The sequence goes on along the minus strand of JAGDQO010000631.1, from coordinate 65,948 downwards.
TTACCATCTATCAGACTGTTTCTGTTAAGCTCTTGCACTTCTCAAGATTTATGTTTGTAAATGTGCAGCTGAAACTTTTACGAGGCTCTTATCAACTGCCAAATCTATCCACTTTTGGGGCTTAAAATCGGAATGTAGATGATAAGTGAAAACATGATTAAACACTCACTAGAAGACATAACAGTTCATGTGCATTATATTTTTTGGTTCTAAAATTCTTGAAATCTATGTATACTACCACCTTTAACTTTATCTATATTGACTTTCCGTTTGGAAAATATTGCTTATCTTGTTGCTCACTGCCATTGGGTACTCATTTTATTCACTTCACTTTGTCAATTCTGTCCTGCATTTCTTCAATCATAATTCTGGAATTTCATGATTAACAGGCTAAAGATGCAACTGAATTGGCATTGAAGGACAACAGACAACTGATGGTCAGTCAAATTTCCCTGTATGTCTTCAAGTGACAACAACACTTTAAAAAAATTATACGGTATCCATACTTCCCGTGGACTTAAAGAGCAAAAACTTTCTTGTACCAGGAAATTGAATTTCCAACTGCTGGGTTGGGTTCTGTACCAGGTTATGCCTAATTGTCCTCCTTACTTGGCAGTTTCTCCTGATTTGAGCATGTGAAGATTGGTATAATCTACACTAGCTCGCTGATTTCCCATTCATGTCAGGTGATTTTACTCTGGTGTTAACTATCAACAGGTGACGGTGAGGGTGGAACAGAAATGACTGGAAGTATGCAACTAATACGTGAGTTCTGTGATCTCTTGGTTATACCGGAGAAAGCCACAAAGACCAGAATTGTAAGTCTCTGGTTCCAAATGAATTTTATAGTATACACTGTGAGTCTCGAAAAGGCTCTCTTGCTGGCTATAGCTCTTTTCATTTGGTTTTGTCCACTCAGAAACAAATATACATTCTATTGGAGGAAACAATTATCTGGCAATTCGGAAAATAAATAAGGAAAATTTTAACCATACAAGAAGTACTCAGAAAATTAGCGAGCAAAAGCTGTTGCTTAATCATTAACTACTGTACTGTACTGCATAGAGTGTGGGCTTAATTCTTCCATTTGCCACATTATACAAAATAAACCAAAATTCAGAAAAGATTAGAAGATCTTCTCAAAATATATACATAATTAGTAGATCTTGGGAATAAAGGTAGATGATTTATCTAACAAATATATACATATCTATATCTATATATAGTATGTTGTAAAAGACCTAAATGGAGAACGTACACATTCAGATCTTGAATATATAAAATTGAGGTGATAAGATAACTTTTATAGACACACACAAAAAAAGTATAGACAAAAAACATATGTATATATATATATATATACGCGCAAAATTAGGGATGAAAGAGTTGAGAATAGATAGATAGATACCTTGAACCGCTAGAGAACTCATAGAGTTACATGTTTATGTTAAACGAATGGTGCTACAAAACTAGTGGTGGTGCTTTTTCCTCTTATCATATTGCTCCGTAATAGTTTCATCTTCTTGTACTTCAAAATTAGTGTTCCCTGTTAATGTTTGTAATCACCTCTTTTCCCATTAAGCTCTTTTACTCTACCAGGTGCGATCTATCAAACTTGCATTAAACCTTTCAGTTTTTCCCGGAGGCTAATGAAGTGAAATTTGCAAGACAATCGATTTTTGAAGGAGCATCTTTTAAGTTGGACTATTTGACAAAGCCTTCTTTTTTCGAGGATTTCGGTTTCACCGAAAAGGTCAAGATGGCTGACCGTGTCAAGCGAGAAGATGAACTCTTTATAGTTGCCTATCCATATTTTAATGTCAATGGTAACATCTAACTCTTGCACCTTAGAGTACATCAAGTGATCGATTTCATAGAAATGTTATGATGGAATCATTTATTTCTGCAATGTAGAGATGCTTGTCGTGGAAGAGCTATACAAAGCAGCAGTGTCAAACACTTCTAGGAAACTGATTATATTCAACGGAGAGCTTGATCGAATAAGATCTGGTTGTATCCTTTCTTACCACCATTTTTTTTCTTTAATCCGATCAAAGAATAAAAGTTCCTTATTGCTCTGCATGATTGTCAGCATATTGTGGCAATGAGTAACTTGTTGCACCGGAAATAGGATGGACTTCGTAGTATATATATATATTGCTACCTTTTTAGAATTGCAGAGAAGAAATGGGATCTTCTTAACAATTGTTCCATGTTAAGTTACTGTATTCCATGCTATCTTTGACAAAAATAAGATTATCCACCATTCTTCTATCCGAAGCTGGCTGCACTTTCCAAGGCTCTTTTTCCTAAGATGGAGACGGTATATTATATTCACAATTTTAAAGGACGAAATGGAGGAGTCCTGTTTAGGTAATCTCTTTTACCAAAACTTCGAATGACTGAACTATTTGTTAGATTGTTTCATTATCGCTTGAATTTTGCTCGTTTTCTTTTTTACTTTGACTGTCTTTTGAATACTAGGTGTTACCCTGGTCCTTGGAAAGTTTTCCGAAGAGTAGGAAGTACCTACATCTGCTTGCATCAACAGGAATCAATGCCATCCTTGAAAGAAGTTGCTTTGGACATCCTTCCATCATCTTGATTGTTTTTGTTTTTAAATTGCATGGCGAAAATGTTCAGTTTGCCTTCTTTCTCCTGTAATTGGATAATAAATTGTTAATTCGTGCATTTCTCTTTACAGTGTGAATATATTTATTTCGTTACACCTGTAGTACATTTGTATATTAACCTTCAAAATCAAGTTGTTGAACACCTTACTACCAGAAATTCGCCAATTTCTGATGTCCCTTTCGTTGGAACATGGTCGGGATATAAGGAATCCCGATGCTGTTCAAACGGTTCTTAATCCTTCAGGAAAATAGCTAGTCAGAGAAGGCTCTTGTCCTTGTGTATATGAGGGGACTTGAGACCTTTTTGGTACAAGTAGTTGAATGGATGACTATTTGAATGGGTCCAAAATAGCTAGTTGTAGGCATTAAGTTATTGGTAGTTTAATAGAAATGCACAAAGTTGATCACCAACCCACAAGAAAAGATAATATATTATATTACAAGTCCATGCCCTGCTCAAGTCAACTTTGAACTGTCCATATTTCATTCCAACATCTTACTTTGTTTCAAGAATATAGATTCATTGTTTACTCGCATAATTTTGTGTTATAATTCCTGTAATCTAGTATATTTTATAGTGAATTCAACATATGGCTGAAGCTTTCCTTCAAGTTCTGCTAGATAATCTCACTTGTTTCATCCAAGGGGAACTTGGATTGGTTTTTGGTTTTGAGAAGGAGTTTAAAAAACTTTCAAGCATGTTTTCTATGATTCAAGCTGTGCTAGAAGATGCTCAAGAGAAGCAACTGAAGTACAAGGCAATAAAGAACTGGTTACAGAAACTCAACGTTGCTGCATATGAAGTTGATGACATCTTGGATGACTGTAAAACTGAGGCAGCAAGATTCAAGCAGGCTGTATTGGGGCGTTTTCATCCACGGACCATCACTTTCTGTTACAAGATGGGAAAAAGAATGAAAGAAATGATGGACAAACTAGATGCAATTGCAGAGGAACGGAGGAATTTTCAGTTGGATGAAAGGATTATAGAGAGACAAGCTGTTAGACGGCAAACAGGTGCTCATCTTAATTTTATTTTAAAACAAATAAGTATTACAAATTGCAGAGGAACGAAGGAATTTATATTCATTTTTATTTTTGGCAATAATCAAAGACGTGTGTTTTTAAGATGAGGGAAGTTTCAAAGATTTTCTCTAATCTTAATGTTCGTCACTTACTCGGCATGATTTTCTCAATCCTTTTCTTCAACTCCCCCCTATTGTGTAAATGTCTTCTCTATTTTCTGTTGACTCCTAATGAGCTTGAATGTAACAACGTTCTTGATTGGAACAGGTTTTGTTTTAACTGAGCCAAAAGTTTACGGAAGGGACAAAGAGGAGGATGAGATAGTGAAAATCTTGATAAACAATGTTAGTGATTCCCAAGAACTTCCAGTACTCCCAATACTTGGTATGGGGGGACTAGGAAAGACGACACTAGCCCAAATGGTCTTCAATGATCAGAGAGTTACTGAGCATTTCAATCTAAAGATATGGGTTTGTGTCTCAGATGATTTTGATGAGAAGAGAATGATTAAGGCAATTGTAGAATCTATTGAAGGAAAGTCACTGGGTGACATGGACTTGGCTCCCCTCCAGAAAAAGCTTCAGGAATTGTTGAACGGAAAAAGATACTTTCTTGTTTTGGATGATGTCTGGAATGAAGATCAAGAGAAGTGGGCTAATCTTAGAGCAGTATTGAAGATTGGAGCAAGTGGTGCTTCAATTCTAATTACTACTCGTCTTGAAAAGATTGGATCAATTATGGGAACTTTGCAACCATATCAGTTATCAAATTTGTCTCAAGAAGATTGTTGGTTGTTGTTCAAACAACGTGCATTTGGCCACCAAACCAAAACAAATCCTAAACTTATGGCAATCGGAAAGGAGATTGTGAAGAAATGTGGGGGTGTGCCTCTAGCAGCCAAGACTCTTGGAGGTCTTTTACGCTTCAAGAGGGAAGAAAGTGAATGGGAACATGTGAGAGATAGTGAGATTTGGAATTTACCTCAAGATGAAAATTCTGTTTTGCCTGCCCTGAGGCTGAGTTATCACCATCTTCCACTTGATTTGAGACAATGTTTTGCATATTGCGCGGTATTCCCAAAGGACACCAAAATAGAAAAGGAATATCTCATCACTCTCTGGATGGCACACAGTTTTCTTTTATCAAAAGGAAACATGGAGCTAGAGGATGTAGGTAATGAAGTATGGAATGAATTATACTTGAGGTCTTTTTTCCAAGAGATTGAAGTTAAATCTGGTAAAACTTATGTCAAGATGCATGATCTCATCCATGATTTGGCTACATCTATGTTTTCAGCAAGCGCATCAAGCAGCAGTATCCGCCAAATAAATGTAAAAGATGATGAAGATATGATGCTCATTGTAACAGATTATAAAGATATGATGTCCATTGGTTTCTCCGAAGTGGTGTCTTCTTACTCTCCTTTGCTCTTTAAAAGGTTTGTCTCGTTAAGGGTGCTTAATCTAAGTAACTCAGAATTTAAACAGTTATCGTCTTCTGTTGGAGATCTAGTACATTTAAGATACCTTGACCTGTCTGGTAATAAAATTTGTAGTCTTCCAAAGAGGTTGTGCAAGCTTCAAAATCTGCAGACTCTTGATCTATACAATTGCCAGTCACTTTCTTGTTTGCCGAAACAAATATGTAAGCTTGGTAGTCTCCGGAATCTTGTACTTGATCGCTGTCCATTGACTTCTACGCCACCAAGAATAGGATTGTTGACATGCCTTAAGACACTAAGTTACTTTGTTGTGGGCGAGAGGAAAGGTTATCAACTTGGTGAACTACGAAATTTAAACCTCCGTGGTGCAATTTCAATCACACACCTTGAGAGAGTGAAAAACGATACGGAGGCAAAAGAAGCCAATTTATCTGCAAAAGCAAATCTGCACTGTTTAAGCATGAGTTGGGATGGACCACACAGATATGAATCCGAAGAAGTTAAAGTGCTTGAAGCCCTCAAACCACATCCCAATCTGAAATATTTAGAAATCATTGACTTCTGTGGATTCTGTCTTCCAGACTGGATGAATCACTCAGTTTTGAAAAGTGTTGTCTCTATTGTAATTATCGGTTGCGAAAACTGCTCGTGCTTACCACCCTTTGGTGAGCTGCCTTGTCTAGAAAGTCTAGAGTTACAAGACGGGTCTGTGGAGGTGGAGTATGTTGAAGATTATGTTGTTCATTCTGTATTCCCCACAAGAAGAAGGTTTCCATCCCTGAGAAAACTTCATATAGGTGGCTTTTGTAATCTGAAAGGATTGCAGAGAATGGAAGGAGAAGAGCAATTCCCCGTGCTTGAAGAGATGAAGATTTCGGATTGCCCTATGTTTGTTTTTCCGACCCTTTCTTCTGTCAAGAAATTGGAAATTTGGGGGGAGGCAGATGCAAGAGGTTTGATCTCCATATCTAATCTTAGCACTCTAACATCCCTCAAGATTTTCAGTAACCACACAGTGACTTCACTCCTAGAAGAGATGTTCAAAAGCCTTGAAAATCTCAAATACTTGAGTGTCTCTTACTTGGAGAATCTCAAAGAGCTGCCTACCAGCCTGGCTAGTCTCAATAATTTGAAGTGTCTGGATATTCGTTATTGTTACGCACTAGACAGTCTCCCCGAGGAAGGGCTGGAAGGTTTAGCTTCACTCACGGAGTTATTTATTGAACATTGTAACATGCTAAAATGTTTACCCGAGGGATTGCAGCACCTAACAGCCCTCACAAGTTTAAGAGTTACTGGCTGTCCAGAAGTGGCAAAGCGGTGTGAGAGGGGAATTGGAGAGGACTGGCACAAAATTGCTCACATTCCAAATGTGTATATTGGTTAGTCTTGATCTTTTATTTTTTCTTTCCAACACAGTTTATGCCCCTCTCATTGGATGTAGTTTAGTGATTTTATTTTGGAAACAAATCAACTATTAAGATCTATTTGTATTATTAACTTATTATGGTTTCTTGCTAACTATTAATTTCTCCTAATGTAAGGCCTTTCAACCATTCTTATCCCTCTCACATTGTACCTTTTTTTATGTACATCTAATAGACTATGTTACTGTTAAACTTTTGCACCTCTCAAGCTTTTCAACATTTATGTTGGCTGAATGTATTTCTTCTTCTTTTTTGATTGTTGAAAGTCGGAATGTATATGATAAGTGATTAGTCCTGTAATATTATCAATTTCTCGAGGAGTAAAGCAACCAAGTTTTTTGGAAATGAATTTACACCGAACCCCTGCCACTACGAGGTGGCTTCAAATTAAAAATAATAACAATCATATTTGAACAATTGTATAAATTAAATAACCTGAACGTTAAAGAAAATGGAGAGACAAACATTAGTTAATGAGAGCAATTAGGTAGAGATTTAAGTTGTACATTAATCTAAGACCCAAATACATATTCACACTATAAACTAGTTTTCTTTTTGACAATTATACCCTTCTTTGTCAAATTTATTTATTAATTATTATATGTTTCAATAAATGAGAAAGCTTTCCAATACATGGGAAATTGACTAATTTTCAAATTTCTTCAACTTCCATACATACATTGGCTTTAAATTTCTTTTAGAAATGTTATAAAATGGCCAAAGGCCAATACATATGTAGTTTTTTTCTTCCTTTTCTAATAAAAAAATTATAAAGAATACAAAATTTAAATTGATAATTACAAAATAAAATTTAAAATTTAAGTACAAAATAAACTCACTCATAAAATTAAATTCAAAATAATTTTAACTCACACTCATCTTCTTGCAAAGTCTATCATAGATGCGTCGATTTTTTCACAACTACAAAAAAATAAATTACAAATATGAACCCAAAAGAAAATAATTTTAATTTTTTTCTTTTCTCTCTTTTATTCCATTCTCACTCTTTCTTTTATTTTTCATCTTTTTCAAAATAAAAAATTAAATAAGAACAAAATATTCAGATAATAATAAGCAAATAAATCCACGAATAAGATATTTAAGACTGAAATTAATCGTTGAAATAAAAAAAAAAATCACTTGTGAGAAGTATCAAATATATTACTCAACTTTGTGAGATGCATCATATATCCCTACATGAATTTTGTTTTAATAAAAAATTAAAATAAATAAATTTTAAAAAATCAATATTTTCAATTCCATCAAGAGAAAAAGCTATCTGAACTATTTGTGTAACTGTAGTTATTTGTGAACCACTTTATTTAACAAAAGTATATCAAATCTAGATCGAAAAGTTATAATAATAATATTAATAATTAATAATACTACTAGTAGTAGTAGTAATAATAATAAATAATAATAATAATTAATAATAATAATAATAATATATCCAACATAATTTGCACAATATTTTTTTTATAAAGGTCAAACAATATGTTAGAAATCGACACATTATAAAAATTATTTAAAAATTTTTTATATTAAAATATTATTTAAAATTATTCCAATAACGACATTTAAAACTCAAAACACTTTAGACATGGTGGATATGAATACATTATAAAAATTATAACAATCATATAGTTCATATATATTGACCCTAGTTAATAGCAACCCAAGAGAATCATGTACCAATGTTGTAGTTTTGCGTCCATGTGTTATGCCTATTTGATAACTTGAGAATGATTACTTATATTTATTAAGTATTAATACAACCTCTAATTAAGTAATTTTATTAATTATTATATTTAAATAAATTTAAATCATATATTTAAATAATTTTAAATATAATTAAAAAATATTTCAATAATGACAGTCAAAACTCAAAGTACTTTAGACATGGTAGACATCGATATATTATTGAAATTATAAAAATCATATGTATATTGATCCTAATTAATAATAATCCTAATTAATATTGTAGAATTTTGCCTCAATGTCACATTATTTTGATAGCTTTTGAATCATTACTTTTTTTTAATTATAACAACTTATCAATTATTATATTTAAATATTTTAATAATGACATAAATCAAAACACTTTGGACATATTAAACTAAGAAACATTATAGAAATCATAAAAATATATAATTCACATATGCGACATTAGTTAACAAATAACCGAAGAAAATCACACATTAATGTTCTAGTCTTGCATCCCTATGTTACGGTGTTTGATAGCTTGCAAATCATTACTTATATTTTTTAATTTATATGACCTCTAATTAAGTAATTTAAATTATTATGTCTAAATAAATCTAAACTATATGTATCTATATAATTTTTATAATTAGTATAAAAGACAATTATGATCCTATATTTTACTCCCCCAGTTTTAAACTTATTGTCACATTTCGCTAATCGAGAGTTAAATTTCGTGAATTTGACTAACAATTTTAAATATTTATTTTCATCAAATTGGTATGAGAAAAGTTGTAACTTATACTCCCTCCGTCCAACAATAGTTGTCCACTATATTATTTTGGGATGCCCAACAATACTTGTCCACTTTATGAAATCAATGGATAATTTTACACTTAGTTCCTAATTTATCCTTATCATTAATTATAGTCATCTCCCTATTACATTTTCCAATACATTGTATTTATTATATTCAAAGGGTAATATAGTAAAATCACTCTTCTATTTATTGTTTCTTAAGGGATGTGCCAAGTCAATAGCGGACAATGGACAGAGGGAGTATTACTTTTATTACGTAAACTTTATTTTTTATTTTTTATCACATAAAAGTTATTACACAAAAATTCAAAAAGTGTTTACGAAATTTATTATACAATGAGTATATTAGTACGGAAAATTGTCAAATTATATATGTTTTAATATTAATGATAGAGTGTTTAAATTATTATAAAGAATCAAACTAGCGAAAGCAAATGCAATATACAATACCCCCCCCCCCCCCAAACAAGTTTTGTGTTATGAAGCAAAGCATTAAGTGAGGTTTCTAAAATTATCTTGAATGTAATTAACTTATTTTAGAGTGTTATGTCATATTTTCGCTATAAAATATTTTAAAAAATTATAACACAAAAAGTTGTTTTTTTTTGTTACATAAAAGTACAAACTTTATTTTTAAAAAAAGATTTGTTATTGTCTGAAAAGAATAATCTTTAAAGTTTATCATACAAAAATTATTTTATTTCTTTTTTGAAAGATGATTATGAAATATAATACGCAAATGAGTATATTGGTGAAGAAAAAAAATAATCAAATCATATATTTTTAATATTAATGATAGTGTATTAAATATACTATAAAGAAATTAAAATCAAGAAACCAAATGGAATATTGTATATCCCCAACAAAATTTTGTGTTATAAAGTTAGATATTAAAGAATATTTTTTTTGTGTGCTTAATTTTAGAATTGTATGTACCACCACGAAATTTACCCATTCAATAAGTTGGACTATTTGAGAGATTGACAAGATATAAAAACAGTGTTTTTATTGAAAAACGTTCTGTGGACAAAGCTGAAGACTACCCCTTTGGTGCCAAAAAATGTTTTAAATCAAAACTAAGTGTGATTCTCGAAACCAAATAATTGAGAAAAATGGCCCCATGGGCATGTGCAGTTTCCATCAACTTAAGTTTTGTGGTTCTTACGTTCAACTGTCTAATCCCCAGTCACTGCTTTAGACTTTTCGTCCACTGATGCTCTGTAAGTGGTTCGATCTGGATGTGACTGTTTGACAGTGCTTCACTAAAATGATCATAACTTCTTGCTCCGAACTCAGACAGACGAATGGTTGAAAACTAGACTCAGAGGACTTTAATTTGATAAGTTATGAGCCATGTTACTCTTTATATCTTAGGAGATATGCTTGTCAGAATTTGACCCTTGTATGAACTTATACGAAAACTGAAAAACTTAATCGGTAGAGAAGCTTTCAACTTAACTTTGCGCTAGATTTTCTTTATCATGACCTTAATTCACATTCAATACACTTAAGCTTTGACCTTTACACCTAGGCACAATCAAATTCACCGAGTTGGGAATTTTGTAAGTGGAACGGTCTAAACCATAGTCCGAAAGTTGGAGGTATTACAGGTTGAAGCACCTAACATGGTTACAAGTAATATCAGGTCTTGTAGAATCAAAACAAAGAAGGAAAAAAACAAAAGAGAAAAGAGACTCTTTAGTCAAGTATGATTGAAAAAAAAAAGAGACAAGAATATTAGTGGCAGAGTGAGAGATAGAAAAGATAAAAAAGCAGTGTTTTTTTTTAGAAACTTTTTGTAGACGTAGTTGAAAGATTACCCCACCATAAAAGAGATGCCAAAAAAAATGTTTTAAATCAAAACCAACAGTTAGTTATTGGATTGAAAAACAAAGTGTGAATAATTGAGAGACATGGGCCCATGATGGAATAATTGAGAGACATGGGCCCATGATGGAATAATTGAGTTTGTGCTTCTTACTTTTAGCTGTCCATATTTCATTCCAATATCTAACTTTAGATTCATTGCTTACTCACAACAATTCCAGCAATCTAGACTCCCTCCACATATATCTAATTTTAAGTTCAACATATATGGCTGAAGCTTTCCTTAAAATTCTGCTAGACAATATCACTTCTTTCATCCAAGGGGAAATTGGATTGCTTCTCGGTTTTGAAAATGAGTTTGAAAATATTTCGAGCAGGTTTTCTACAATCCAAGTGGTGCTAGAAGATGCTCAGGAGAAGCAACTGAAGGACAAGGCAATTAAAAACTGGTTACAGAAACTCAATGCTGCTGCGTATAAAGTTGATGACATATTGGATGAATGTAAATATGAGGCAGCAAGACTCAAGCAGTCTCAATTAGGGCGTTATCATCCAAAGGCTATTGCATACCGTCACAAGATTGGGAAAAGGATAAAAGAGATGATGGAGAAACTAGATGCAATTGCTAAGGAAAGAACGGATTTTCATTTGCACGAAAAGATTATAGAAAGACAAGTTGCTAGACCAGAAACAGGTGCTCATCTTAAATTAGTATACAACAACTTTGTCTATATTCATTTTTTGGCAATTATCAAATTCATGTGTGTGTTTGGGGTGTGGAAAAGTTTCAAAGATTTTCCCTAAATGTTTTTCTCAAGTGTCTAACATTTCACTACCTTTGATGATAGGATATATAGCTTATTTTCTAAAAGTTCTTAAGATTGTAAGAACTTTACTCCTATCAACGTAACTCAGTTGGGACACTACTCGATAGTCTAGGCATCAACTGTGGACATTTTTTGCATAAGGATGAAATCTTCCTTCAAATTTTTTGTCTACTAAAGGAAAGGACGATAAAAACACATCTTAACAACTTTATGGTCAATCAACAGGTTGGGGTCTAGCCTAACCGCCCACCATTCATGGTGGTCTTAATAAAAAAAATATGTCTAACACTTCGTTAATTTGAAAATGACAAATACAAACTCAGTTGTTTAGACCACGAAAAAAATTGTGAATCCAATATAGGAGTACTTAATGATTACTCTAATTCTATGTCATAGAAAGTAATTTCACAAGTGTGAAAAGCTAGGAAATCCTCTAGCATTTTTCACTTTGCCAAGTGGAACTCAGCATGATTCTCTCATTTCTCCTGCTCCTCAAACTGATCCATATCTCTTTAAGGTGTGCAAATATCATTATCTATTTTCTGCTGACTCCTAATGAACTTGAATGTAACAATATTCTCGTGTGGACATTGCTTGGACCAGGTTCTGTTTTAACTGAGCCAAAAGTTTATGGAAGGGACATAGCGGGAGATGATATAGTGAAAATCCTGATAAACAATGTTAGTAATGCCCAAGAGCTTTCAGTCCTCCCAATAATTGGTATGGGGGGACTAGGAAAGACGACTCTTGCCCAAAAGGTCTTCAATGATCAGAGAATTACTGAGCATTTTAATCCCAAAATATGGATTTGTGTCTCAGATGATTTTGATGAGAAGAGGTTGATAAAGACAATTATAGGAAATATTGAAAGAAGTTCTCTTGATGTCGAGGACTTGGCTTCATTTCAGAAGAAGCTTCAGGAGTTGTTGAATGGAAAAAGATACTTGATTGTCTTAGATGATGTTTGGAATGAAGATCAACAGAAGTGGACTAATTTAAGAGCAGTGTTGAAGGTTGGAGCAAGTGGTGCTTATGTTCTAACCACTACTCGTCTTGAAAAGGTTGGATCAATTATGGGAACATTGCAACCATATGTATTGTCAAATCTGTCTCCAGAAGATTGTTTGTTGTTGTTCAAACAACTTGCATTTGGACGCCACGAAGAAAAAAGTCCTAACCTTGAGGCTATCGGAAAGGAGATTGTAAAAAAATGTGGTGGTGTGCCTCTAGCAGCCAAGACTCTTGGAGGTATTTTGCGCTTCAAGAGAGAAGAAAGAGAATGGGAACATGTGAGAGATAGCGAGATTTGGAATTTACCTCAAGATGAAAGTTCTATTCTGCCTGCCCTGAGACTGAGTTATCATCATCTTCCACTTGATTTGAGACAATGCTTTGTGTATTGTGCGGTGTTCCCAAAGGACACCAAAATGGAAAAAAAAAAGCTAATTGCTTTGTGGATGGCACACGGTTTTCTTTTATCAAAAGGAAACATGGAGCTAGAGGATGTGGGCAATGAAGTATGGAAAGAATTATACTTGAGATCTTTTTTCCAAGAGATTGAATTTAAATTTGGTAAAACGTATTTCAAGATACATGATCTCATCCATGATTTGGCTACATCTCTGTTTTCGGCAACTGCATCAAGCAGCAATATCCGAGAAATAAAGGTAGAAAATTATGTCTCACATGTGATCTCCATTGGTTTTGCTGAAGGGGTGTCTGCTTACTCTCCTTCACTCTTGCAAAAGTTTGTCTCGTTGAGGGTGCTTAATCTGAGTAGCATAGGACTTGAGCAGTTACCGTCTTCCATTGGAGATCTAGTATATTTAAGATACCTGGACCTCTCTGACAATCCTAAAATTAGTAGTCTTCCAAAGCAGTTATGCAAGCTTCAAAATCTGCAGACTCTTGATCTACATAATTGCCCGACACTTTGTTGTTTGCCAAAACAAACAAGTAAACTTGGTAGTCTCCGAAATCTTTTACTTGATCGGTGCAACAAATTGACTTGTATGCCAGCAAGGATAGGATCTCTGACATGCCTTAAGACTCTAGATTGCTTTGTTGTGGGCGAGAGGAAAGGTTATCAACTTGGTGAACTAGGAAACCTAAATCTCTATGGCTCAACTGAAATCAAACATCTTGAGAGAGTGAAGAATGATAAGGATGCAAAAGAAGCTAATTTATCTGCAAAAGGGAATCTGCAGTCTTTAATCATGAATTGGGATTATGATGAACCACATAGATATGAATCAGAAGAAGCTAAAGTGCTTGAAGCCCTGAAACCACACCCCAATCTGACTTCTTTAACAATCAGTGGCTTCCGAGGATTACGTCTCCCAGACTGGATGAATCACTCAGTTTTGAAAAATGTTGTCTCTATTACAATTAGAAGTTGTGAAAACTGCTCGCGCTTACCACCCTTTGGTGAGCTGCCTTGTCTAGAACGTCTAGAGTTATTCAGGGGGTCTGTAGAGGTGGAGTATATTGAAGAGGATGATGTTCATTCTGGAAGGTTTCCATCTCTGAGAAAACTTATTATAGGCAAATTTCATAATTTGAAAGGATTGCTAAAAAAGGATGGAGAAGAGCAGTTCCCTGTGCTTGAAGAGATGGAAATTTTGGATTGCCCTATGTTTGTTTTTCCTACCCTTTCTTCTGTCAAGAAATTGGAATTTGTGTGGGAGGCAGATGCAACAAGTTTGAGGTCCATATCTAATCTTAGGGCTCTTACTTCCCTCCACATTAGCAGTAAAGAAGCTACTTCACTCCCAGAAGAGATGTTCAAAAACCTTGCAAATCTCAAAGACTTGACAATCTCTGATTTCAGGAATCTCAAAGAGCTGCCTACCAGCCTGGCTAGTCTCAATGCTTTAAAGTGTCTGAATATTCATTGGTGTGGGGAACTAGAGAGTCTCCCCGAGGAAGGGATGAAAGGTTTAACTTCACTCACACACTTAACTGTTCATGACTGTAAGAAGCTAAAATGTTCACCGGAGGTGTGGCAGCACCTAACAGCCCTCACAAGTTTATTAATTTTGAAATGTCCAGAAGTGTTAAAGCGATGTGAGAAGGGGATAGGAGAGGACTGGCACAAAATTGCTCACATTCCGTATCTGAATATTAGTAACTACTATTAGTATTTGTAATTGGTTCTAGGGTTGTTTGTTTGTGAGTCTCTCATTGGATGTAATTTTCTTTTGGAAACAAATCAACAATCTATTTGTCTTATACGCTTACTTATTTGTAATTGTTTCTTTGTTTGTAAATTGTGTGTCTCTCGGCCATTGGATGTAATTTTCTGATTTTATTTTGTAAACAACTCATTGATTATAAGATCCATTTGTATTATACTTGTAATTATTGGCTAACAGTAATGTTGTTGATTATCACAAGGAGAAAACACCAAATCACATAGGCCAACTCATAATTTATTTATTCTTAGTTTTATATATATACTAGATCCACCGCACGTGCACGTGTATACCTAGTCTTGAGATTCATATACTCGGAAAATTGTTTCCATGCTATATTTTACCACTCTATTGAATATACAATAGTGGTCTAATTTAGCATTTGTTTGTAGACTAGTTATGGGCATGATGTGCGTTCCACATGTGTCCCATGTTAATTTATATAGATTCGCTAGAATTAATTATAAATGTAATTTCTAATAGAACCAAATTTATCATCTAACACATTTTCAAAGCATTAAATTTAATAAAGTCAAAGGACAATATAGTGAAATTACCCATATTATTTATTGTTTCTCAAGGGGTGTGTCAAGTCAATAGTGGCCAATTATTGTTGGATAGAGGGAGTATAAAGAATAATTAATATAATTATCTTATTTCAACCAAAAAAATTATGAGAATAAGTTATATTTTTATTTTTCTCTCAAAGAAAATCGTCAAGATGAAATAAATTATTATATGATATCATTGCTTATTCTTTTGCATATGTAACAATTTGTTTTTATCACTTTCTTTTCTTGCTTGAAATGTATTTAGAAGTTTTATTTTTTATTTTTATTACTTTGTGAATATAATAATGTAGGTTATTTTTTTATATGTCGTAGCTACATAATTATGAAAATTTATGTCTATATATTATTCAATTGCGGTCTTTGAGCTTGTAATATGACATGTCTCTTATGCAATCAAGCTATTTATCTTTTTTTCTAATTTTTGTGATTTTTACCCCTTATATTTCTCGGTTATTTATTTATTTAAATAAAATTAATGCATAACGATTAATGTATTTAATGTCCTGATAATATTATATATTAAAGTTATGATAACTCATGTCTCTTATCTTCTTTATAACTTATACTCTTAAATATTATTGATAACTCATGTTTGTTTCATTTTATAATTTTTAACAATATTTCTTTAATGTGTAAATAGTAAACAAATGTGATAATAAAGACGCAACGTAGAAGCTCAAAAACTTTTTTTAATTCCAAAATTAGTGTTTTCAAAAAAAGTCAAGGATTTTATTTTATTATTAATAAAAGGCCATTAGACGGAGACACTCTGTCTAATGGTATAAATTCGTAAAAAAAAAAAAAAGATCTATTTTTCTTGCTAACTATTAATTTCTCCTAATGTAAGGCCTTTCAACCATTCTTATCCCTCTCACATTGTACCTTTTTTTATGTACATCTAATAGACTATGTTACTGTTAAACTTTTGCACCTCTCAAGCTTTTCAACATTTATGTTGGCTGAATGTATTTCTTCTTCTTTTTTGATTGTTGAAAGTCGGAATGTATATGATAAGTGAAAGCATAGTTTAAGCTCGTGATTAGTCCTGTAATATTATCAATTTCTCGAGGAGTAAAGCAACCAAGTTTTTTGGAAATGAATTTACAAGGTAGGGGTACTACGAGGTGGCTTCAAATTAAAAATAATAACAATCATATTTGAACAATTGTATAAATTAAATAACCTGAACGTTAAAGAAAATGGAGAGACAAACATTAGTTAATGAGAGCAATTAGGTAGAGATTTAAGTTGTACATTAATCTAAGACCCAAATACATATTCACACTATAAACTAGTTTTCTTTTTCACAATTATACCCTTCTTTGTCAAATTTATTTATTAATTATTATATATTTCAATACATGGGAAATTGACTAATTTTCAAATTTCTTCAACTTCCATACATACATTGGCTTTAAATTTCTTTTAGAAATGTTATAAAATGGCCAAAGGCCAATACATATGTAGTTTTTTTCTTCCTTTTCTAATAATTTTTTTATAAAGAATACAAAATTTAAATTGATAATTACAAAATAAAATTTAAAATTTAAGTACAAAATAAACTCACTCATAAAATTAAATTCAGAATAATTTTAACTCACACTCATCTTCTTGCAAAGTCTATCATAGATGCGTCGATTTTTTCACAACTACAAAAAAATAAATTACAAATATGAACCCAAAAGAAAATAATTTTAATTTTTTTCTTTTCTCTCTTTTATTCCATTCTCACTCTTTCTTTTATTTTTCATCTTTTTCAAAATAAAAAATTAAATAAGAACAAAATATTCAGATAATAATAAGCAAATAAATCCACAAATAAGATATTTAAGACTGAAATTAATCATTGAAATAAAAAAAAAAATCACTTGTGAGAAGTATCAATTATATTACTCAACTTTGTGAGGTGGATCATATATCCCTACATGAATTTTGCTCTAATAAAAAATTAAAATAAATAAATTTTAAAAAATCAATATTTTCACTTCCATCAAGAGAAAAAGCTATCTGAACTATTTGTGTAACAGTAGTAATATGTGAACCACTTTATTTAACAAAAGTATATCAAATCTAGATCGAAAAGTTATAATAATATTAATAATTAATAATAATAATAATAATATATCCAACATAGTTTGCACAATTTTTTTTTTATAAAGGTCAAACAATATGTTAGAAATCGACACATTATAAAAATTATTTTAAATTTTTTTATATTCAAATATTATTTAAAATTATTCCAATAACGACATTTAAAACTCAAAACACTTTAGACATGGTGGATATGAATACATTATAAAAATTATAACAATCATATAGTTCATATATATTGACCCTAGTTAATAGCAACCCAAGAGAATCATGTACCAATGTTGTAGTTTTGCGTCCATGTGTTATGCCTATTTGATAACTTGAGAATGATTACTTATATTTATTAAGTATTAATACAACCTCTAATTAAGTAATTTTATTAATTATTATATTTAAATAAATTAAAATCATATATTTAAATAATTTTAAATATAATTAAAAAATATTTCAATAATGACAGTCAAAACTCAAAGTACTTTAGAAATGGTAGACATCAATATATTATTGAAATTATAAAAATCATATGTATATTGATCCTAATTAATAATAATCCAATAGAGTCTTGCATTAATATTGTAGAATTTTGCCTCAATGTCACATTATTTTGGTAGCTTTTGAATCATTACTTTTTTTAATTAAAACAACTTATCAATTATTATATTTAAATATTTTAATAATGACATAAATCAAAACACTTTGGACATATTAAACTAAGAAACATTATAGAAATCATAAAAATATATAATTCACATATGCGACATTAGTTAACAAATAACCGAAGAAAATCACACATTAATGTTCTAGTCTTGCATCCCTATGTTACGGTGTTTGATAGCTCGCAAATCATTACTTATATTTTTTAATTTATATGACCTCTAATTAAGTAATTTAAATTATTATGTCTAAATAAATCTAAACTATATGTATCTATATAATTTTTATAATTAGTATAAAAGACAATTATGATCCTATATTTTACTCCCCCAGTTTTAAACTTATTGTCACATTTCGCTAATCGAGAGTTAAATTTCGTGAATTTGACTAACAATTTTAAATATTTATTTTCATCAAATTGGTATGAGAAAAGTTGTCCACTATATTATTTTGGGATGTCCAACAATACTTGTCCACTTTATGAAATCAATGGATAATTTTACACTTAGTTCCTAATTTACCCTTATCATTAATTATAGTCATCTCCCTATTACATTTTCCAATACATTGTATTTATTATATTCAAAGGGTAATATAGTAAAATCACTCTTCTATTTATTGTTTCTTAAGGGATGTGCCAAGTCAATAGTGGACAATGGACAGAGGGAGTATTACTTTTATTACGTAAACTTTATTTTTTATTTTTTATCACATAAAAGTTATTACACAAAAAAATTCAAAAAATGTTTACGAAATTTATTATACAATGAGTATATTAGTACGGAAAATTGTCAAATTATATATGTTTTAATATTAATGATAGAGTGTTTAAATTATTATAAAGAATCAAACTAGCGAAAGCAAATGCAATATACAATAACCCCCCCCCCCCCCCCCCCCAAACAAGTTTTGTGTTATGAAGCAAAACATTAAGTGAGGTTTCTAAAATTATCTTGAATGTAATTAACTTATTTTAGAGTGTTATGTCATATTTTCGCTATAAAATATCAAAAAAATTTATAACACAAAAAGTTGTTTTTTTTTTTGTTACATAAAAGTACAAACTTTATTTTAAAAAAAAGATTTGTTATTGTCTGAAAAGAATAATCTTTAAAGTTTATCATACAAAAATTATTTTATTTCTTTTTTGAAAGATGATTATGAAATATAATACGCAAATGAGTATATTGGTGAAGAAAAAAAATAATCAAATCATATATTTTTAATATTAATGATAGTGTATTAAATATACTATAAAGAAATTAAAATCAAGAAACCAAATGGAATATTGTATATCCCCAACAAAATTTTGTCAAATTGACGATGAAACAAATTAGCAAATATGATGCATGTGCCAGGTTTTGCCTTAATGTGTTATAATTGTCTTCTTTGACTAGTGTTTCCATTGGTATTAATATACACTTGCTCACTCATTTTCCTTAAATCACGATAGTAATTAACTACGCCTCAGTTCCAATCTTTTTAGTGCTGTGATCTCAAATCTGGTATGCTATATATAGCTTCAAGCAATGTTTATTGTGAATATACGTATATATCTTATCCAGCTTTAATTAATTGCGGAAGTAGAAAAGATAAACTATCAACGAGGAAGAACAGGGCACTGACCGTGTGAGTACTTGTTGTCACGGAAGAAAGAGAAGAGAGTTCGAGCCTAATTTTGAAAAACAAGTGCTTAAGAGCACTTTTTTGTTTTACCCAAACAATTCAAAAGTGCTTAAAAACACTTAAATAAGTCAATCCAAACAAGTTCATAAAATCAAAACAAAGAAGGGAAATAAGAAAAGAGATTCTTTAGTCAAGTATTATTTCCAAAAAAAAGACAAGAATAATTATAGTGGCCTGAATAAATTTCACAAATGAATCTATAAAAGATTGAGAGTGAGAAATTGACAAGATAAAAAGGCAGTGTTTTTTTTTTGAAAAACTTTTTTGTGGAAAGATTATCCCAAAGTAAAAGAGATGCAAAAAAAAAATGTTTGAAATCAAAAGCAACAGTTAGTTATTGGATTGAAAAACAAAACCAAATAATTGAGAGACATGGAGGTCCCACGGACGAATAATTGAGTTTGTAATTATTACAACTCCATCAACTTAAGCTTTGTGCTTCTTACTTTCAGAAGTCCGTAAAATCCACTTATGCTCCGTAAGTGATTCGATCGGGACTTGACTGTTTGAGAGTGCTTCACTAAAATGACCATACTTCTTGATCTAGAGTCAAATTAAATAATAGTTGGATGGTTAACAAGGGCTTTACTTTGATAGATTATGGTCCACGTAATTCTTCATAGTCTAAGAGATATGCTTGTTTGAATTTGACACTTGTATAAACTTATACGAAAACTTAATCGGTAGAGAAGCTTTCAACTTAACTTTGTGTTAGAGTTCCTTTATTATGACCTTAATTCACATTCAATACACTTTGCGCTCTTAAGCATTGTAAACATTTTTATACAGCAAAACATTAATTTAGGTAACACCACGAAATTTACACATTCAATAAGTTGGACTAATTGAGAAATTGGCATGATAAAAAGTGGCGTTCTTTTGAAAAAAATTCTGCAGATAAAGCTAAATGATGAATATTGAATTCAAAAACAAAGTGTGCTTCTTACTTTTATTGAAAGAGGTGAAAGACAAACCAACCCCACAAGAAAAGACAGATATGAAACTAGCTAGCAGTTTCCATGAATATGCATACCAATTACCAAGTTAAATCTTTTATTTTTTTAAAATGTAAACGTCAAATATATATCTAAAATATCTTAGTTTTCGAGTTTTATATAACTATTACACGTGCAAGTTTCCTACTGAAGTATCACCAACTACCTCAACGCCTAGCCCATCAGCCCAACGTTTATTATACGTACTTCGTTTCAAAAAAAATCATACATTTATTTTTTACCCATTAAACTTGTGCTAACAGATATTGAATTAAAAAAACAGAGTTTGATTCTCAAAAATCAAATAAAAGACTATTCCAACAACCACCTATATTTCAAGTCCACGCCCCATGCATCAAGTCAAGCTTTGTATTTCATTCCAACAACCACCTATATTTACAGATTCATTGTTTACAATTCTATAATCTAGACTCCCTCCACATATCTGATATTCGTAATAGTGAATTCAACATATGGCTGAAGCTTTAGTTAAAGTTCTAATAGACAATCTTACTTCTTTCCTCAAAGGGGAACTTGTATTGCATTTCAGTTTTCATAATGAATTCCATAGGCTTTCAAGCATGTTCTCTACAATCCAAGCCGTCCTTGAAGATGCTCAGGGAATCTGCAAAAGGGAATCTGCACTCTTTAAGCATGATTTGGAAAGGACCACATAGATATGAATCAGAAGAAGTTAAAGTGCTTGAAGCCCTCAAACCACACCCCAATCTGACTTCTTTAACAATCAGCGGCTTCAGAGGATTCCGTTTCCCTGAGTGGATGAATCACTCAGTTCTGAAAAATATTGTCTCTATTACAATTAAGGGTTGCGCAAACTGCTCGAGCTTACCACCCTTTGGGGAGCTGCCTTGTCTAGAAAGTCTAGAGTTATTAATGGGGTCTGCGGAGTATGTTGAAGAGGATGATGTTCATTCTGGATTCCCTACAAGAAGAAGGTTTCCATCTCTGAGAAAACTTTTTATAGGTGAATTTCATAATCTGAAAGGATTGCTGAAAAAGGAAGGAGAAGAGCAATTCCCTGTGCTTGAAGAGATGACGATTTTTTATTGCCATATATTTGTTTATGCGACCCTTTCTTCTAAATTTAGGGCTCTTACTTCCCTCCATATTAGCCATAACAATGAAGCTACTTCACTCCCGGAAGAGATTTTCAAAAGCTTTGCAAATCTCAAATACTTGAAAATCTCTCTCTTTTACTCCCTCAAAGAGCTACCTAGCAGCCTGGCTTGTCTCAATGCTTTAAAGAGACTGGAAATTCATAGCTGTGGCGCACTAGAGAGTCTCCCAGAGGAAGGGGTGAAAGGTTTAACTTCACTCACAGAGTTATTTGTTATGACTGTGAGATGCTAAAATGTTTACCCGAGGGATTGCAGCACCTAACAGCCCTCACAAGTTTAAAAGTTAGAAGATGTCCAACACTGGCCAAGCGGTGTGAGAAGGGAATAGGAGAAGACTGGCACAAAATTGCTCACATTCCATATCTGCAAATGGACGATCTGTTTGAATTATGCGCTTTGTAAATGTAAACTCCATTCACTCTACTGTTTTATTGGATATGTAATGTTGGCTAACATGATGTTGATTATCACTTTGGAAAGAAACAAATCAATTTATGTTTTCTTTTTCCTGCAGTCCTACTCGCAGACATACATGAAAAAGCTAAAACAGTGTTAAATGAGTTTGTTTTATTTGTTATTTTGACAAATTAATTATTAAGATTTGTTCTTTATCATACTTGAAACTTATATTTCAAATTTGAGCTTATTTGGAGTAGATTTGAATGTTGAAATTTGAAAAATAATTTATTTATTTATCTTATCGCAAAGCCCTGATTAACGAGGCGTTTGTAGAGAACTCAGAAGATTGATTAATTGCCAAACACTAGCCTAACAATGTGCTGTTATTGGTGAACTACTATTTGTGCCCGTCCGACATCATTATCAATTATCATGCACTGTTCTTCTCAAATGAAACTCATACCCAACATTTCTAAGAGTAAAATTTATTTGTTATTATGTTATTATAACAACAGCTTATCCCTATCTCGTGGAGATAGAGAGCCTGTTTCCGAATGATCCTCGGCTCGACTATCGCATATCAAAATAGGTATGAAAAAGGAAAAAGGGAAAAGGCATAAATATGTGATTGAACTTTGAGAAAAGACTCATTTATGTCATATGTTAATAGTTGGGCTCAATTATGTCACTGCCGTTACAGAAATGGTCCATTCGTGCCATTATTTTTTAACGGTTAGGTTTTATGGTTTTGCAAAACTATTTTGACCATGTGACCTCTTATTAGAGGTCCATGTCACCAAAGTTAAACTGGTCAAAAGTAGTTTAAATATGTCATCGAACTTTTAGAAAATGTTCATCTATGTCATTCTTTAATAATTGGGATCAACCATGCTTTGAAAAGTCTGAAAATTGAATGTTGTGGTGCAGTAGAGAGTCTCCCAGGAAGGGGTGAAAGGTTTAACTTCACTCACGGAATTGACTGTAAGATGCTAAAATGTTTACCCGATGGATTGCGACACCTAACATCCCTCACAAGTTTAACAATTATCCATTGTCCAACACTGATCAAGCGGTGTGAGATAGAATCTTAAAAGTTGCATATTTCAATGCATTGAATCCCATAGTTTATATGTTATTTTCAATGATAAATGCGTGAAAAGAAGCTGAAGAGACTAATTAATCATTTACAGTATTATATAAAGCCAAGAAGAGTTTTCATTTCCCTTAAGTCCCCCTCTCCATTTTTATGGGCTCTAAAGTTTCATTCATATTTAAAAATACTAATTCATTTCTCTAAGGAGTTCTTTCTCAATTAATATCAAATTTAAAAGCTATTAAAACACGCTATGAACGTTGTTTGATTTGTCAAAGAATTTTCTGCTATAGATATTATTGGATTTGTCAAATAATTTTCTTAGTGCAGAGGAGCATTAGTTTTTTCAGTTGAAGAATATACATATGGCACATATTATTTAATTTACTTTCTAGAGCTTAAAAAATGCAACACAATATTACTTCTGAGGGCAAAAGATCTCTCTCTCTATATCATTGGATTTACATGTTTTTTTATTAACGTAGCATATAATGTTTCACTTTTCTCATTTAAATATTGTAGTTGTACTTTAGTTAGTTGTTTTACTTTATACGATTATGTCCGTAGATTGATATACCTTTATTTAGTAAGGGTGGTAATTGTTGATACTCCTATCAAATGAATGATGATTGACGGAGCCATTTTTTTAAGCAAACACAAAAATTAAAGGAAAACTAGAGTATAGATGATCTACCTTTAAGATATTTTATAAAGATAAATAATCTTCCTAATGAGAGTTGACTGAATTTAAAAATAAAATTACAAAGCATGACAGGCTTTAAAATATTAAAGGTGTTATAAATCCATTGAACTAAGTGGATTGTCCATTGAGTTTATCCATAAACTTATACTTATCATGTATGTGTATTCCCTAGGTGATATGAACCTTTTTGGGATAACTATATATCTATTAAATTTGACATTCATCATGATAGCCTTTGGAGTGATTTCTCTACCTATAAATAGAGATATCACTCTCCATTGTAAGACACACTTGAATAAGAAGAAAAGTCTTCTCTTCCATCTACTTATCTTGTCTTCTTATCTTTATATTTATATTGTTCTGAGGTTAATTTTATAACACGTTATCAGCACGAATATGCTCTAAAAGTTGTAGTACTTTGCAAAAGAGTTGTAGCTGAAACACCTGTGAGCAAGAACAAGTTCTGTGTTTTCTTTTTTTGTTACACATTTATATTTTCAAAAGTTCCTCTTATAATAGTAATTTATTTTAGTATATATGTGTTATATGAAGAGGTAGAACATATTGGTTTGTTTTACTCTAACAATTTTATACATTGGTTTATGATTATACTAACAATTCTTCGTTTCAGAAAAGAATTGAAGAATAAAGAGGTAAATTTTCATGTTGATTTCTAAGTGTTAATTATGAGGAACTTATTAATATTTATAATCGCTAGAGGTGAGAAAACTCTTAAGTCTTATTTTGACTGAATTTACTTCTATAATTCTTGATTTTCTTTAAAGGCTCATGGGTGAGTTCTGTTGGTTTTGACTTATATGATATTGGTTGAGGGTAAGACGGTGGATTCAAATCCCATCGCACCAAAAGGGTAAGACATCAGGTTAAAGTCCGGATGCACCAAAATGAAAAATGTTTGAGGGTAAGATGGTAGATTCAAGTTCTATCGCACCAAGAGGGTAAGACATCAATGTGAATTTTGATGCACCATGATGATAAGGTATTGGGTTTGAGTCCCATAGAATTATGACCTAATGCGCCTTATATGGATAGGACATTGAGTTTGAGTCTCAATGCACCATAGTGATGATATAATGATGACTAAGGCTTTGATGAAAAGTCATGAAATTCGTCCCATTGAATTTGCTCCATTCCCTGAAGCGAATGTGGTAGCAGTATATGATAACTTTGAAATTAGCCCAATTGATTTGCTCCATTCTATCATATGAATGTGGTAGCAGTGAATAATAAGTCTAAAAGACAACAAATGATTGAATGTATGAATAAGGGCATGGAAAGACGAAATAATAATAGTTATCATTGTGGTTAAATGAAGAACATTATGGGTTCTCAAAATGATCCTTCAAAGGGTGAAGAAGTTGTTGCCATCTCAAAATGGTCTTTCAAAGGTTGAAAGTAGTTATTGTGATTTGGTATGAAAGGTCATTTGACACTCTATTTTTGTGGACCTAATCTAGTAAATTTTATAAATCCTCCATCAAAATAAAAGAATATAAAGTGGTGGTGCACTTTACCTTTCAAAGTGATGTTGAGGTGTGTCATGTAAATATGTCAAATATAACGGCATGACTCGTATAAATGGTTATGGTCAACTCATGAAGAGATTGTGACTTGTAATAAACATCATGAATGTTTACCCGAGGGATTGCAGCACCTAACAGCCCTCACAAGTTTAAAAGTTAGAAGATGTCCAACACTGGCCAAGCGGTGTGAGAAGGGAATAGGAGAAGACTGGAACAAAATTGCTCACATTCCTAATCTGCAAATGGACGATCTGTTTGAATTATGCGCTTTGTAAATGTAAACTCCATTCACTCTACTGTTTTATTGGATATGTAATGTTGGCTAACATGATGTTGATTATCACTTTGGAAAGAAACAAATCAATTTATGTTTTCTTTTTCCTGCAGTCCTACTCGCAGACATACATGAAAAAGTTAAAACAGTGTTAAATGAGTTTGTTTTATTTGTTATTTTGACAAATTAATTATTAAGATTTGTTCTTTATCATACTTGAAACTTATATTTCAAATTTGAGCTTATTTGGAGTAGATTTGAATGTTGAAATTTGAAAAATAATTTATTTATTTATCTTATCGCAAAGCCCTGATTAACGAGGCGTTTGTAGAGAACTCAGAAGATTGATTAATTGCCAAACACTAGCCTAACAATGTGCTGTTATTGGTGAACTACTATTTGTGCCCGTCCGACATCATTATCAATTATCATGCACTGTTCTTCTCAAATGAGACTCATACCCAACATTTCTAAGAGTGAAATTTATTTGTTATTATGTTATTATAACAACAGCTTATCCCTATCTCGTGGAGATAGAGAGCCTGTTTCCGGATGATCCTCGGCTCGACTATCGCATATCAAAATAGGTATGAAAAAGGAAAAAGGGAAAAGGCACAAATATGCGATTGAACTTTGAGAAAAGACTCATTTATGTCATATGTTAATAGTTGGGCTCAATTATGTCACTGCCGTTACAGAAATGGTCCATTCGTGCCATTATTTTTTAACGGTTAGGTTTTATGGTTTTGCAAAACTATTTTGACCATGTGGCCTCTTATTAGAGGTCCATGTCACCAAAATTAAACTGGTCAAAAGTAGTTTAAATATGTCATCGAACTTTGAGAAAATGTTCATCTATGTCATTCTTTAATAATTGGGATCAACCATGCTTTGAAAAGTCTGAAAATTGAATGTTGTGGTGCAGTAGAGAGTCTCCCAGGAAGGGGTGAAAGGTTTAACTTCGCTCACGGAATTGACTGTAAGATGCTAAAATGTTTACCCGATGGATTGCGACACCTAACATCCCTCACAAGTTTAACAATTATCCATTGTCCAACACTGATCAAGCGGTGTGAGAAAGGAATAGGAGAAGACTGGCACAAAATTGCTCACATTCCTAATCTGCATATATATATATTAGACGTTTTTATGCAGCAAAACATTAATTTTAGGTACCACCCCGAAATTTACCCATTCAATAAGTTGGACTATTTGAGAGATTGACAAGATATAAAAACAGTGTTTTTATTGAAAAACGTTCTGTGGACAAAGCTGAAGACTACCCCTTTGGTGCCAAAAAATGTTTTAAATCAAAACTAAGTGTGATTCTCGAAACCAAATAATTGAGAGAAATGGCCCCATGGGCATGTGCAGTTTCCATCAACTTAAGTTTTGTGGTTCTTACGTTCAACTGTCTAATCCCCAGTCACTGCTTTAGACTTATCGTCCACTGATGCTCTGTAAGTGGTTCGATCTGGATGTGACTGTTTGACAGTGCTTCACTAAAATGATC
Source organism: Solanum appendiculatum (assembly GCA_018342035.1). NCBI lineage: Eukaryota > Viridiplantae > Streptophyta > Magnoliopsida > Solanales > Solanaceae > Solanum > Solanum appendiculatum. Next base: position 38,390 of record JAGDQO010000631.1, on the reverse strand, counting down.
ATAACTTCTTGCTCCGAACTCAGACAGACGAATGGTTGAAAACTAGACTCAGAGGACTTTAATTTGATAAGTTATGAGCCATGTTACTCTTTATATCTTAGGAGATATGCTTGTCAGAATTTGACCCTTGTATGAACTTATACGAAAACTGAAAAACTTAATCGGTAGAGAAGCTTTCAACTTAACTTTGCGCTAGATTTTCTTTATCATGACCTTAATTCACATTCAATACACTTAAGCTTTGACCTTTACACCTAGGCACAATCAAGTTCACCGAGTTGGGAATTTTGTAAGTGGAACGGTCTAAACCATAGTCCGAAAGTTGGAGGTATTACAGGTTGCAGCACCTAACATGGTTACAAGTAATATCAGGTCTTGTAGAATCAAAACAAAGAAGGAAAAAAACAAAAGAGAAAAGAGACTCTTTAGTCAAGTATGATTGAAAAAAAAAAGAGACAAGAATATTAGTGGCAGAGTGAGAGATAGAAAAGATAAAAAAGCAGTGTTTTTTTTTAGAAACTTTTTGTAGACGTAGTTGAAAGATTACCCCACCATAAAAGAGATGCCAAAAAAATGTTTTAAATCAAAACCAACAGTTAGTTATTGGATTGAAAAACAAAGTGTGAATAATTGAGAGACATGGGCCCATGATGGAATAATTGAGTTTGTGCTTCTTACTTTTAGCTGTCCATATTTCATTCAAATATCTAACTTTAGATTCATTGCTTACTCACAACAATTCCAGCAATCTAGACTCCCTCCACATATATCTAATTTTAAGTTCAACATATATGGCTGAAGCTTTCCTTAAAATTCTGCTAGACAATATCACTTCTTTCATCCAAGGGGAAATTGGATTGCTTCTCGGTTTTGAAAATGAGTTTGAAAATATTTCGAGCAGGTTTTCTACAATCCAAGTGGTGCTAGAAGATGCTCAGGAGAAGCAACTAAAGGACAAGGCAATTAAAAACTGGTTACAGAAACTCAATGCTGCTGCGTATAAAGTTGATGACATATTGGACGAATGTAAATATGAGGCAGCAAGACTCAAGCAGTCTCAATTAGGGCGTTATCATCCAAAGGCTATTGCATACCGTCACAAGATTGGGAAAAGGATAAAAGAGATGATGGAGAAACTAGATGCAATTGCTAAGGAAAGAACGGATTTTCATTTGCACGAAAAGATTATAGAAAGACAAGTTGCTAGACCAGAAACAGGTGCTCATCTTAAATTAGTATACAACAACTTTGTCTATATTCATTTTTTGGCAATTATCAAATTCATGTGTGTGTTTGGGGTGTGGAAAAGTTTCAAAGATTTTCCCTAAATGTTTGTCTCAAGTGTCTAACACTTCACTACCTTTGATGATAGGATATATAGCTTATTTTCTAAAAGTTCTTAAGATTGTAAGAACTTTACTCCTATCAACGTAACTCAGTTGGGACACTACTCGATAGTCTAGGCATCAACTGTGGACATTTTTTGCGTAAGGATGAAATCTTCCTTCAAATTTTTTGTCTACTAAAGGAAAGGACAATAAAAACACATCTTAACAACTTTATGGTCAATCAACAGGTTGGGGTCTAGCCTAACCGCCCACCATTCATGGTGGTCTTAATAAAAAAAATATGTCTAACACTTCGTTAATTTGAAAATGACAAATACAAACTCAGTTGTTTAGACCACGAAAAAAATTGTGAATCCAATATAGGAGTACTTAATGATTACTCTAATTCTATGTCATAGAAAGTAATTTCACAAGTGTGAAAAGCTAGGAAATCCTCTAGCATTTTTCACTTTGCCAAGTGGAACTCAGCATGATTCTCTCATTTCTCCTGCTCCTCAAACTGATCCATATCTCTTTAAGGTGTGCAAATATCATTATCTATTTTCTGCTGACTCCTAATGAACTTGAATGTAACAATATTCTCGTGTGGACATTGCTTGGACCAGGTTCTGTTTTAACTGAGCCAAAAGTTTATGGAAGGGACATAGCGGGAGATGATATAGTGAAAATCCTGATAAACAATGTTAGTAATGCCCAAGAGCTTTCAGTCCTCCCAATAATTGGTATGGGGGGACTAGGAAAGACGACTCTTGCCCAAAAGGTCTTCAATGATCAGAGAATTACTGAGCATTTTAATCCCAAAATATGGATTTGTGTCTCAGATGATTTTGATGAGAAGAGGTTGATAAAGACAATTATAGGAAATATTGAAAGAAGTTCTCTTGATGTCGAGGACTTGGCTTCATTTCAGAAGAAGCTTCAGGAGTTGTTGAATGGAAAAAGATACTTGCTTGTCTTAGATGATGTTTGGAATGAAGATCAACAGAAGTGGACTAATTTAAGAGCAGTGTTGAAGGTTGGAGCAAGTGGTGCTTATGTTCTAACCACTACTCGTCTTGAAAAGGTTGGATCAATTATGGGAACATTGCAACCATATGTATTGTCAAATCTGTCTCCAGAAGATTGTTTGTTGTTGTTCAAACAACTTGCATTTGGACGCCACGAAGAAAAAAGTCCTAACCTTGAGGCTATCGGAAAGGAGATTGTAAAAAAATGTGGTGGTGTGCCTCTAGCAGCCAAGACTCTTGGAGGTATTTTGCGCTTCAAGAGAGAAGAAAGAGAATGGGAACATGTGAGAGACAGCGAGATTTGGAATTTACCTCAAGATGAAAGTTCTATTCTGCCTGCCCTGAGACTGAGTTATCATCATCTTCCACTTGATTTGAGACAATGCTTTGTGTATTGTGCGGTGTTCCCAAAGGACACCAAAATGGAAAAAAAAAAGCTAATTGCTTTGTGGATGGCACACGGTTTTCTTTTATCAAAAGGAAACATGGAGCTAGAGGATGTGGGTAATGAAGTATGGAAAGAATTATACTTGAGGTCTTTCTTCCAAGAGATTGAAGTAAAATATGGTGAAACTTATTTCAAGATGCATGATCTCATCCATGATTTGGCTACATCTCTGTTTTCGGCAACTGCATCAAGCAACAATATCCGAGAAATAAAGGTAGGTAGATACTCACATATGATGACGTCCATTGGTTTCACTAAAGTGCTGTCTTCTTACTCTCCTTCTCTCTTCAAAAAGTTTGTCTCGTTGAGGGTGCTTAATCTAAGAAACTTACAACTTAAGAAGTTACCGTCTTCCATTGGAGATCTAGTACATTTAAGATACCTGGACTTGTCTGGCAATACTAGAATTCTTAGTCTTCCAAAGCAGTTATGCAAGCTTCAAAATCTGCGGACTCTTGAACTACAGTATTGCTCCTCACTTTGTTGTTTGCCAAAACAAACAAGTAAACTTGGTAGTCTCCGAAATCTTTTACTTGATCAGTGCAACAAATTGACTTGTATGCCAGCAAGGATAGGATCTTTGACATGCCTTAAGACTCTAGATTGCTTTGTTGTGGGCGAGAGGAAAGGTTATCAACTTGGTGAACTAGGAAACCTGAATCTCTATGGCTCAACTCAAATCAAACATCTTGAGAGAGTAAAGAATGATAAGGATGCAAAAGAAGCTAATTTATCTGCAAAAGGGAATCTGCAGTCTTTAATCATGAATTATTGTGAACCACATATATATGAATCAGAAGAAGCTAAAGTGCTTGAAGCCCTGAAACCACACCCCAATCTGACTTCTTTAGAAATCCGTGGCTTCAGAGGATTCTGTCTCCCAGACTGGATGAATCACTCAGTTTTGAAAAATGTTGTCTCTATTACAATTGACCGTTGTGATAACTGCTCGCGCTTACCACCCTTTGGTGAGCTGCCTTGTCTAGAAAGTCTAGAGTTATTCACGGGGTCTGTAGAGGTGGAGTATATTGAAGAGGATGATGTTCATTCTGGAAGGTTTCCATCTCTGAGAAAACTTATTATAGGCATATTTCATAATTTGAAAGGATTGCTAAAAAAGGATGGAGAAGAGCAGTTCCCTGTGCTTGAAGAGATGATAATTTTAGATTGCCCTATGTTTGTTTTTCCTACCCTTTCTTCTGTCAAGAAATTGAAATTTGTGGGGGAGGCAGATGAAACAGGTTTGAGGTTCATATCTAATCTTTCGGCTCTTACTTCCCTCCACATTAGCTACAAAGAAGCTACTTCACTCCCATAAGTGATGTTCAAAAACCTTGCAAATCTCAAAGACTTGACAATCTCTAAGTTCAAGAATCTCAAAGAGCTGCCTACCAGCCTGGCTAGTCTCAATGCTTTAGAGAGTCTGAAAATTGATTGGTGTGGAGCACTAGAGAGTCTCCCCGAGGAAGGGGTGAAAGGTTTAACTTCACTCACAGAGTTATCTGTTCGTGACTGTAAGAAGCTAAAATGTTTACCGGAGGGATTGCAGCACCTAACAGCCCTCACAAGATTATCAATTTGGGAATGTCCAGAAGTGGTAAAGCGATGTGAGAAGGGAATAGGAGAGGACTGGCACAAAATTGCTCACATTCCGTATCTGAATATTCATAACTACTATTAGTATTTGTAATTGGTTCTAGGGTTGTTTGTTTGTGAGTCTCTCATTGGATGTAATTTTCTTTTGGAAACAAATCAACAATCTATTTGTCTTATACGCTTACTTATTTGTAATTGTTTCTTTGTTTGTATATTGTGTGTCTCTCGGCCATTGGATGTAATTTTCTGATTTTATTTTGTAAACAACTCATTGATTATAAGATCCATTTGTATTATACTTGTAATTATTGGCTAACAGTAATGTTGTTGATTATCACAAGGAGAAAACACCAAATCACATAGGCCAACTCATAATTTATTTATTCTTAGTTTTATATATATACTAGATCCACCGCACGTGCACGTGTATACCTAGTCTTGAGATTCATATACTCGGAAAATTGTTTCCATGCTATATTTTACCACTCTATTGAATATACAGTAGTGGTCTAATTTGGCCTTTGTTTGTAGACTAGTTATGGGCATGATGTGCGTTCCACATGTGTCCCATGTTAATTTATATAGATTCGCTAGAATTAATTATAAATGTAATTTCTAATAGAACCAAATTTATCATCTAACACATTTTCAAAGCATTAAATTTAATAAAGTCAAAGGATAATATAATAAAATTACCCATATTATTTATTGTTTCTCAAGGGGTGTGTCAAGTCAATAGTGGACAATGGGAGTATAACGAATAATTAATATAATTATCTTATTTCAACCAAAAAAATTATGAGAATAAGTTATATTTTTATTTTTCTCTCAAAGAAAATCGTCAAGATGAAATAAATTATTATATGATATCATTGCTTATTCTTTTGCATATGTAACAATTTGTTTTTATCACTTTCTTTTCTTGCTTGAAATGTATTTAGAAGTTTTATTTTTTATTTTTATTACTTTGTGAATATAATAATGTAGGTTATTTTTTTATATGTCGTAGCTACATAATTATGAAAATTTATGTCTATATATTATTCAATTGCGGTTTTTGAGCTTGTAATATGACATGTCTCTTATGCAATCAAGCTATTTATCTTTTTTCTAATTTTTGTGATTTTTACCCCTTATATTTCTCGGTTATTTATTTATTTAAATAAAATTAATGCATAACGATTAATGTATTTAATGTCCTGATAATATTATATATTAAAGTTATGATAACTCATGTCTCTTATCTTCTTTATAACTTATACTCTTAAATATTATTGATAACTCATGTTTGTTTTATTTTATAATTTTTAATAATATTTCTTTAATGTGTAAATAGTAAACAAATGTGATAATAAAGACGCAACGTAGAAGCTCAAAAACTTTTTTTAATTCCAAAATTAGTGTTTTCAAAAAAAGTCAAGGATTTTATTTTATTATTAATAAAAGGCCATAAGACGGAGACACTCTGTCTAATGGTATAAATTCGTAAAATAAAAGATGAAATTTAACCAAAAGATATTATTTTCAAGTTAATCATAGATTGTTGTTTCAAAATATGACTTCTTATTTCATTTACTTCGTCATTTATGCACTCTAAATTGTTTGTTCTACCATAGTGAATAAGATATATATGAGTTAATTCGATATCAGTTTAGCGGTTATCAATTTGTTTTTGGGCTAAATTAATAACAGCTTCACATATGAATTTGTAGTTTAGCCTGCTGTAAGTACTAAAAGAAATGCATATTCAACTACCACACAAGAGAAATGGAGCTCGTGGGCAATCAATAACGGTAATAAAAGACACGGAATGAGCTAGCTAGGCCTAGCAGTACTGCAGAAAGCTGTGTCTTATGGTTCTGTGGAAGACTTTGACAGAGAAAAGTCTTTGTGGTGGGCAACAATGAAAGACATGACACCATGGCCATGTGCAGTAGTTACCGTCAAATGCACTCACACATAATACATAAGCGTGTATTACGTCACATAGGGCGCACGTGTCTACATCTTCCAAAGCAGTTATGCAAGCTTCGAAATCTGCAGACTCTTGATCTACAGTATTGCCAGTCACTTTGTTGTTTGCCAAAACAAACAAGTAAACTTGGTAGTCTCCGAGATCTTTTACTTGATAATTGTTATGAATTGACTTGTATGCCAGCAAGGATAGGATCTTTGACATGCCTTAAGACTCTAGGTCGCTTTGTTGTGGGCGAGAGGGAAGGTTATCAACTTGGTGAAATGGGAAACCTGAATCTCTATGGCTCAATTGAAATCAAACATCTTGAGAGAGTGAAGAATGATAAGGATGCAAAAGAAGCCGATTTATCTGCAAAAGGGAATCTGCACTCTTTAATCGTGAATTGGAGTTGGAAAGGACCGCATAGATATGAATCAGAAGAAGTTAAAGTGCTTGAAGCCCTCAAACCACACCCCAATCTGACTTCTTTAGAAATCAGTAGTTTCAGAGGATTCCGTCTTCCAGAGTGGATGAATCACTTAATTTTGAAAAATGTTGTCTCTATTGTTATTAATTACTGCAGAAACTGCTCGTGCTTACCACCCTTTGGTGATCTGCCTTGTCTAGAAAGTTTTCAGTTATTGGAGGTGGAGGATGTTGATGTTCATTCTGGAAGGTTTCCATCTCTGAGAAAACTTATTATAGGCGAATTCCCTGTGCTTGAACAGATGAATATTATCACGTGCCCTATGTTAGAATTTCCGACCCTTCTGTCAAAGAATTGACAGTTCATGGGTGCAACAAGTTTCAGGTCCATATCTAATCTTAAGGCTCTTACTTCCCTCTGCGTTAACAGTAACGAAGCTACTTCGCTCCCAGAAGAGATGTTCAAAAGCCTTGCAAATCTCAAGTACTTGAAAATCTCTAACTACTACAATCTCAAAGAGCTGCCTAGCAGCCTGGCTAGTCTCAACGCTTTGAAGCATCTGGAAATGGAATGGTGTGGGGCACTAGAGAGTCTCCCAAAGGAAGGGGTGAAAGGTTTAACTTCACTCACACACTTATCTGTTTATGACTGTAAGATGCTAAAATGTTTACCCGATGGATTGCAACACCTAACAGCCCTCACAACTTTAACAATTACTCAATGTCCAATAGTGTTCAAGCAGTGTGAGAAGGGAATAGGAGAAGACTGGCACAAAATTTCTCTCATTCCCAATAGGGATATTGGTAACTATTACGATTAGTATTTCTAATTGGTTCTAGGGTTGTTTGATTGTGAGTCTCTCGTTGGATGTAATTTTCTTTTGGAAATAAATCAATAATCTATTTGTATTATACGCTTTGAGAATCTATTATTGTTTGTAAATTGTCGGTCTCTCTGGTTCCTGCCATTGGATGTAATTTTCTGATTTTCTTTTGGAAGCAAATCAACTATTTGTATTATACTTGTTAATGTTGTGGCACATGGAAAAAAACCAAATCACATCTGCCCACTAAGCACAAAACTATAATGTACAAAGTTGAACTACTAAGCACAACACAAGATTTTCACCGCACTACCAATAAAATTTGTACAGTTACAAGAATGATCTTGAAAGTGGATAGTCGTAAACATCTGACCCTCTTTGCTTCATGTGCAAAACTTCAAATTTAACATTTTTTCCTATGGGCAAGACCGCCCATTTTTAAGGTCATTATAATTATAGTGTAAGCCTTTTCTCCTTTTGAGTTTCCAGATTCCTTGTCTATGCATTAGCACTTGATAGTAAAAACTTTACATTCCTATTAAATAGTCCATAGATGACAACAATATCCAAAAATAATCTTAAAGAATTATAATTTATATATAATAAAATTAATTTTAAAATTTGTTGAAAAAGTAGAGAGAAGAAGAAGATGAAGTGAAATGATGTAGTGGGTTCATGTACATAATAAAAACCAATTCTCTTAAATAATCCTCTCATAATTAATGATAAATTTTGTTTTATTTTATTTTACAAATTGGGGATAGGCAAAGGGGAAATGAGGAGAGGATTACAATGTGAGAAATCGAACTCTCACCAACAAGGAGGGAGTTCCAGTAGCCAACCAACTGAGCTATTAAGATTCCCCTAACTAATGATAATTGTGATTCATTTAGCATAAAAATTTTCATTGCACCACTAGAAAATTGGTTGCAAAAACTCAATGTTGCTACATATGAAGTCGATGACATCTTGGATGAATATAAAACTAAGGCCACACGATTCTTGCAGTCTGAATATGGCCGTTATCATCCAAAGGCTATCCCTTTCCGTCACAAGGTTGGGAAAAGGATGGACCAAGTGATGAAAAAACTGAATGCAATTGCTGAGGAAAGAAAGAATTTTCATTTGCAAGAAAAGATTATAGAGAGACAAGCTGTTAGATGGGAAACAGGTACCCATCTTAAATTAGTAGTATTACAACATAGTTTATATTCATTTTTTTTGGCAATAATCAAATTATGTAAAGGGTCAAATATACTCATGTACTATTGGAAATAGTTTAAATATACCTCTCGTTATACTTTCAGTGCGAACAAACTCCTCCCATATACTTTGGAACAAATGTTCCCTTAAATTTTGACGAAAAGACACCTGACAAGTTCAGAATCAAATTATCCACCCTCAATTTTAAAGATCTGATTTCTTTAGGAAACCCACCCATTTAACTCATCCCTGACTCATTTCCTCCGCTATGAGTTCTTTTCTTTACATATAAACGTAGAAGACTCAACCCGTTTTGCTTTTCTTAACGAAGCAGCTCAGAGAAAAGAGGTTTTCTTCTGTTCTGTTTCTCTATGGGCTGCATTTGGGTCTTAATCCAATAATAGGCATGTTTAACAAATTAACATTACGTTCTCGATGACGATAGTCTTTCTAGACAATTGAGTGTAAATTTTGTCTTAAGGAAGAAAAGAAATGATTAGGCTGGATTTTTTTCAGAGTGGAATATAGGGGGATAAAGTTGGAGCATAGAGTTCCATCGTTTATTTCTTTCCTTAAAGTAACGAGTTCAACAAGATGATATCAAGGTACGTTAATGGAAAATTATCAGAAACGTCTAAACTACAAAAATGGAATACAAACTTAAATCAATTGTGACAATTTCATCCTCTAATAAAAGGGTCGGGTATATTTGGACTGAAAGTAAAACAGCAGGGTATATTTAGACTAAAAGTATAACGACAAGTATATTTGATCATTTTCTGTATCAAATTCATGTGGTTTTTGGGGTGAAGGAAAGTTTCAAAGTTTTCAACCTGCTCCTCAGCTCAGACATGTCTCTTTATTGTGCAAAATCATTCTCTATTTAACTATTTACTGCCGACTCCTAATGTGCTTGAATGTAACAATTTTCTCATCTAGACATTGCTTGCACCAGGTTCTGAGTTAACTGAACCACAAGTTTATGGAAGGGACAAAGTAAAAGATATGAAACTAGCTAGCAGTTTCCATGAATATGCATATCAATTACCAAGTTAAATCTTTTATTTTTTAAAAATGTAAACGTCAAAAATATATCTAAAATATCTTAGTTTTCGAGTTTTATATAACTATTACACGTGCAAGTTTCCTACTGAAGTATCACCAACTACCTCAACGCCTAGCCCATCAGCCCAACATTTATTATACGTACTTCGTTTCAAAATCATACATTTATTTTTTACCCATTAAACTTGTGCTAACAGATATCGAATTAAAAAAACAGAGTTTGATTCTCAAAAATCAAATAAAAAACTATTCCAACAACCACCTATATTTCAAGTCCACGCCCCCTGCATCAAGTCAAGCTTTGTATTTCATTCCAACAACCACCTATATTTACAGATTCATTGTTTACAATTCTATAATCTAGACTCCCTCCACATATCTGATATTCGTAATAGTGAATTCAACATATGGCTGAAGCTTTAGTTAAAGTTCTAATAGACAATCTTACTTCTTTCCTCAAAGGAGAACTTGTATTGCTTTTCGGTTTTCATAATGAATTCCAAAGGCTTTCAAGCATGTTCTCTACAATCCAAGCCGTCCTTGAAGATGCTCAGGAGAAGCAACTCAACGACAAACCACTAGAAAATTGGTTGCAAAAACTCAATGCTGCTACATATGAAGTCGATGATATCTTGGATGAATATAAAACCAAGGCCACACAATTCTCCCAGTCTGCATTTGGTCGTTATCATCCAAAGGTTATCCCTTTCCGTCACAAGCTGGGGAAAAGGATGGACAAAGTGATGAAAAAACTAAATGCAATTGCTGAGGAAAGAAAGAATTTTCATTTGCACGAAAAGATTATAGAGAGACAAGCTGTTAGACGGGAAACAGGTACTCATCTTAAATTAGTATTACAACAACTTAGTTTATATTCGTTTCTTGGCAATTATCAAATTCGGAAAAGGGTCAAATATACTCATGTACTATCATAAATAGTTTAAAGGGAAAAGACTTAAATATGCCATCGAATTTTTAGAAAAGGCTCATTTATGCCATTCGTTAAAAGTTTGGCTCATCTATGCCATTGTCGTTTGAGAAAAGGCTCATCCATAACATTATTTTTTTACTCCGATTTTGCAAAACCATTTTTTACCTCAACAAGACCCCAAACAACTTTCAACACTTTTCAATTTGCATTTTGGATCAAATGTACTCTTTTTGCTTCTTCTTCCTCAAGCACACTAAGAACATCAACAACTCCTAAATTTCCAAGTTCTTCAATTCTTCATGAAATCACCTCAAATTGAAGAATTGAAGAAGTTGAAAATTTGGGAGATGATGTTTTTCATGTGTTTTTTTTGTTCCTGAGAAAGAAAAAGCAAAACGAGTACATTTGGGTGTGTTTGGTATGAAAATGTTTTCCATGGAAAATGTTTTCTTGGAAAATAAGTGGATTTCTAACTTATTTTCTCATGTTTGGTTGGTGAGTAGAAAATATTTTATGAAAAATAATTTTTAAAGTTTGGTTGGTCCAATGAAAAACATTTTTCAGAAAATTTCTTTTATTTTTGGCTTGAGACTAGAAAATAATATCTGACCTGAAAATCAATCTTAATAATCGATCTAGGACCCGACCTTGACACCCGAACTAGGATACAACCCCGACAATCGTTCCAAAATCCGACCCTGAGATCTGACCCAGGACATGACCCAGCTTTCCGATCCTGAAATATTTCTCAAAAATAAAAAAAAATTAAAAAAAAATGATGGGGAGGGGGTAGTGGTGGCATAAAAAATGAAATTTTAAAATTTGAAATATTTTCAAAAACTACTTTTAAAAAAAAATTGACAAGGGGGTGGCCCTGGGTGGGGGGTTAGGAGTGAGGGTGGCGTAAAAAATGAAAATTTTAAAATTTGAAATATTTTTCAGAAACAAATTTTCTTTAAAAAAAAAAAGTTTTTGATTGGGGGTGGCTGGGGTAAGTGGGTGGTGGTAGCGTAAAAAATGAAAATTTTAAATATTTTTCAAAAATAATTTTTTTGGGAGGGGGGGATGTCGTAAAACATGAATTTTTAAAATTTTGAAATATTTTTTAAAAATAATTTTAAAAAATAAAAATAAAAATTGACGGTCGGTGGCCCTGGGTAGGGGCAGTGGGGGTGGGGGTTAGGGTAGTTTGGGGGTAGGGGGGCTGGTTCGGGGTAGGGTTAAAAAAATATTTGAAATTTAAAAAATAAGAAAATTTAAAATTTTAATTTTTTTTTCTTGGGATGGGGAGGGTTGGGTAAAGGGTACCGGGTAGGGTAAAAAAATATTGTAATTTAAGGATGAAGTAGAGTTTTGGAAAATGTTTCCTTTAATTTTTGAAGGAAAGTCATTTTCCTTAAATTTGAGGAAAATGAGTTGATTTGGAAAACATTTAAGCCCACCAAACATGAGAAAATTGGAAAATATTTTCAAGAAAATGTTTTGCTTCATACCAAACACACCCATGATGTAAAACCTCAATTGAAAAGTGTTAAAAGTTGTTTGGGGTCTTGTTGAGGTAAAAAATAGTTTTGCAAAATCGAAATAAAAAAATAATGGCATGGATGAGCCTTTTTTTTAAAATGACAATGGCATGAATGAACATTTTTTTTAAACGACAATGGCATAGATGAGCCTAACTTTTAAGAGATAGCTTAAATGAACCTTTTCTAAAAGTTCAATGACATATTTGAGCATTATTCATAATTTAAATATACCTCTTGTTATACTTTCGATCTAAATATACCTCTCTTATTATATTTTGGCACAAATTTGTCAAATCTGGCAAGCTCAAAATCAAATTATCCACCCCAACTTTTACATACTCGATTTCTTTAGAAATCCACCTGTTTAACTCATCCACTACCCATTTCCTTTGCTTTGAATTCTTTTCTTTACCTATAAACTTGGAACATTTGATCCGTTTTGCTTTTCTTAACAAAGCAGAGAAAAGAGGTTTTCTTCTGTTCTGTTTCTCTATGTGCTGCACTGGGGTCCTTAATCCAATAACAAACAGGCATGTTAATCAAAATAATACTAAGTTCCCAATAACAGTAGCTTTTCCAGATAGCTGAGTGTAAATTTTATCTAACAAAGAAAAAATATGATTAGGCATGTTTCTCCTTGTCATTGATTAGGCTGGATTTCTTTCAAAGTGGAATATAGAGGATAAAGTTGGAGCATAGAATTCCATCGTTCATTTCTTTCCTTAATGAGAGAGATATATTTGGACCAAAAGTATAACAATAGGTATATTTAAAGTATTTCCGATAGAATGGGAGTATATTGTGCAAAATTATTCTCTATTTTCTACTGTCTCCTAATGAGTTTGAATGAATTATATTCTCATGTGGACATTGCTTGCACCAGGTTCTGTATTAACTGAACCGCAAGTTTATGGAAGGGACAAAGAGGAAGATGAGATAGTGAAAATCCTGATAAACAATGTTAGTGATGCCCAACAACTTTCAGTCCTCCCAATACTTGGTATGGGGGGACTAGGAAAGACGACTCTTGCCCAAATGGTCTTCAATGACCAGAGAGTTACTGAGCATTTCCATTCCAAAATATAGATTTGTGTCTCGGAAGATTTTGATGAGAAGAGGTTAATAAAGGCAATTGTAGAATCTATTGAAGGAAGGCCACTACTTGGTGACATGGACTTGGCTCCACTTCAAAAGAAGCTTCAGGATTTGTTGACTGGAAAAAGATACTTGCTTGTCTTAGATGATGTTTGGAATGAAGATCAGCAGAAGTGGGATAATTTAAGAGCAGTCTTGAAGGTTGGAGCAAGTGGTGCTTCTGTTCTAACCACTACTCGTCTTGAAAAGGTTGGATCAATTATGGGAACATTGCAACCATATGAATTGTCAAATCTGTCTCAAGAAGATTGTTGGTTGTTGTTCATACAACGTGCATTTGGACACCAAGAAGAAATAAGTCCTAACCTTGTGGCTATTGGAAAGGAGATTGTAAAAAAATGTGGTGGTGTGCCTCTAGCAGCCAAGACTCTTGGAGGTATTTTGCGCTTCAAGAGAGAAGAAAGAGAATGGGAACATGTGAGAGACAGTGAGATTTGGAATTTACCTCAAGATGAAAGGTCTATTGTGCCTGCCCTAAGGCTTAGTTATCATCATCTTCCACTTGATTTGAGACAATGCTTTGCATACTGTGCAGTATTCCCAAAGGACACCAAAATGGAAAAAGAAAAGTTAATCTCTCTCTGGATGGCGCACGGCTTTCTTTTATTGGAAGGAAAATTAGAGCCAGAGGATGTGGGTAATGAAGTATGGAAAGAATTATGCTTGAGGTCTTTTTTCCAAGAGATTGAAGTTAAATCTGGTAAAACTTATTTCAAGATGCATGATCTCATCCATGATTTGGCTACATCTATGTTTTCAGCAAGCGCATCAAGCAGCAATATCCGCGAAATAAATGTAAAAAGGTTACCCACATATGATGATCCCCATTGGTTTCGCTGAATTGGTGCCTTGTTACTCTCCTTCTCTCTTGCAAAAGTTTGTCTCATTGAGGGTGCTTAATCTAAGTCACTTAAACTTTGAGAAGTTACCGTCTTCCATTGGAGATCTAGTACATTTAAGATACCTGAACTTGTCTGACAATCATAGAATTCGTAGTCTTCCAAAGCAGTTATGCAAGCTTCAAAATCTGCAGACTCTTGATCTACATGGCTGCTGGAAACTTTCTTGTTTGCCAAAACAAACAAGTAAACTTGGTAGTCTCCGAAATCTTTTACTTCATGATTGTGATGAATTGAATTATATGCCACCAAGGATAGGATCTTTGACATGTCTTAAGACTCGAAGTGGATTTGCTGTGGGAGTTCAGAAGAAAGGTTATCAACTTGGTAAACTACGAAACGTAAATCTCTACGGCTCAATTTCAATCACACATCTTGAGAGAATGAAGAATGATATGGACGCAAAAGAAGCCAATTTATCTGCAAAAGGGAATCTGCACTCTTTAAGCATGATTTGGAAAGGACCACATAGATATGAATCAGAAGAAGTTAAAGTGCTTGAAGCCCTCAAACCACACCCCAATCTGACTTCTTTAACAATCAGTGGCTTCAGAGGATTCCGTTTCCCTGAGTGGATGAATCAATCAGTTCTGAAAAATGTTGTCTCTATTACAATTAAGGGTTGCGCAAACTGCTCGAGCTTACCACCCTTTGGGGAGCTGCCTTGTCTAGAAAGTCTAGAGTTATTAATGGGGTCTGCGGAGTATGTTGAAGAGGATGATGTTCATTCTGGATTCCCTACAAGAAGAAGGTTTCCATCTCTGAGAAAACTTTTTATAGGTGAATTTCATAATCTGAAAGGATTGCTGAAAAAGGAAGGAGAAGAGCAATTCCCTGTGCTTGAAGAGATGACGATTTTTTATTGCCATATGTTTGTTTATGCGACCCTTTCTTCTAAATTTAGGGCTCTTACTTCCCTCCATATTAGCCATAACAATGAAGCTACTTCGCTCCCGGAAGAGATTTTCAAAAGCTTTGCAAATCTCAAATACTTGAAAATCTCTCTCTTTGACTCTCTCAAAGAGCTGCCTAGCAGCCTGGCTTGTCTCAATGCTTTGAAGAGACTGGAAATTCATAGCTGTGGCGCACTAGAGAGTCTCCCAGAGGAAGGGGTGAAAGGTTTAACTTCACTCACAGAGTTATTTGTTTATGACTGTGAGATGCTACAATGTTTACCCGAGGGATTGCAGCACCTAACAGCCCCCACAAGTTTAAAAGTTAGAAGATGTCCAACACTGGCCAAGCGGTGTGAGAAGGGAATAGGAGAAGACTGGCACAAAATTGCTCACATTCCTAATCTGCAAATGGACGATCTGTTTGAATTATGCTCTTTGTAAATGTAAACTCCATTCACTCTACTGTTTTATTGGATATGTAATGTTGGCTAACATGATGTTGATTATCACTTTGGAAAGAAACAAATCAATTTATGTTTTCTTTTTCCAGCAGTCCTACTCGCAGACATACATGAAAAAGTTAAAACAGTGTTAAATGAGTTTGTTTTATTTGTTATTTTGACAAATTAATTATTAAGATTTGTTCTTTATCATACTTGAAACTTATATTTCAAATTTGAGCTTATTTGGAGTAGATTTAAATGTTGAAATTTGAAAAATAATTTATTTATTTATCTTATCGCAAAGCCCTGATTAACGAGGCGTTTGTAGAGAACTCAGAAGATTGATTAATTGCCAAACACTAGCCTAACAATGTGCTGTTATTGGTGAACTACTATTTGTGCCCGTCCGACATCATTATCAATTATCATGCACTGTTCTTCTCAAATGAAACTCATACCCAACATTTCTAAGAGAAATTTATTTGTTATTATGTTATTATAACAACAGCTTATCCCTATCTCGTGAAGATAGAGAGCATGTTTCCGAATGATCCTCGGCTCAACTATCGCATATCAAAATAGGTATGAAAAAGGAAAAAGGGAAAAGGCATAAATATGTGATTGAACTTTGAGAAAAGACTCATTTATGTCATATGTTAATAGTTGGGCTCAATTATGTCACTGCCGTTACAGAAATGGTCCATTCGTGCCATTATTTTTTAACGGTTAGGTTTTATGGTTTTGCAAAACTATTTTGACCATGTGGCCTCTTATTAGAGGTCCATGTCACCAAAATTAAACTGGTCAAAAGTAGTTTAAATATGTCATCGAACTTTGAGAAAATGTTCATCTATGTCATTCTTTAATAATTGGGATCAACCACGCTTTGAAAAGTCTGAAAATTGAATGTTGTGGTGCAGTAGAGAGTCTCCCAGGAAGGGGTGAAAGGTTTAACTTCACTCACGGAATTAACTTCACTTCCATCAAGAGAAAAAGCTATCTGAACTATTTGTGTAACAGTAGTTATATGTGAACCACTTTATTTAACAAAAGTATATCAAATCTAGATCGAAAAGTTATAATAATAATATTAATAATTAATAATACTACTACTAGTAGTAGTAGTAATAATAAATAATAATAATAATTAATAATAATAATAATAATATATCCAACATAATTTGCACAATATTTTTTTTTATAAAAGGTCAAACAATATGTTAGAAATCGACACATTATAAAAATTATTTTAAATTTTTTTATATTCAAATATTATTTAAAATTATTCCAATAACGACATTTAAAACTCAAAACACTTTAGACATGGTGGATATGAATACATTATAAAAATTATAACAATCATATAGCTCATATGTATTGACCCTAGTTAATAGCAACCCAAGAGAATCATGTACCAATGTTGTAGTTTTGCGTCCATGTGTTATGCCTATTTGATAACTTGAGAATGATTACTTATATTTATTAAGTATTAATACAACCTCTAATTAAGTAATTTTATTTATTATTATATTTAAATAAATTTAAATCAAATATTTAAATAATTTTAAATATAATTAAAAAATATTTCAATAATGACAGTCAAAACTCAAAGTACTTTAGAAATGGTAGACATCGATATATTATTGAAATTATAAAAATCATATGTATATTGATCCTAATTAATAATAATCCAATAGAGTCATGCATTAATATTGTAGAATTTTGCCTCAATGTCACATTATTTTGATAGCTTTTGAATCATTACTTTTTTTTAATTTATATGACCTCTAATTAAGTAATTTAAATTATTATGTCTAAATAAATCTAAACTATATGTATCTATATAATTTTTATAATTAGTATAAAAGACAATTATGATCCTATATTTTACTCCCCCGGTTTTGAACTTATTGTCACATTTCGCTAATCGAGAGTTAAATTTCGTGAATTTGACTAACAATTTTAAATATTTATTTTCATCAAATTGGTATGAGAAAAGTTGTAACTTATACTCCCTCCGTCCAACAATAGTTGTCCACTATATTATTTTGGGATGTCCAACAATACTTGTCCATTTTATGAAATCAATGGATAATTTTACACTTAGTTCCTAATTTATCCTTATCATTAATTATAGTCATCTCCCTATTACATTTTCCAATACATTGTATTTATTATATTCAAAAGGTAATATAGTAAAATCACTCTTCTATTTATTGTTTCTTAAGGGATGTGCCAAGTAAATAGTGGACAATGGACAGAGGGAGTATTACTTTTATTACGTAAACTTTATTTTTTATTTTTTATCACATAAAAGTTATTACACAAAAAAATTCAAAAAATGTTTACGAAATTTATTATACAATGAGTATATTAGTACGGAAAATTGTCAAATTATATATGTTTTAATATTAATGATAGAGTGTTTAAATTATTATAAAGAATCAAACTAGCGAAAGCAAATGCAATATACAATACCCCCCCCCCCCCAAACAAGTTTTGTGTTATGAAGCAAAGCATTAAGTGAGGTTTCTAAAATTATCTTGAATGTAATTAACTTATTTTAGAGTGTTATGTCATATTTTCGCTATAAAATATTTAAAAAAATTATAACACAAAAAGTTGTTTTTTTTTGTTACATAAAAGTACAGACTTTATTTTTAAAAAAAGATTTGTTATTGTCTGAAAAGAGTAATCTTTAAAGTTTATCATACAAAAATTATTTTATTTCTTTTTTGAAAGATGATTATGAAATATAATACGCAAATGAGTATATTGGTGAAGAAAAAAAATAATCAAATCATATATTTTTAATATTAATGATAGTGTATTAAATATACTATAAAGAAATTAAAATCAAGAAACCAAATGGAATATTGTATATCCCCAACAAAATTTTGTGTTATAAAGTTAGATATTAAAGAATATTTTTTTTGTGTGCTTAATTTTAGAATTGGATGATTTGTATATAATAGAAATAAATAAATGTTATTTTACAAGTTCAAAATTAGAAAACCGTTGATAAAATGTATCAAAAAATATCTTATGGATTTAGAATTTGTATAATAGAATTAGTTTTACACGTAATGAAAAAGAAAAGATGAAGAAAGAGGAATGAAAGGGAGTGAGTTAGAAAAAAATTAAAGAAGGTGAAGTTAGATTATGATGGGTCGGTCCCATATTATAAAACTCATTAAATAACTTTCTTCAGATAGTTAATGATAATTCTAACTCATTAAACATAATAATTGTTCTTCACACGTATTTTTAGAAGTTTAAGTCCCCCTCTCCATTTTTATGGGCTCTAAAGTTTCATTCATATTTAAAAATACTAATTCATTTCTCTAAGGAGTTCTTTCTCAATTAATATCAAATTTAAAAGCCATTAAAACACGCTATGAACGTTGTTTGATTTGTCAAAGAATTTTCTGCTATAGATATTATTGGATTTGTCAAATAATTTTCTTAGTGCAGAGGAGCATTAGTTTTTTCAGTTGAAGAATATACATATGGCACATATTATTTAATTTACTTTCTAGAGCTTAAAAAATGCAACACAATATTACTTCTAAGGGCAAAAGATCTCTCTCTCTCTATATCATTGGATTTACATGTTTTTTTATTAACGTAGCATATAATGTTTCACTTTTCTCATTTGAATATTGTAGTTGTAGTTTAGTTAGTTGTTTTACTTTATACGATTATGTCCGTAGATTGATATACCTTTCATTAGTAAGGGTGATAATTGTTGATACTCCTATCAAATGAATGATGATTGACGGAGCCATTTTTTTAAGCAAACACAAAAATTAAAGGAAAACTAGAGTATAGATGATCTACCTTTAAGATATTTTAAAAAGATAAATAATCTTCCTAATGAGAGTTGACTGAATTTAAAAATAAAATTACAAAGCATGACAGGCTTTAAAATATTAAAGGTGTTATAAATTCATTGAACTAAGTGGATTGTCCATTGACTTTATCCATAAACTTATACTTATCATGTATGTGTATTCCCTAGGTGATATGAACCTTTTTGGGATAACTATATATCTATTAAATTTGGCATTCATCATGATAGCCTTTGGAGTGATTTCTCTACCTATAAATAGAGATATCACTCTCCATTGTAAGACACACTTGAATAAGAAGAAAAGTCTTCTCTTCCATCTACTTATCTTGTATTCTTATCTTTATATTTATATTGTTCTGAGGTTAATTTTATAACACGCTATCAGCACGAATATGCTCTAAATGTTGTAGTACTTTGCAAAAGAGTTGTAGCTGAAACACCTGTGAGCAAGAACAAGTTCTGTGTTTTCTTTTTTTGTTGCACATTTATATTTTCAAAAGTTCCTCTTATAATAGTAATTTATTTAAGTATATATGTGTTATATGAAGAGGTAGAACATATTGGTTTGTTTTACTCTAACAATTTTATACATTGGTTTATGATTATACTAACAATTCTTCGTTTCAGAAAAGAATTGAAGAATAAAGAGGTAAATTTTCATGTTGATTTCTAAGTGTTAATTATGAGGAACTTATTAATATTTATAATCGCTAGAGGTGAGAAAACTCTTAAGTCTTATTTTGACTGAATTTACTTCTATAATTCTTGATTTTCTTTAAAGGCTCATGGGTGAGTTCTGTTGGTTTTGACTTATATGATTTGGTTGAGGGTAAGACGGTGGATTCAAATCCCATCGCACCAAAAGGGTAAGACATCAGGTTAAAGTCCGGATGCACCAAAATGAAAAATGTTTGAGGGTAAGATGGTAGATTCAAGTTCTATCGCACCAAGAGGGTAAGACATCAATGTGAATTTTGATGCACCATGATGATAAGGTATTGGGTTTGAGTCCCATAGAATTATGACCTAATGCGCCTTATATGGATAGGACATTGAGTTTGAGTCTCAATGCACCATAGTGATGATATAATGATGACTAAGGCTTTGATGAAAAGTCATGAAATTCGTCCCATTGAATTTGCTCCATTCCCTGAAGCGAATGTGGTAGCAGTATATAATAACTTTGAAATTTGCCCAATTGATTTGCTCCATTCTATCATATGAATGTGGTAGCAGCGAATAATAAGTCTAAAAGACAACAAATGATTGAATGTATGAATAAGGGCATGGAAAGACGAAATAATAATAGTTATCATTGTGGTTAAATGAAGAACATTATGGGTTCTCAAAATGATCCTTCAAAGGGTGAAGAAGTTGTTGCCATCTCAAAATGGTCTTTCAAAGGTTGAAAGTAGTTATTGTGATTTGGTATGAAAGGTCATTTGACACTCTATTTTTGTGGACCTAATCTAGTAAATTTTATAAATCCTCCATCAAAATAAAAGAATATAAAGTGGTGGTGCACTTTACCTTTCAAAGTGATGTTGAGGTGTGTCATGTAAATATGTCAAATATAACGGCATGACTCGTATAAATGGTTATGGTCAACTCATGAAGAGATTGTGACTTGTAAAAAACATCATGAATGTTTGTCCATTCTTTGAAGTGAATGTGTCAAAATATGAAGAAAAAAATATGAATAAGAACATATTCATGTATGGTTGAAAATATGCCACAACTCACCTCTACGGGAGATTTGAGAGAAATAAATAAATTTTATTTGACAAGAACGCTCAATGGTCGTGTACATTCTATACGTCATAAGTATTATGGTATGTTTAATGTGAACTACCGAAAGGGAAAAAAGAAAGAAATAATTCTTGCATATAAAGATTGTGATCGTGATCAAATTAATATTATTATGTGGCAATGCAAGTTTGTCATTGATTGTGTACCTATGGTACGATAAAATTAAAGCTAGAAACATGTCTTGCTTGTAATAAATTTGACCATGACAATAAAATATAATTTTCTCTTTGAATAAGATGTTCACCATACAGATGGTGTCATGGAATATGTGGCAGTACACATAATTAATTGAGAGTTACAAAAACAAATCTTTCTAAAGAAATTTTGGTATGAGATGAATTTATTTAACAAGTAGCAACACTTGTACGCATCAAGCCAACAAAGGTCCCGTATCAAAATTGGTTCAAGGTCAGGAACCAAATAATTTTCATCTAAAACGTTGAATGTGCAGTTATGATTTAATTTCTCCATCATACACAAAGATGAATTTCCAAATGATGTTGGCATGAATGTTAGATTTTCTAACATTAGGGGGAGAGTTGATTAATAGCTGAAAATTATATGTGATTGGATTATGAATTATCTAGATCCTCGTTAAAAAAATGTGAACTTGAAGTTCAAGGGATAATTCATTTGCATAATGTTGCAAATCTATTGCCAAATGAATTTACTGCCCCTACGTTATAATTCAGCTGCAAATACTCCAATGAAAAGTCCTTGAAGGACAAAGTCTATGATATGCCTGAAGGGTGGTGGACCAATCGATTCCAAATATAAAATTTCTTTAGGAAGGAGAGGAGCAAATGATCAGGATGGTCATGATAATGAGGCAAGTGCTTTAAAGTAGCACGGCGACATAACACTTCATAAAACCTTGACAAAGATTCAGGTACCTGAAATGATGAAAAATGAAGAGATCTTGATAAGCTATGTCATATTAGAATCGATATCAAATAACCGTTGACGGTATCTTTGATATGAAGTAGCGCTCAATGATATAGATCGTGACGAGGATCTTAAATTAAAATATGTCATATAGTGTGAACAGATAAATGATTGGCCAAATAAAATGCATAATTCAAGTATATTTTGTTTCACTTAGAAAAGTGACGTTTTGGACTGATTGTCCATAAATCATGGTAAAATGTCAGTGGGGTACAAATAAATTATTATGCGATATTATAACCCTAAATATCAAGTACGGCTTACCTTGTGGCATAAAAAATTTTCGCCAAAAGTCCTGACATTATTGGAGATGTTTTCTCCCATGGTGGATGCAATGAGATTTATTTTGATCTGGCAATATATGAAAACTTGAATGCGTATATTGAATAATTGTCATGTCTAGCTAGACAATGAAGGTTATATAAAAATCCATGAAGCAATCAAGGTGCCTAAAACATATAAAAGTTGGAAAGAAACTTTTTCAATAAAGCTTTAAGAATCCTCATATGGATTGAGATAATCAAGGAAGAAAGGGTACAAAAAATGACCCTATTTTGTCCTTACATTTTTATAAAAAAGGTCAAGATCTAAATTCGTTATAATAGTTGTTTATGTTGATGACTTGAACATTAACACTCTTAAAGAGCTTTCAAAAGTTGTTGAGTGTTATGAAAAGATCCTGGTAAGACAAAATTTTGTCTTGATTGAGAATTTCACAAATGAAATATTTGTCCATCAATCAACATACACAAAAATATTTTGATGCGATTTTATATGGATAAATCACATTCATTGAATATCCCAATGATTATGAGGTTTCTTGACATAAATAAAGATCAATTCCGATCTCAAAAGAAGGATGAAGAGTTTCTTAATGATGAAACTCCATATATCAGTCAATTGGGACACTAACGAGAAGACGTTAAAATTCTGCTCCTCCCCAACGAGAAGACGTTAAAATGACTTCAAGGACATAGATGAAGTTATCCTACAAGACAATCAACTGCAAATGAAAGTGTCCACAAGATGATTGTTGCTATGAACAAGTTGAATGAGCAATTTACTTGCAATAATAAGGTCACAAATAGAGTGATTTTCAAGAATGTATTCGGCTAAGCTCAAAGCCTCATCATATCCATGAAACCAAAAAAATGATATATCAAGATGAGTTCAACGATGCAACATCTTCGTGAGTGTGATTTGATCACAAAGACACTGTCAATATTTGAGAAGTTGGTATCTATGACTGAGTGACATCATCACAGGAAATTAAGTGATGTTTTAATCAGGGCGAGTATAATACGCGTTGCACTCTTTTTTCCTTGACCGAGTTTTTATCCCATTGGGTTTTCCTGGCAAGGTTTTTAATGAGGCAACAAATAATGCGTATCAAAAGATATGTGTACTCTTTTTCCTTCACTAGAATTTTTTTCTCACAGGGTTTTTCCTAGTAAGGTTTTAACGAGGCACATTATCTATGGACATCCAAGGGGGAGTGTTATAAATTCATTGGACTAAGTGGATTGTCCATTGAGTTTATCCATAAACTTATATTATCATGTATGTGTATTCCCTAGGTGATATGAACATTTTTGGGATAACAATGTATCTATTAAATTTGACATTCATCATGATGACCTTTGGAGTGATTTCTCTATCTAAAAATAGAGATATCATTCTTCATTGTAAGACACACTTGAATAAGAAGAAAAGTATTCTCTTCCATCTACTTATCGTGTCTTCTTCTCTTTATATTTATATTGTTCTGTGGTTAATTTTATAACAAAAGGATGACTTTTGGTGATAATTGAATTAACCAATTTTTAAAACGTAAACTGATTTAAGTACAACTTATACCCTTTCCTTTAAGATCAATTAAAAGCCCTCTTTATTGAAAAAAATGACAAATTAGAAAAGCAAACTTAAAATTTCAAAGAATAGTTAACAAAATTTTTTCTATTTGAATTTATTTGATAAATAAAACATGACCATCATGATTTCAATTTAATTTTTTTGTTAAAGTAGATATCTATAATTTTATGATGATTGCTAATTTTGAAAAAAAAAAATGCTTATTTGTTTACCCCATAAATTGCCCTATAACTTTAAAATATTGTTTATATATTGTCTTTCACAAAAATAATTTTATCAACATGGCCACACGCGCAACATGCGTGCCCAGAGACTAATAAAGTAAAAACAAGGATTTGGGTGTTTTTCAAATTTCAAATACAACATCAAGCTATATTTGGAAAAAAAGCGAATAATTCTTATGGCCAAATGGGTCCTAAATATTGCAAGAAAATTATAAAAGGATTATTATACTTGCCCTACTCCAAAAGTAAAGATTTAGAAGAGATCTACTCTTAACACTAGTTGAATGATTCTTCCAATTCTCAAAGCAATTTATATTCCTTTCCAACCAAAGATGCAAAGAGGTTTTCCAAATTTGCTTTCTAACATTCTGAGGCATCATTTTTGGCATACAAATTAAAGGGAAAGTAAAGTATATTGAGATTCCATATGCAATTTTCATGACACGAAAAGTATTTATTTATTCTCCCATTAATGTATTTATAACAAGTAATTCATGACATCTCACACACAAAGCAATAATTTTGAACTCATTGTTTAATTGTTTTACAATTTCACATCTACACATATGGCAGAAGCTTTCCTTCAAATTGTGATTGAAAATATCACTTGTTTAGAAGAGATCTTTCGAGTAGGTTTTCTACAATCCAAGCCGTGCTTGAAGATGCTCAGATGAAGCAACTCAAGGACAAGGCAATTGAAAATTGGTTACAGAAACTCAATGTTGTTGCTTATAAAGTTGATGACATATTGGATGAATGTAAATATGAGGCAAAAAGACTCAAGCAGTCTAGGTTAGGGTGTTATCATCTAAAGGCTATCACTTTCCGTCACAAGATTGGGAAAAGGATGAAAGAGATGATGCAGAAACTAGATGCAATTGCCAAGGAAAGAATGGATTTTCATTTGGACGAAAAGATTATTGAGAGACAAACTGCTAGACGGGAAACAGGTGCTCATCTTAAATTAGTAGTACAACAAACTTTGTTTATATTCATTTTTTGGCAATCGTGAATTTCTAATTAATTTATACAAGCTTTTAAAAATTGTATGAGTTATAATTCAAGAAATGACCTCGAAATTCTTAGATGGCATATGAACATGTGAATATCATAGTTTTTTCATAGTGGATACCATAATTCACCTCCCTTATTTCCTTCTTTATTCTCGACATGTCTACTTATATTCATTGCGTTCGGAATAGATGGATAAAACAACATGTGTGGTTCCCAATTAATGAACAACTGACCAGAGCATAGAAAATGTGACTTCATAAAATTTGTTATTAAGGAGAGTTTGTTCATGAATTTTTTTTATTTTTTTGGGGGAGTTGAACTTTGAAAAATATGTTTGGTCATAAAATTTTAGAGTTGCATAATTTTCAAGAATTTGAAAAATAATAAAATGTGTTTCATTTTTTCACTCCAAATTAATCACAAAAAGTCAAAAACAACTCCAATTTGTATTCTTGATAAAACACAATTTCAATTTTCAAGCAAAAATATGTCCTCTCACACGCCTTGAATATGTGTGTTACACCAACTTTTCTAGTTAGCCTAGTTTGTTGATATTGAATGAAAACTTATTCTTTTAATTCAAATCAGACCCAAATGTTCACCAAATGAGATGGGGAAGAGAGAGTGAGAAAAAACAATATTATTAAGCAAAAATATGTTCTCTCAGGCACTTTGAATATGTGTGCTACACCAACTTTTCTAGTAAGGCTAGTTTGTTGATATTGAATGTAAAAACTAATCTCTATTTTCTGCTGACTACTATGAAGTTGAATGTAACAATATTCTCGTGTGGACATTTCTTGGACCAGGTTCTGTTTTAACTACGCCACAAGTTTATGGAAGAGACAAAGAGGAAGATGAGATAGTGAAAATCTTGATAAACAATGCCCAACAACTTTCAGTCCTCCCAATAGTTGGTATGGGGGGACTGGGAAAGACGACTCTTGCCCAAATGGTCTTCAATGATCAGAGAATAACTGATCATTTCAATCTAAAGATTTGGGTTTGTGTCTCGGAAGATTTTGATGAGAAGAGGTTGATAAAGGCAATTGTAGAATATATTGAAGGAAAGTCACCGGATAGCATGGACTTGGCTCCACTTCAAAAGAAGCTACAGGATTTGCTGAATGGAAAAAGATACTTTCTCGTTTTGGATGATGTTTGGAATCAAGATCAACAGAAGTGGGATAAGATAAAAGCAGTCTTGAAGGTTGGAGCAAACAGTGCTTCTGTTCTGGTCACTACTCGTCTTCAAAAGTTTGGATCAATTATGAGAACTTTGCAACCATATGAATTGTCAACTCTGTCCCAAGAAGATTGTTGGTTGTTGTTCATGCAACGTGCATTTGAGCAGCAAGAGGAAATAAACCCTAGCCTTGTGGCTATCGGAGAGGAGATTGTGAAAAAATGTGGTGGTGTGCCTCTAGCAGCCAAGACACTTGGAGGTATTTTGCGCTTCAAGAGAGAAGAAAAAGAATGGGAAAATGTGAGAGATAGTGAGATTTGCAATTTACCTCAAGATAAAAGTTCTATTATGCCTGCCCTGAGGCTTAGTTACCATCACCTGCCACTTGACTTGAGACAATGCTTTGTGTATTGTGCAGTATTCCCAAAGGACACCGAAATAGAAAAAGAAAAGCTAATCCCTCTCTGGATGGCGCATGGTTTTCTTTTATCAAAAGGAAACATGGAGCTAGAGGATGTGGGTAATGAAGTATGGAAAGAATTATACTTCAGGTCTTTCTTCCAAGAGATTGAAGTAAAATATGGTAAAACTTATTTCAAGATGCATGATCTCATCCATGATTTGGCTAAATCTCTGTTTTTGGCAACTGCGTCAAGCAACAATATCTGAGAAATAAAGGTAGGTAGTTACTCACATATGATGATCTCCATTGCTTTTGCTGAAGGGGTGTCTGCTTACTCTCCTTCACTCTTGCAAAAGTTTGTCTCGTTGAGGGTGCTTAATCTAAGTTACTTACAACTTAAGGAGTTACCTTCTTCCATTGGAGATCTAGTACATTTAAGATATCTGGACTTGTCTGAAAATGGCTTGCGTAGTCTTCCAAAGCATTTATGCAAGCTTCAAAATCTGCAGACTCTTGATCTACATAATTGCCAGTCACTTTGTTGTTTGCCAAAACAAACAAGTAAACTTGGTAGTCTCTGAAATCTTTTACTTAATCAGTGCAACAAATTGACTTGTATGCCAGCAAGGATAGGATCTTTGACATGCCTTAAGACTCTAGATTGCTTTGTTGTGGGCGAGAGGAAAGGTTATCAACTTGGTGAACTAGGAAACCTGAATCTCTATGGCTCAACTGAAATCAAACATCTTGAGAGAGTAAAGAATGATAAGGATGCAAAAGAAGCTAATTTATCTGCAAAAGGGAATCTGCAGTCTTTAATCATGTATTGGGATTATGATGAACCACATAGATATGAATCAGAAGAAGCTAAAGTGCTTGAAGCCCTGAAACCACACCCCAATCTGACTTCTTTAGAAATCAATGGCTTCAGAGGATTCTGTCTCCCAGACTGGATGAATCACTCAGTTTTGAAAAATGTTGTCTCTATTAAAATTGTAGGTTGTGAAAACTGCTCGCGATTACCACCCTTTGGTGAGCTGCCTTGTCTAGAAAGTCTAGAGTTATTCAGTGGGTCTGTAGAGGTGGAGTATATTGAAGAGGATGATGTTCATTCTGGAAGGTTTCCATCTCTGAGAAAACTTATTATAGGCAACTTTCATAATTTGAAAGGATTGCTAAAAAAGGATGGAGAAGAGCAGTTCCCTGTGCTTGAAGAGATGGAAATTTTGTATTGCCCTATGTTTGTTTTTCCTACCCTTTCTTCTGTCAAGAAATTGGAATTTGTGTGGGAGGCAGATGCAACAGGTTTGAGGTCCATATCTAATCTTAGGGCTCTTACTTCCCTCTACATTAGAAGTGCAGAAGCTACTTCACTTCCAGAAGAGATGTTCAAAAACCTTGCAAATCTCAAAGACTTGACAATCTCTCAGTTCTGGAATCTCAAAGAGCTGCCTACCAGCCTGGCTAGTCTCAATCCTTTAGAGAGTCTGAAAATTTATTCGTGTGGGGCACTAGAGAGTCTCCCCGAGGAAGGGGTGAAAGGTTTAACTTCACTCACAGAGTTATCTCTCCAGAACTGTGAGATGCTAAAATGTTTACCGGAGGGATTGCAGCACCTAACAGCCCTCACAAATTATCAATTTGGAAATGTCCAGAAGTGGTAAAGCGATGTACGAAGGGGATAGGAGAGGACTGGCACAAAATTGCTCACATTCCGTATCGGCAAATTCATAACTTCTGGTTCTAGGGTTGTTTGTTTGTGAGTCTCTCATTGGATGTAATTTTCTTTTGGAAACAAATCAACAATCTATTTGTATTATACGCTTACTTATTTGTAATTGTTTCTTTGTTTGTAAATTGTGTGTCTCTCGGCCATTGGATGTAATTTTCTGATTTTATTTTGTAAACAACTCATTGATTATAAGATCCATTTGTATTATACTTGTAATTATTGGCTAACAGTAATGTTGTTGATTATCACAAGGAGAAAACACCAAATCACATAGGCCAACTCATAATTTATTTATTCTTAGTTTTATATATATACTAGATCCACCGCACGTGCACGTGTATACCTAGTCTTGAGATTCATATACTCGGAAAATTTTTTCCATGCTATATTTTACCACTGTATTGAATATACAGTAGTGGTCTAATTTAGCCTTTGTTTGTAGACTAGTTATGGGCATGATGTGCATTCCACATGTGTCCCATGTTAATTTATATAGATTCGCTAGAATTAATTATAAATGTAATTTCTAATAGAACCAAATTTATAAATACTATTTATCATCTAACACATTTTCAAAGCATTAAATTTAATAAAGTCAAAGGATAATATAGTAAAATTACCCATATTATTTATTGTTTCTCAAGGGGTGTATCAAGTCAATAGTGGACAATTATTGTTGGATAGAGGGAGTATAAAGAATAATTAATATAATTATCTTATTTAAACCAAAAAAATTATGAGAATAAGTTATATTTTTATTTTTCTCTCAAAGAAAATCGTCAAGATGAAATAAATTATTATATGATATCATTGCTTATTCTTTTGCATATGTAACAATTTGTTTTTATCACTTTTCTTTTCTTGCTTGAAATGTATTTAGAAGTTTTATTTTTTATTTTTATTACTTTGTGAATATAATAATGTAGGTTATTTTTTTATATGTTGTAGCTACATAATTATGAAAATTTATGTCTATATATTATTCAATTGCGGTCTTTGAGCTTGTAATATGACTCTTATGCAATCAAGCTATTTATCTTTTTTCTAATTTTTGTGATTTTTACCCCTTATATTTCTCGGTTATTTATTTATTTAAATAAAATTAATGCATAACGATTAATGTATTTAATGTCCTGATAATATTATATATTAAAGTTATGATAACTCATGTCTCTTATCTTCTTTATAACTTATACTCTTAAATATTATTGATAACCATGTTTGTTTCATTTTATAATTTTTAACAATATTTCTTTAATGTGTAAATAGTAAACAAATGTGATAATAAAGACGCAACGTAGAAGCTCAAAAACTTTTTTTAATTCCAAAATTAGTGTTTTCAAAAAAAGTCAAGGATTTTATTTTATTATTAATAAAAGGCCATTAGACGGAGACACTCTGTCTAATGGTATAAATTCGTAAAAAAAAAAAAGACGAAATTTAAACAAAAGATATTACTTTCAAGTTAATCATAGATTGTTGTTTCAAAATATGACTTCTTATTTCATTTACTTCGTCATTTATGCACTCTAAATTGTTTGTTCTACCATAGTGAATAAGATATATATGAGTTAATTCGATATCAGTTTAGCGGTTACCAATTTGTTTTTGGGCTAAATTAATAACAGCTTCACATATGAATTTGTATTTTAGCCTGCTGTAAGTACTAAAAGAAATGAATATTCAACTGCCACACAAGAGAAATGGAGCTGGTGGGCAATCAATAACGGTAATAAAAGACACGGAATGAGCTAGCTAGGCCTAGCAGTACTGCAGAAAGCTGTGTCTTATGGTTCTGTGGAAGACTTTGACAGAGAAAAGTCTTTGTGGTGGGCAACAATGAAAGACATGACACCATGGCCATGTGCAGTAGTTACCGTCAAATGCACTCACACATAATACATAAGCGTGTATTATGTCACATAGGGCGCACGTGTCTACATCTTCCAAAGCAGTTATGCAATCTTCGAAATCTGCAGACTCTTGATCTACAGTATTGCCAGTCACTTTGTTGTTTGCCAAAACAAACAAGTAAACTTGGTAGTCTCCGAGATCTTTTACTTGATAATTGTTATGAATTGACTTGTATGCCAGCAAGGATAGGATCTTTGACATGCCTTAAGACTCTAGGTCGCTTTGTTGTGGGCGAGAGGGAAGGTTATCAACTTGGTGAACTGGGAAACCTGAATCTCTATGGCTCAATTGAAATCAAACATCTTGAGAGAGTGAAGAATGATAAGGATGCAAAAGAAGCCGATTTATCTGCAAAAGGGAATCTGCACTCTTTAATCGTGAATTGGAGTTGGAAAGGACCGCATAGATATGAATCAGAAGAAGTTAAAGTGCTTGAAGCCCTCAAACCACACCCCAGTCTGACTTCTTTAGAAATCA
Organism: Solanum appendiculatum; assembly: GCA_018342035.1. NCBI lineage: Eukaryota > Viridiplantae > Streptophyta > Magnoliopsida > Solanales > Solanaceae > Solanum > Solanum appendiculatum. The sequence goes on along the minus strand of JAGDQO010000631.1, from coordinate 7,236 downwards.
GTAGTTTCAGAGGATTCCGTCTTCCAGAGTGGATGAATCACTTAATTTTGAAAAATGTTGTCTCTATTGTTATTAATTACTGCAGAAACTGCTCGTGCTTACCACCCTTAGGTGATCTGCCTTGTCTAGAAAGTTTTCAGTTATTGGAGGTGGAGGATGTTGATGTTCATTCTGGAAGGTTTCCATCTCTGAGAAAACTTATTATAGGCGAATTTCATAATCTGAAAGGATTGCTGAAAAAGGAAGGAGAAGAGCAATTCCCTGTGCTTGAACAGATGAATATTATCACGTGCCCTATGTTAGAATTTCCGACCCTTCTGTCAAAGAATTGACAGTTCATGGGTGCAACAAGTTTCAGGTCCATATCTAATCTTAAGGCTCTTACTTCCCTCCGCGTTAACAGTAACGAAGCTACTTCACTCCCAGAAGAGATGTTCAAAAGCCTTGCAAATCTCAAGTACTTGAAAATCTCTAACTACTACAATCTCAAAGAGCTGCCTAACAGCCTGGCTAGTCTCAACGCTTTGAAGCATCTGGAAATGGAATGGTGTGGGGCACTAGAGAGTCTCCCAAAGGAAGGGGTGAAAGGTTTAACTTCACTCACACACTTATCTGTTTATGACTGTAAGATGCTAAAATGTTTACCCGATGGATTGCAACACCTAACAGCCCTCACAACACCTAACACTTAGTGTTCAAGCAGTGTGAGAAGGGAATAGGAGAAGACTGGCACAAAATTTCTCACATTCCCAATAGGGATATTGGTAACTATTACAATTAGTATTTCTAATTGGTTCTAGGGTTGTTTGATTGTGAGTCTCTCATTGGATGTAATTTTCTTTTGGAAACAAATCAATAATCTATTTGTATTATACGCTTTGAGAATCTATTATTGTTTGTAAATTGTCAGTCTCTCTGGTTCCTGCCATTGGATGTAATTTTCTGATTTACTTTTGGAAGCAAATCAACTATTTGTATTATACTTGTTAATGTTGTGGCACATAAAAAAAAACCAAATCACATCTGCCTACTAAGCACAAAACTATAATGTACAAAGTTGAACTACTAAGCACAACACAAGATTTTCACCGCACTACCAATAAAATTTGTACAGTTACAAGAATGATCTTGAAAGTGGATAGTCGTAAACATCTGACCCTCTTTGCTTCATGTGCAAAACTTCAAATTTAACATTTTTTCCTATGGGCAAGACCGCCCATTTTTAAGGTCATTATAATTATAGTGTAAGCCTTTTCTCCTTTTGAGTTTCAAGATTCCTTGTCTATGCATTAGCACTTGATAGTAAAAACTTTACATTCCTATTAAATAGTCCATAGATGACAACAATATCCAAAAATAATCTTAAAGAATTATAATTTATATATAATAAAATTAATTTTAAAATTTGATGAAAAAGTAGAGAGAAGAAGAAGATGAAGTGAAATGATGTAGTGGGTTCATGTACATAATAAAAACCAATTCTCTTAAATAATCCTCTCATAATTAATGATAAATTTTGTTTTGTTTTATTTTACAAATTGGGGATAGGCAAAGGGGAAATGAGGAGAGGATTACAATGTGAGAAATCGAACTCTCACCAACAAGGTGGGAGTTCCAGTAGCCAACCAACTGAGCTATTAAGATTCCCCTAACTAATGATAATTGTGATTCATTTAGCATAAAAATTTTCATTGCACCACTAGAAAATTGGTTGCAAAAACTCAATGTTGCTACATATGAAGTCGATGAAATCTTGGATGAATATAAAACTAAGGCCACACGATTCTTGCAGTCTGAATATGGCCGTTATCATCCAAAGGCTATCCCTTTCCGTCACAAGGTTGGGAAAAGGATGGACTAAGTGATGAAAAAACTGAATGCAATTGCTGAGGTAAGAAAGAATTTTCATTTGCAAGAAAAGATTATAGAGAGACAAGCTGCTAGACGGGAAACAGGTACCCATCTTAAATTAGTAGTATTACAACATAGTTTATATTCATTTTTTTTGGCAATGATCAAATTATGTTAAGGGTCAAATGTACTCATGTACTATTGGAAATAGTTTAAATATACCTCTCGTTATACTTTCAGTGCAAACATACTCCTCCCATATACTTTGGAACAAATGTTCCCTTAAATTTTGACGAAAAGACACCTGACAAGTTCAGAATCAAATTATCCACCCTCAATTTTAAAGATCTGATTTCTTTAGGAAACCCACCCATTTAACTCATCCCCGACTCATTTCCTCCGCTATGAGTTCTTTTCTTTACATATAAACATAGAAGACTCAACCCGTTTTGCTTTTCTTAACGAAGCAGCTCAGAGAAAAGAGGTTTTCTTCTGTTCTGTTTCTCTATGGGCTGCATTTGGGTCTTAATCCAATAATAGGCATGTTTAACAAATTAACATTACGTTCTCGATGACGATAGTCTTTCTAGACAATTGAGTGTAAATTTTGTCTTATGGAAGAAAAAGAAATGATTAGGCTGGATTTTTTTCAGAGTGGAATATAGGGGGATAAAGTTGGAGCATAGAGTTCCATCGTTTATTTCTTTCCTTAAAGTAACAAGTTCAACAAGATGATATCAAGGTACGTTAATGGAAAATTATCAGAAACGTCTAAACTACAAAAATGGAATAGAAACTTAAATCAATTGTGACAATATCATCCTCTAATAAAAGGGTCGGGTATATTTGGACTGAAAGTAAAACAGCAGGGTATATTTAGACTAAAAGTATAACGACAAGTATATTTGATCATTTTCTGTATCAAATTCATGTGGTTTTTGGGGTGAAGGGAAGTTTCAAAGTTTTCAACCTGCTCCTCAGCTCAGACATGTCTCTTTATTGTGCAAAATCATTCTCTATTTAACTATTTACTGCCGACTCCTAATGAGCTTGAATGTAACAATTTTCTCATCTGGACATTGCTTGCACCAGGTTCTGAGTTAACTGAACCACAAGTTTATGGAAGGGACAAAGAAAAAGATGAGCTAATGAAAATCCTAATAAATAATGTTAGTGATGCCCAAGAACTCTCAGTCCTCCCAATAAAGGTATGGGGGGACTAGGAAAGACGACTCTTTCCCAAATGGTCTTCAATGATCAGAGAGTGACTGAGCATTTCTATCCCAAAATATGGATTTGTGTCTCAGATGATTTTGATGAGAAGAGGTTGATAAAGGCAATCGTAGAATCTATTGAAGGGAATTCGCTCAGTGACATGGACTTGGCTCTACTTCAAAAGAAGCTTCAAGAGTTGCTGAATGGAAAAAGATACTTGCTTGTCTTAGATGATGTTTGGAATGAAGATCAACAGAAGTGGGCTAATTTAAGAGCAGTCTTGCAGGTTGGAGCAAGTGGTGCTTCTGTTCTAACTACTACTCGTCTTGAAAAGGTTGGATCAATTATGGGAACTTTGCAATCATATGAATTGTCTAATCTGTCTCAAGAAGATTGTTGGTTTTTGTTCATGCAACGTGCATTTGGACAGCAAGAATTGTGAAAAAATGTGGTGGTGTGCCTCTAGCAGCCAAGACTCTTGGAGGTATTTTGCGCTTCAAGAGAGAAGAAAGAGAATGGGAACATGTGAGAGACAATGAGATTTGGAATTTGCCTCAAGATGAAAGTTCTATTCTGCCTGCCCTGAGAGTTAGTTACCATCATCTTCCACTTGATTTGAGACAATGCTTTGTGTATTGTGCGGTGTTCCCAAAGGACACCGAAATGGAAAAGGAAAATCTAATCGCTTTCTCGATGACACATGGTTTTCTTTTATCAAAAGGAAATTTGGAGCTAGAGGATGTAGGTAATGAAGTATGGAATGAATTATACTTGAGGTCTTTCTTCCAAGAGATTGAAGTTAAATCTGGTAAAACTTATTTCAAGATGCATGATCTCATCCAGGATTTGGCAACATCTCTGTTTTCAGCAAACACATCAAGCAGCAATAACTGTGAAATAAATAATCTAAAAGGTTACCCACATATGATGTCCATTGGTTTCTGTTAAAATGTATGCGTCCACCAGTGATCACAGGACCTGGTCCCTCAACAGAATAAAAGTGCGGAAAATAAATAAATCAGAGTAGATCAGGCACAAGGATTTTACGTGGAAACCCTCTTGCTCAAGGGCGGTGAAACCACGACCTGTACTCACAGGATTTCAACCCAAACTCCATTTCACTCAAAACGGAGCAATGCTTCAGATTACAAACTCTTGCAACCTAGGAACTAAAACTCTTTAATCCCCTCCCCCTTACTGTAGCAACTCTACTACAAGCAAAAGAACAAAGCAATAACTCTATTGCCCACTAAACCAACTAACTCTAGTTGATCTAGACTTCAAGAACCCAACAAGGCTAACTCTAGCCACCAACTCAAATCCCACGATAAGAGAAGAACAAGCAGCAACTCTGCTGCACCAACACATCAACTAACTCTAGTTGACACTCCTAGGCAACTCTACCCAAGAGAACATCAAAACAATGATGTAAAGAGACTTGACTAAAACATAGATGATTCGACTAACTAACTCTAGTTAATCCGACTCAAACTAAGACTTAAACAAGCAAATGATCTACTATCCTTTATAACTTATGAGTAGATTTAATTACAGTGTAAGAACACAAGACACAAAGCTCAAAAATACAACAAAAACGCTTTAGCACTCTATCAGGTCCCTTGTTGATAATGAGTAGTGTTCCTCCTTCAAGATGGCTTTTTCTTTGTGAGCTTGTGAATTTTCAGAATTCACAACTTTGTTTGCCAAAACTTGGTTGTGTCTTTGGAGAAGAAGCTAATATAAAATGGACACAAACCCTAGGAGCAACGCCATTGGTTGGGAGTCTGTTGTTCTGAAAAGGCGTGCACCAACCACATCACTTTTGACAGCTTTCAGACAGCTGTCTTCCACCTTTTCACGAATGCAGAGTCTAACCTCGACCTGGTCCCTTGTTAGATCTGGAAGTTTGTTAAATCATCAAAACCTCAAATCAGCTTAAAATAGTCATGCATTCTAGTCTTCCACCATCCCATAGTATTGTCCATTAAAATGAGGAGGGCGTGTAGTTGATTGTCCTTCTTCCAAATTAGGTGGAGCGGCCATTTTTACACAGAATACTCTCTTGGTGTTAACCAGATAGAGAGCCCAAGCTCTGATACCAATTGTTAGAATGTATGCGTCCACCAGTGATCATAGGACCTGGTCCCTCAGCAGAATAAAAGTGTGGAAAATAAATAAATTAGAGTAGATCAGGCACAAGGATTTTACGTGGAAACCCCCTTGCTCAAGGGCGATGAAAACCACGACCTGTACTCACAGGATTTCAACCCAAACTCCATTTCACTCAAAACGGAGCAAAGCTTTAGATTACAAACTCTTGCAACCTAGGAACTAAAACTCTTTAATCCCTTCCCCCTTACTGTAGCAACTCTACTACAAGCAAAAGAACAAAGCAATAACTCTATTGCCCACTAAACCAACTAGCTCTAGTTGATCTATGGAGATGAATAGAAGAAGAGAACTCGAGAATACAATCAATGGAGATGAATAGAAGAAGAGAAAAGAAGAGAGAAAAGTAAATTGTATATTTCATATGCTGAATGTAACTGATGATTACAATGTCTATTTATGAAGAATACATTTTCACTGACTTATTCTATCTAACAGATTCAGATACAACTGACAATCTAACTAACTTCCAGTACACTGGTCAACTAACTTGTAATTCCCTAATTATTGTAACAGAAAGAAAAATATTAAATGGTTAGTGCAAAGAATACAAGGCCTCTGATTTAGCTGGATCACAGTAAAATCCTTTAAATTCTTATATGTCACCTGCGTTAAACGGCAGCTGTGACTTGACAGTTGAGAAGTTGCTGCTAGGTCGAGGCGAGGCCCCACGCCTCCACCTCTCACCCTCTTGGCCTACCTCAAGGCGTCTTTCCCCGAGGCAAGGCCCCACGTCCCCACTCCTCACCCCCTTGCCCAACCTCGAGGCGTCCTTCCCCGAGGCAAGGTCCCCCCCCGCCCACCCAACCCCACCCCCTTGCCCAACCTCTAGGCGTCCTGCCCCGAGGCGAGGCCCCTCCGCCCCACCAACCTCGCTTTCTCGAGACGACCTGCCACGAAGCGAGGCCGTCCCCCCTCCCCACACCCCGAGTTCGGCCACGAGGCGAGGCCTCCTACCCCTCACCATCCGGCCACGAGGTAAGACCTCCCACCCCTCACCCCCCGGCCCGACCATGAGGCGTTCGGCCCCGAGGCTAGGCCTCTCGGCTCGACCTCAAGGCATCGTGCCCCGAGGCCAGCCCTCCCGCCCTCACCCCCCGGCCAGACCTCTAGGCGTCCGCCATGAGGCAGGCCGTCCCATAACCCCCCAAGCCCAGCCTCGAGGCATCCACCCGAGGCGAGGCTTCGCCCCCAGCTCTCACCCCCCGAGCCCGGCCTCGAGGTATCCAGCCCCGAGGCGAGGCCTCTCGCCCCCACCCCCCAAGCCCGACCTCGAGGCGGCCAGTCCCGAGGCGAGGCAAGCCGCCCCAACCCCCTACCCTGCCCCGAGGCGAGGTCCCGCGTCCCTACCCACACCCCACCGGACCGACCTCGAGGCATCCTGCCCCGAGGCGAGGCGAGGCGAGCCGCCCCGACCCCCCACCCTCCCAGCCCGACTTCGAGGCGTCCTGCCCCGAAGCGAGGCCCCCCGTCCCACGCCCTAAAGCCCTATACCCGGCCCGACCTCGAGGCGTCCTGCCCCGCGGCGGGCTCGCGTCCCCAGCCCCCTCCACTGGCCCGACTCTGAGGCGTCCTGCCTCATTGCAGGCCCCCGTCCCACCCCTCTCCCCCCGGCCCGACCTCAAAACGTCCTGCCCCGAGGCGAGTCCCCCCGTCCCCACCCTAACCCCACCGGCCCGACCTCGAGGCGTCCTGCCTCGTTGCAAGGCCCGCCGTCCCCACCCCTCTCCCCCCGGCACAACCTCGAAACGTCCTGCCCCGAGGCGAGGCCCCCACCGCCCCACCATGCCCGACCACGAGGCGTCCTGCCCCGTGGCGAGGCCCGCCGCCCCCACCTCCACTCTTCCGGCCCGACCTCAAGGAGTTAGGCCTCAAGGCGAGGCCTGCCGCCATCACACCCTACCCTCTCGGCCCGACCTCGAGGCGAGGCCCACCGTCCCATACCCCACCCCACCGGCCCGACCTCGAGGCGTCTTGCGCCGAGGCGAGGCGAGCCGCCCC